>JARDYH010000001.1:357420153-357990153 GCA_029215795.1 Anniella stebbinsi
ACAGATTTGCTTGGAACCTGGCATGGCTAAAGCCCTACTTAAGATCCATCGTGATGCCAAGTTTCATCTCCTTATCTTTTAAAATGATGTTTTTTAAAAAATAATAATTTTAACACCTCAATTTTTTTTTTAATTCCTAAAAATCAATGGATGAACAGATCTGCTTCAACCATGGCATGGCTAAAGACCTACTTAAGATTTATCATAATGCCAAGTTTCATCTCTTTTTCTTTAAAAATGACATTTTAAAAAATAATAATTTTACAACCTCAAACTTTAAAAAAATCCTAAAAATCAATGGATGAACGGATGTGCTTCAAATTTGGCATGGCTAAAACCTGGCCTAAGGGCTATCATGGTGTCAATTTTCAACTCTTTATCTTTAAAAATGACAGAGCTGTAAGCATGTTTGTTAATTCCCATTGACTATAAAGTAGAGCTGCCCTTTGGGTGGGAGGAAGATGGGAAAAATCCAGATTTTTCTTCAAATTTCATAATTCCCCCCCTCCTGGATTTGTTGCTAAAAAATTTGACATGTCCCGGTTTTTCCTGACATATGGTCACCCTAAAATGTCACCCTGCAGCTGCAGAAGTGAGGGAAAGGAAAATCTAGCATGGTACAAAGCGGTTATGCAGTCATTGGTCAGAGGAAAAAGGACTGCTGGAAAACTGCCCTCCTGATATCAGGGGCAGTGGGGAGATCAGCCAGTGAACCAAAAGCTGGCTGGAGGAACCTGTTCCTTCTTCCCTTCCAGAAAGAACTCTGTTGCCATAGACAAGCAAGCTGAACTCGGAATTGCTGCAGCAGGAGCATAGCGGTTTTGGTCTCGAGGGAATATTTAGGAAAATCCCATTTCATAGTTGCTTTTACATTCCTTCCCCCGTTTAAAATATCTTAAAGATTGCATCAACTGCTCAGAGCCTTTGGTCTGGAGTGGGAGATAAATCAAATGCAGAACCAAACTGAGGATGCTTCCGGACGAAGGGCTGTTCGCACTAGCAATTAGAAGGGATTGTGCAGCTCTTCTGTTCTCCTTAACAGGTTTTCTGTGGAAAGAGAAAAGACAGAAGAGGCAGCGGGAAAATGTTGGAGAAGTGGAAGACAACATCTCCCCTGCCCCCGGCTGTAAAATTCCATGGATGAGGCAAGGGGATGGTGTGATAAATGCACTCTGAATGAGCGTAGGTGTTTCTCTTTCAGTACTAATATTTCTAGACTTTGTTGACTTGACCTATCCATAACCATCCAGCATATTTTTAATAGTTGCTCTTGAATATTCCAAAAACAAAAAGGAGGAGAGCATCCAACACAGGTCAGAAAAAGGAGAAGTGGGTTCTCAGGGTGCAAAATATTTATTTTCACAAAGCCCATCGCGTTTCAGCCCGTACTTTATTCAAGGAAGGTCGTTAGAAGCGAGTGTCTGCAGAATTTCTTCCAGCAAAATAATTCTCTCCTATAAACAACCCCTTGAGGAAGGACTTTGAATAAAGTACAGGCTGAAACACGTCGGACTTTGTGAAAATAAACATTTTGCATCCTGAGAACCCTTTTCTCCTTTTTCCGTCCTGAATATTCCACCACACTCTAGAGCAGGACTTCAGGGGCCAAATCTAGCAATCCGTGGTTCTCCAGAAGACCTGACCCCCTTTCCCCAATCACTGATTATTTGATCATTTCCCACTTTCAGTTTCTCCCATTCTAAAAGGTTGAAATGCCTCTCTTCAGACTTAGTTACTGGCAGTAAGAGCTTCCAGCTAAAATAAGTTTTTTTTTTGGTTTTTTGGACCTGTCCCTTTTGCCTTTGGCTCCGCCCACTCCTGGAATGTGGCCCTGAGAGCTTTTCCAAAATGGAATTCAGTCCCTGGGTTGATAGAGATACTACACGCCTGCTCTAGATTGTTGAACTGTGGGTTGTTTGTTGAACCATGGGTTATCATATTGTCTGAACCCAGGACACTTACCACAGGGTGGCTTGTTAACCATGCAGTGTGGCTTATTTTTCTCAAACAAGCCACCTTGAGAAACCATGGTTTGTTTTTGGGTTGTTCAGGGTGGTTAACAAGCCACACTGCATGGTTAATAAACCAATTTGTAGGGGGGAAATGCTGCATTCAGGCAACACAATAACCCACAGTTCAACAACAACCCACAGTCAGCCACTGAGTGTGAGTTAGCAGGTTGTGTGAACCCAGCCTAACAATGCATTCCAGATGAAAAGGCGTTCTGATTACCACATGTTATTTTAACCTATGTGTGTCAGTTTGCTCATAGTGTTCCCTTCAGGGCATACATACCTCTGTTTTCCAGGTCATGCCATTAGATTAGGAACATAGGAAGCTGCCTTATACCAAGTCAGACCACTGGTGCATCAATCTAGCTCAGTGTTGTTTACACCAAGGATGAGGAATGTGTGGCCCTCCAAATGTTGTTGAACTGCAACTCCCATCAGCCCAACTAGTGTAGCCAATGATAAGGGATCATAGGAGTTAGTTAGGGTGGCCACTTGTGAGTCAACAAAAAAGAGAATATTCATCACCAAAAAAGAGGACAAAACAGGACACCAGTTTGCATATGCTAATTTATATGTATAGCTGCAAATTTAGAAATTACTATTTAAATACCATAGTGTGGAAGACTGACCAGGTCACCTGTGTGCTTGCTCAGTCTGCTGTCCAAGTACTGTTGATGGGCAACTTCAAGGCCCTTTAGCTCTTCCTTCTGATGTTCTCTATCTTTTACAGTGGCCATGGACTGGACAGCCCTTCAAATAGAGGACACCTTCAAGACAGAGGACTAGCACCCCTTTGACTAGAAAACCCTCCTCTAGAACCCCTTCAAATAGAGGACATATTCAAAATAGAGGACAGTCCTTCAAAGAGGAGCAGCCACATGGCCACCCTAGGATACATGTCCACTCTAGTACCTGCAGTCCAACAACATCTGGAGGGCCACATGCCTGGGCTACATTGACTGGCAGCAGCTGCCCAGGTTTTCAGACACTACCAGGAGTTCCCAGGGATTGATCCTGGAACCTTCTGCATACAAGGCATGCATTCTACCACTGAGCTATGGTTCTTTTTCCTGTCAGAGTAACCAAATGAGACATGCTTTTCTCCACAATGGGTGCTGCGTGTTGCACTCTGGCTAAATTCAGAAGCAAGCATGACGGGTCATCAGTCAAACTGTAAAATACATGTCATGAAGCACAAGCATTTGAATCTTGCCTCCTAACTGGCTGGATGGGTGGGTGGCTTGTATAAGAACTAAGGAAAAATTGGTGCTGAGCACAGATGACGTCTGCGTGCACCCAGAGGGCTCCATTAGCAGTAATGGGAGAGCAGTGATGTAATAAGAGCCAGGCAGTATGCTGGCTCTGGATCAGGTGCTTTTGCAGAGAGGCAAGCTAGGAAGTCGATAGCAATGCAAGGGCTCATTAATGAGCACAGCAGCGCCTCTGCTCCTGTTTCCGCAGCAGCTTGTGCGTGTTGCATATGTTATCAAGGCGATGTGCAAACACTGTTTCTGCCCCACCTCCATGCCACGTCCCATTGGGAGCACATTTGCCTCCTCAACTTTCTCCTTCTAATACCCTCCCTTGTCCCCTTTAGATACCATCTGGCCCTCCCTCGGGGGCTGTTATTCTCATTGCCTGTACGAAGTAGCTGTAAATATTCTTTGCCACCTGTCTCACATTAATGGAAAGGCTAGAAGGATGGGGTGGGTGGGTGTTCCAAAGGTAAGCCATTTGTCATTTGCTGCAATTATACAGTTGCATCTGGTTTCTTCCAAAGTCTAGGTTCTTCTCATTTATGCCTGTATTCTGTGGGGATTATCTGGAAGTTTTTAAAAATGTACTTCCCTATGCATCAAAATACTGTAGTAGAGTCTTGCCTTGGTAATGGGCCAGAAAAAGTAAATGAACAGTCATTATTCTTAACGGAACATGAGCCATAAAGATGGCATTTAAGTTTTGACATCTAGTAAAATCCTCAGAGAATTGAATTCTTGCTGGACAACTAGAGATGTGTCAATGACAGAGGAGGTTGTTCCATTTGTCCTTGAGGCAAGACAATGGAGTAGACAGTTCTATCTACACATTCCTGTGAAATACCATTTTAAGGATAGTTAAATGTTTTATTATCTGTGTTTTGTATATAAGTTGATTTGTTTATGACCCATGGTAAGGCAATACATTGTCAATTTGCTGATTGTATGTATTTCCAGAGGAGTAGATGTGGTCGTTTGTTGCAGGGTGGGGGGGAAGAATCTTGTGGCATCTTATAGACCATTGGCCATGTTGTCTGGGGATGATAGGAGTTGTAGTCAAACACCTCTGAAGGAAGCCAAGTTGGGGAAGACCGTTATAGACTAACAAATGTATCATGTCAGTTCACAAAAGCTTACACCTTAATAAATGTATTCATCTTCAGAATTCCACAAGACTCCTTACTGATTCATATGAAGATTTTTAAAAACATAGATAGGACTGGCTCCGGGCTTGAAGGCCTTCAGCACAGGACCCTCCTTCCACACCAGTGGTGCCAGGTGGCTACCGTTTTAATTTCCCCACAATGCTTCATGATGCTACGTCAGGGTCCATGGTGGGAAAATTAAAATGGTGGCCATCTGGCCATCCAGTACTGAATTCTGGGTTAGGTGAGTGGGATTACAGGAGTGGGATTACAGAGGGCTTTGCCAGGGGCTGTGCCCAAGGATGGCACATGGTGATGCCAAGCCTGGTGATAGAGGAATATATTTCTGAAGTGAATGTCTCCAGAAGTCTTTAGTGGGATGTTGCTCTACCATAGGCTGACCAGATAAAATCTCAGTCAGGGCTCATGTATCTTTAACAGTTGTAGAGAAAAGGGAATTTCAGCCAGTGTCATTTGTATGCAATTAGTTCCTGGTGATATTCCCTCTTCGTCACAACAGTTAAAGGTGCATGCACTATACTAGAGTGACCATATACAAAAGAAGGCAGGGCCCCTGCAACTTTAACAGTTGTGATGAAGAGGGAATTTCACCAGGAACTAATTGCATACAAATGACACTGGCTGAAATTCCCTTTTCTCTACAACTGTTAAAGTTACATGAGCCCTAACCTGGATTTTATCTGGTCAGCCTACTTTACCAAAAGTGGGCAGCCTATAGCCCTTGTCGCCTTTGGTCTAAGATCATGGGTCCGTCTGCCTAATTTCAAAAGCCCTCTGCAGGTGATGAGTTCTGACCTCTGGCAAGACCAATATGTCTCTACCTTATATTTATGTATGTATTTGATTTGTACCTGCCTTTCTACCAAACATGGCACTCAAAAATGGCCCTCTGTGTGGAAACAGAGACAGAGAGCCTATGTACACTGCTGATTTAAAACAGTTTACAACAATTTTAAACCGGTTATTAACCGGTTTAAAACTGTTATAAACCGTTTTAAAGCAGTAGTGTAGATAGGCTCCAATGACAAGTGGGTGGCAGACAGAAAAAGGGGCTGGTCTACCCACCGCTGGCTTCGGCCCTGCCAGTCGCTGCCAATGTGTAACGCCTGACAGATTACCCATGAGGGAATGTGGCCATCAACAGGGAGGCGGGAAGGCTTCTTATCCCTGCCATAGGCTTCAGATCTCCCAAATGGCTTGTTTACATTGCAAGCCAAGCTAGTATCTGTGGAAGAGGCTGTGCTGTTATTTTCACAAAATGTGCCCTCCTTTCTGCCCCCAACTGCCTGTCATGAAAAAAAACACCATATTTCACCACCATTATCTCCGCAGGTATTGCCAGGGACCCAAGGAGATTGCTCAAGGAGTAGCTGAAAACATTGTTACTGACTGCCATCCTTCCACAAATTGAATCCCCAGAGAGGAGCATTTCTGTCTGAACAAGCGCTGTAACTCCCATTCTCTGCTATCTTCCTATGATCTGTAGGCAACAAGCACTTAGTTTGCCTCAGGGGTTCATCTCACGTACAAATTGGAAGCTGTCCTGTGTCAATGTCTCAACTTCTTGGCTGGATGTCTGTGGCTTTAGGGTTGCTATGACAACCAGGTGTCTAGAGGAACAAAAGACAGCCATATTCTCTCCTCCTCCCCCCCCCCCCCACCACCCTGCTCAGCCTGGTGCCCTCCAGGTATTTTGGACTACAGCTCCCAGCATTCTAACCAATGATCACATTGTCTGGGACTCATGGAGGTTGAAGTCCAGAACATCTGGAGGGCATGAGGTTGGACAAAGGTTGTGGGGAGGGGGAGGGACATGGCTGCCTTTTGCTGCCTTTTGCTGCTCTAGACGCCTGGTTGCCATAGCAACTGTAGCGCCACAAAAGTTTCTGTTGAGCTGACAGTCATTGCAAGTTGCATACATCTCAGAATGCAATGAAGTACTAAGACTTTCTCTCTGTCATTTGATCATTACAGTTAAGAAATAAGAATTTTGTCTAATACCAAGACTATTTGTTACTCTGCCCCACCATTTCTGAATTTCTGGTCTTTCTGGCAAGTTGCAATGTTCTTATTGACAAAGGAAGAAGCCACAATCATGCACAAATTCTCCAAATTTCTCTGGGCGGTGTACAAACTAAAAACATGAAATACAAAGTAACAATGAAATAATAGCATATCAAGCAAGATAAAACAAGCAGTTGCACATCATAAAATCAAGAGTATAACCAGCAACAATTATAAATCAGTGTATAGGTCTAAAAGCACTAAAAATGTTCCTAAAATGTCTGGGAAAATAAAAAGGTTGTCATTTTTGGGGGAGGGCATTCCATAGATGGGGGCACCAATAAAAGGCCCCCCCCTGTCTTATAGCCTCTTTTCACAGGGGCACCTGGGAAAGGGCCTCAGGTGACATTAGGGTCCATAGCTTAGGGTGACCATATTTGGGAAACCAAAAAAGAGGACAACCTGTGGGCAGGGCAGGAAAGTGACTTTTCAGGGCCTCTGGAAAAAGCATCATCCCCCACCCCGCCACCTTAAAGGCCCCAATTGGAGTGGAGGAGGGGAAAGTGTGTCATTTCTGGGGGGCCCCCACTACTCCAATCAGGGCCTTTTCTATAATCTTCGGGAATGACACTCTTTCCCATTTAAGGTCCTGATTGGAGCAGTGGGAGGGAAATGATGCGCCTCCAGAAAGCACATCATTCCCTCCCAAAATGCTAATAGCAGCCTTAAAGGGGAAAGTGTGTCTTTCCAGGACAATATAGAAAATCACAGAAAATCCCCCCTGACATCCAGAATAGAAAAACCAGGACAAATCCGGGGAAATCCTGACAGTTGGTCACCCTACCATAGCTAGCACCTTGAATTACTTCCAGAAATGGCATTGAAGCCAGAGCAGATGGCAAAGTACTGACATAATGCAATCAGCTCTCTGGGCGGTTTACCAAGGTTGAAACATTAAACATTAAAAATTGATATACAAAATTTTAAACCATAAAAGCATAAAAACAGACAACATACAAAGACAATATACATTTAAAGCAACTTTGAAACTCTCAGCCAGGCCCAAAGATAGATCTGTATGCTGTATACAACTCAATGTATGCTGTTAAATGCCTGGGAGAAAAGTCTTGACCTGGTGCCGAAAAGATAACAATGTTGGCGCCAGGTGGGCCTCGTCAGGAGCATCATTACAAAATTGGGGGGCCACCACTGAGAAGGCCTTCTCCCTTGTTGCAATCCTCCAGGATTCCTTCGGAGTATGCACCTGGAGGAGGACCTTAGATGTTGAGCGTAGTGTACGGGTAGGTTCATGTCGGGAGAGGCGTTGTTTGGCAGCTATGTGAAGGTCCCCTCTGCGAGAAGGTGTCCTGAAACCTTCAGGTTTCTCACTCATTGAAACCAATCAGGTTTCTCACTCATGCAAAAGAAATGTATGTGTGTCCTTCAGTTCATAAATGCCTGGGGAAATGAAAATGTCCAGTTTCCATTTCCTCTGGGAAAACGAAGAGTGAAGGAAGGACTGTGTGAACATGCGGCTCATTGCAGTCCCTTTACTTAGTAAAGGGGTGCAGGATCTCAGGCCCGCTTGGCCTTGGGGTCCCAATTCAGCCCTCTGGGATTCCTCAGTTGCCTCCCCTCTTTCCCTGTTCATTTGCTGGTTTCAAAGCAGTTGTGCCATTCACCCCACCATTCTAAAAGGCTTAGTTACAGGCAATACAATGCCAGCATTTTTTGAAGTTTGGCCCCGCTCCCTTTTGCTTTTGGCCACACCCACCACTGGAATGTGGTTCCCCCCCCCCCCGAGTCCTTCAGAATTCAGCCCTCGGACTGAAAGAGGTTCAATAGCCGTGATTTAGTGGGAAACCATGATTTCCTATGATATGTGAATTAGGCCCCATAGCTCCATAAGTATGGATATTGTCCTCTGAACCATAAAATGAAAAAAAAAAGCCTGCTATTTTTTTTTACTCCCAGTTACTGGTTTTTGACAGATTCTATAGATTTAGTCCTATATTTTTCGAGATATCACTCTGGTGATCGGTAAACAGCTGCATACACACAGCAAGACACCGGTGCAAGGCAACGATTGATGGGGTTGATTTTTCTTTCTCTTTCTTCAGTTCATTATCTTGCATTTAAAATGGCCCTTAATGAAATAAGCCATTAAAAATGTGGTGTCAGTAGTGCTGGTGGGAAAGAATATGCTGACTGCAATAGATTTCGGGGACATATCAATTTATTTGGTCTGTCTGCTTCATTAAATCTTAACTTTAAGAAATTAAGTCTCAGGCGCACACTTAATAAACATGAATTACACCACTAGCGCCCACAGTTTGTGTTATTATACTGGATTGATAAAGAGCAGCATCTGAAATTGGAATCCAATCAGTGGAATAGCACCATTTAGTTGTTTCCTCTGGCTCCTGAAGAATATTATTTTTTGCTGTGATGGTAGAAATAGCTTTGGAGACTCACACTAGGAACCTCAGTGTCTAAAGTAGGCAATTGATCAGCTACTGACTAAGAAAAGGGGAAAATCCAGGTTGGGTTTAATTAGAAAAGGAATTGAAAATAAAACAACTGGTATCATAGTTCCTTTATACAAATCTATGGTGCAGCAGCATTTGGAATACTGTGTACAGTTTTGGTCACTGTAAAACAAAAAAGATAGTGGGTCTGTTCAGACAACACGCTAAACCATGGTTAGCTCACTAACCCTTTTGCAGCAAATGGTTAGTGAGCATGATTAAACCATGGTTATGTAGCCCCCATGGTTAGGAATGGTGCACACGACACACTAAGCCATTATGGGCCAGTGTGGTGTAGTGGCTAAAGTGGGTTCTAGTCCCACTTGGCCATGGAAACCTACTGGGTGACTTTGCGCCAGTCACAAACTCTCAGCCCAACCTACCTCACAGGGTTGTTGTTGTGAGGATAAAATGGAGAGGAGGAGGATCATGTATGCCGCCATGGATTCCTTGGAGGAAAAAAAGTGTTATAGACATGCAAAAATAAATAAATAAATAAATAAATAAATAAATAAATAACAAATAAAATGGGCCTGTTAGGTCACTAATCCTTTTGCAGCAAATGGTTAGAAAGTGTGTTTAAACTGTGGTTATGTAGGCATCATGGTTAGGAATGGTTCACACGACATGATAAGTCATGGTTCACATGACACACTAAGCCAGAATGTTTAGCTCAAAATGCTTAAGCATCATGGCTTGTGTGTCATCTGAACAGGGTCCATGTTTAGCGCAAAATGCTTAACCATTGTGGCTTAGCATGTCATCTGAACAAGGTCATTGTTGGAAAAGGTGCAGAAAAGAGCATCCAAAATGACCAAAGGGCTGAAGCAAGACCCCTATCCAGAAAGATTGGCAATTTTATTTTCAATTCCTTTCCTGACAGCAGGCAAATGGCGTTGTTCTTTCCCAAGCAAATGTCCCCACTGAATAATATTTCTATGAGAAGGAATCATGTCATTGGCCTACCCCACATGTGCCCCGCAATCCCAAAGTGGTATGAGCAGGATGTTGAGGGCTCAATTCAATTTTGGAGAAGTTCTCGGGGTGGGGGCGCATTCCAGTGGTGGGTGTGGCCAAAGGCAAAAGGGGTGAGGCCAAAATACCTAAAATGCCAGCATATTTTAGCTTAAAGCTCTTACTGCCTGTAACAAAGCCTTAGGAGAGGTATTTCAACATTTTAGAATGAGGGGACATACAAAAGCTAGGAAACCCGAAACGATTAGCAGATGAGGAAAGGGGGGCAGGGCTGGAGGAACAGGGGCGGGGCCATCTTCTGGAGAACAAGAGAGCAATTTTACGACCCCATGGCTTCTGTACCCCTGTGGTATGAGAGGAAGCCATAGGGATACGGCCTCTCACAATGAGTAAGATATGTTCACAGAGCTGCCTCACCCCGTCATCTCTGCCTCCACGTTTGCCTCAACAGAACCAGTCTTTTCTCACTCCTAACTTTGCATGCTTTACATGGCAGAAACTGGATCTGACATCTCGTGTATCTTGGTGATTTCACTAAGGTCCAGAAATTAGGGGACCGGGGACTGAAAAGGGCATTTAAAATGGAGAGGATGAGCAGGATTATGCAAGCTGTCTTGGGTTCCTTGGAAGGATATAAATGTAATAATAAATAAATGTTACATGCTGATCCTGCCCCGCTTAAATCTGCTCACTCCCATAAGCTGCAGCTGACCCGCGTTGATATGAATATAAAACCAGCTACAGATGGCTTCTACAGCTGCAACTTGAGATCTCTGTAATTGTTACTGTTAAGTGGATCAATGCTGCATCTAACTGCCTAGGTAGGTATCATCTCCCTAGCAGATGCTCTGGAAAGTCTGCACTCCCAGGCATGTGTAATTGCGTTATGCTATGTCTCTCTGGGAGGTGGGCCTGGTTTCCTGGCTCCAGCTGGCAAGAGGCCTATGTTCCCCTGAGACCTGAGGATCAATAACCTTTGTCATTTCTATCGTGACTAAGATTACACCAGTGCTGTTTGTGTCTAATCCTATCCAATCCTTTCTCAGTTCTTATTTCATAGTATTTGTAGAAGCTAAGAATGTTATTCTCTTCCAAGTCCTATAGGACTGGGTGATGCTTTTAAAGAAATACTTTCCGACGCCAATGCAAAATGGCAACGAGAAGAACTTTAAAGTGGTGGAATTTATTTATTTATTTATTTATTTATTTAAAAGACTGGATTATCTCTCTCCAGCCATGAATTTTTCATGTAGTGTTGTCAATTTTCGGCATTTTGGTGGAGAGCAACCCTTGACCTTATGGAAGCCCGGAGATAAATTCTCATTAATGTAAGTGATGTTAGGACTGCAATTTCAAGAGAGGTTCAGGATGGAGGTGAAGGGGAGGGGGGATTTAATTAAAGTAGCTCAAAGCAAAGATCGGATGATTGGAAAAACAGAGAGGAGGCCTCTAAGCCACGGCTGGTGGGCGGTAGAAGTAGTGAAAGAACCCTCAAAGCAGCCGTCAGGTGGGAAATAATTTTACACAGTCCTCCTGGCTACAACACAGGTTATTAAAATTCAGGGACACATAGAGAATATTAACATTACAGACAAGCTGACGTTGGACCCAACAGCAGTTGATAAGGGCATTTATTTATATGTCCATGTATTCATTAGCGATATTTTTATGCCTCCCAATAACAATGTTCTTTTAATAACAAAGTGATAAAACATTAAAATATAACTATAAACCATAAAGAAGAAAAATGATGCTGTATAAAAAATGCAATAGCAAATTCAGTATAACAAAACTCTCAAGCGGTATCAGAAAATGGTTTAAACCTGTTTTAAAATGTGAAAGCTTAAAAGGAACGTGGAAATAAGATGGTCTTCATCTGGTGCCCAAAGGCAAGCATCTTTGGGGTAAATGTTCCACAGCTCAGGTGCCATCACCAAAAAGGCCCTTTCCCCAGTACCCCCCTCCACACACACACACTTCGCAAAGGCATCCCTCCCTCAATCCCCAGAAGTTGCTCAACCCTGAAATAGAGGATACCTTCAAACAGAGGACTGTCCTCTGCAAAGTGCCATTCTAGTGAAAGTTTATTATTGGCCAAAAAGCGCTTTCATTATAACATGGGGGCACTTTCAAATAACAGTCTAAAATGCTACAGTTCAAAATTCTGCCACCTCCGTTTACCACCTAATTCTGCATAATTTGTAAATCACCTTTTAGAAGCAACTGATCAACTGGAAGGGGAAAAGAATGCTTCCTGTCAACTACACTGTCAGATGACAATAAATATCCCTGGAATCTTGAAGGCATCAACCGGAGAACACAGTTAATGTCAGAGAGGATAATGAAAGAGATAAGATACATGGAACAGCACACCCAGGAATATTGTCACCCTTTAATTACCACAGTCACTGAAACCATGATGGACTTATGGAGTCAGGATGAGACAAAAGAGGCTGGAAGATGAGAAGCGTCCCTTCATTCTCAGAATAACTTGTCTGTGGACAAACAATAGTGAGGGAAGTATTGTCTTCATGTCCTGCTTATGATCTTCCCAGAAGCTTCTCGTTGGTCATTGTGAGAAGCATGTTGATGGACCATATGGACCTTTGGTCTGATCCAACAAGGCTCATGCATTCTAATATTCTCTGTGCAAAAGCTCAGTACGGGTTGCCCAGGGTCTACCACCAGTTCTGTATGTTTATTTTATTATTATTTATTTATTTCATAGATGTCTGTACCACCCAATAGCCAAAGCTCTCTGGGCGGTTCACAAACACAACATGTTTTGCACACCAGCGCTGAAGGTTCCTTTTGCTCTGGAATAGCTAGAGTAGGAGAGAAAAGTTGAGAGAAACCCACGTGGAAAAGAAGGAAAGGCATGTGTACCATGAATAGCTTTTCTAGAAAAGTTGTATTCTGGTAATTCTCCTTAACATTGGGTCAATGGAAAATTAAATAGCCTGGTCTCAGGCTGTTTATATGTTATAACCAGTGAGTTGAATTGTGCCAGGAAACAAAATGGAAGGTGGCTACGTGTCCACTTTTACAGAGGACAGTTCTCTATTTGAAGGGGTGCTAGAGGAGCATCCTCTATTTGAAGGAGTCAAGGCCTTTCCTGTCCAATTCCAGTTAAAGAACCATAAGAACTCCATCAAGAGAGAGCAACTGGACAGGATCTACACTACTGCTTTAAGATGGTTTATAACAATAGTGGCAACTGTTGGGGCCCAGGACACACTCCACATACAGTTTTCAAACTGTCATATCCTGCTTGGTGTAGATCTGGCCCTGGACAGCAGACTGAACTGACAGGCAGACAGTTCACCTGATCACAGCCTTCCACACTTCTATTTAAATTAGAAAAAGTATTTCTGCATTTGCATCTATACCTATAAATTAGCATGTGCACATTTTATGCAAATCACTACCCTCTTACATCTTTTTGGTGATGCATTTGCTCTGTTTTGACGATTCATAAGAACATCAGGGTAAATTAGCCAGTTAGGCAAAACATCCCCAGGCAATCATTCTCCCACCATGTGAATCGATAAAAAGCGCTTTGCCAGTCCCGATGTGAAAGGCTGGTGCTGCAATTGCATTAAAAAAAATAGCCACAAGCCAGGAGGTCTTTAAGAAGACAACAGGAAAGAGGGAAGTGCAATGTCACCTGGATTCTTTGCAATTTATTTATTTGTTTGTTTGTTTGTTTATTTATTTCTAACCCGCCTCTCCATCCAGATCGAGGCGGGGAACAACAATAAATATAAATACAAGAATCATAAAACAGATAAAACATTAAAACAAATTAAAACAAATACATTATTAAAATGTATTATTAAACAATTATTATTAAAAACTGGGTGAACAAAGAATTTTAAGCCAGATCAAATGGCTGGTGTGGGGATGCTTCCAGATAGAGGGCTCCCAATCCTGCTTCTACCTGAGATCTTTTTAATTGGAGCTTGGAGGGATTTGATTCGGCCCCTTATGTATGCCAAATATGTGCATGAGTGCGGGAGGTCTGGCCTCTTTTCCAGTCTAGTGAAAGATCCAATACCTAATCCAAGATGGCAGTCCCCAGTTTAATTTCAAACTGAGGTATAGTCTACATGAGCAACCGAGCATCATGTTGATGCAAAATTGAGGGAAATGTTTGCGTCAGCTCTAATTAAACCATGATAAATATTTGGTGCATAGCAAAGGGAATCATACCTACATCCCTTGCCCCTACTCAGGCTGTATGGTCAACCAGGCTGCTTTTGCACGCCCTCAGTTCATTCTCTCTAGGGACAGAAGAGGAGATTGATTCACATCATGATTCAGCCCTTCCTTCCTGATCAAGGCTATTTCAGATTTCAAGTCAGTATCTTCTGACATGAGTAGGAAGAGCTGATTCAAAACCTGATTCATGCTCTTTTGAGATGGGAGGGCGGGCATGAAACCTGATTGTTTTTGTCAGTTGTTTTTGCCGCGCATGATTTGGAAAAGACTGACTCAGGATATTAGCTATGGCTAGGATACTTGGCCAACCCCCCCCCCCCCTTAACAAAAAATAAAAAACCCTACAACATTTCTGCTAGGTTATCGGTATTCTTTGGTGTTTTCAGATGTAAAGCCCATTACATTTCCTTTGTGTTTCTGACTGCTTTATGGTAGCAGTTGGACATATTGAGCTGACTTTTACTAAGCAAGATCATTGGTCCATTGATTGCAGTTCTGTGTACTCCAGTTTCCCTGGACCTGGTGCCTTCCAGATGTGTTGGGACTGCAACTCCCATAGTTCCCAGTTAGCATGGCTTTTATTAATCCATTATCTGAATGGATGGATTGATTACATTTATTATACTTATACTCTACCCACAACGTGCCCTCCAAATGTTTTGGACTACAACTTTCAGAATCCCTGTCTACTGGCTATGCTAGCTGGGCTTATGGGAGTTGCAGTCCAACACATCTGAAAGTCACCAAGTTGCCTAGCCCTGCCCTACCGTATTATGTGATTGTCCTGACTTTTATGAATGGAAGTGTCAGGAACTGCTAATCACTGCCTCATGTGGCGAGTCATACAACTGCTAGCCTCTTAAGGAAGAACGTTCCAGACCCAGGCTGGCCATTAGCTCCTCCTGGACAGGAAGGAGTATGAAGGACTTCCTTTTCCAGCTGATCCTTGCATGAGACGTGAGCTCTACCCGAGCTCTGCAGGCTCCAATGTCCGTGAGGCGGTGAATCCGCTCCGGGTTTCAGTCAGAATCCGTCAGAACTCTAAAGGAGCTATCCAAGATGTGCATCTTAAATAGCTCCTTTAGAATTCCAACTGAAATCCAGAGTGGATCCACTGCTCCATTGACATCGAAGCCACCAGCCTCCACTGGCTCTAGCATGTTGTGCAGTTCGGTTTTTCTTCTGATTCCTGCCTTGTTCTCCAATTCTGCTTCCTGGATCTCGGATCCAGATTGCTCTTCCATCCTAGCTCTCAGTTCCAGGCCGCTGACAGTTTCCGGACTGCTGCCCACAGCCCAGTGCTGCAGTGCTGATTCCAGGTTCTGCAGGGCCCCTGGGAAAGAGAGCTGCAGTGGGGGCCCTCCCTCAGTGAGTCTCTGTCACCAGCTGCTGCTGCTCCCCTTCTTCCTCATTATGGCCACCACCACCCCTTGCTTGCCCGGCAAAGAGGGAGGCAGGGTGATTGCACCACAAAAGCTTTGCAGAAAAGCTCTTCCCCTTTCCCGTGAACTCGCCTTCCTGTGCCCCAGCGACGGCCCTGACTTAAGCTGGTCAGCTTTGTAGGCAAGCCGCAGCTGCCTGATTTGTTTTCTGCACACACACACACACACCAATTTGTATGCCTTTCCTACCTTCAGGCCCTTTGCAAACACTCCAACGGACGAAGGCAACATGGAGACTCACTGATGATTACATTTCTAGGATGCAATTATTTCATTGCAAGTCTTCCAACCACTTTGCTTTAACTCCTGCTCCCCATAGATATGGTGACCATATGGAAAGGAGGACAGGGCTCCTGTATATTTAACAATTGTAGAGAAAGGGGAATTTCAGCAGGTGTCATTTGTACGCATGCAGCACCTGGTGAAATCCCTTCTTCATCACTACAGTTAAAACTACAGAAACTAGAGTGATCAGATACAAAAGGCAGTAGAGCTGCAGGTTTAACTGTTGTGATGAAGGGGGAATTTCACCAGGTGCTGCATGCATACAAATGACACCTGCTAACATTCCCTTTTCTCTACAACTGTTAAAGATACAGGAGACCTGTCCTCCTTTCCATATGGCCACCCTAGCTCCCATGCTATGCCTATGTACACTGCAAAAGCAGTTTCAGAACAGGACAGAGTATTCTGGACTTGCAGGAACAGATTGTCCCGAGTAGAAAATCTAATCCTCATGGGAAAAGGCAACAATTTTGCCAAGCATGGGTTTGCTTTTGTCTTCTTTCTTTTTTTAAGGGATGTGCTTCTGTGTCGTAATCCTAGAAAGGGCGGCATTTTCCCCACTGCAAGCCAAATCAATGGTCTGTAGGAATCACTGTTGGAGATCGACACACGCATTTAAGATGCACGGGGTGAGTTGGAATTAAAATGCCTTTCCTTAAATCCAGCTGATGTAAAAATGGGCTTTGAGATTGACCTTTGGAGGAACGACTGCTGCTCAGCAACTCCGTCTGCTCAGAGACCTTTGGTCACCGAGCGATATTTAAGTTTTCATTAATTAAATAATTTATTAATAAAAAATTGAGTGTCTAATGCATCTTTCCCTGGGTTAGTTTAGCCTGGGAGTGGAAGAAAATATTCTAATCTTCTGGCTGCCCCCTCAACTACAAAACTCAAGGGTTTTGCAGAAGGAATTTACTGAAGCCCCATGAAATCCTTTCCTATGCCCAAACGTTCTTCCAGTCTGATGACTCCTAGCAATACCAGTTTAACAGACATTGTGCAGCTATTTCATTTTTTCCTCCTTAATGGGTTTTCTGTGAAAAATAAAAGGACGGGCGAAGCGGTGGGAAAACAGGGGAGGGTTACAAATGGAAGATGATCATGTCTGGACCACCCGCAAAATTCCGTGAATAAGGCAGGGCGATTGCACGATCAGAGCCTCATCTGGAGGCACCCCGAGTCTTTTTTTGGCTGCTCTTTTTATAAATATGGATTTCATGCTGTAACACCTGAAAGCGTCTCTACCATGTCCCTTGCCAATTCCACTTCTTCCACTTTCCCAACACTTTGCATGGGGTGTGATGTTGGATTAGCATCAGTGTTATTTAGGGTGACCCTATGAAAAGGAGGACAGGGCTCCCATGTCTTTAACAGTTCTATAGAAAAGGGAATTTCAGCAGGTGTCCATTGTAGGCATGCAGCACCTGGTGAAATTCCCTCTTCATCACAATAGTTAAAGCTGCAGGAGCCCTGTCCTCTTTTCCCCGCCTCGATCCAAACGGAGAAGCGGGTAAGAAATATATTATTATTATTATTATTATTATTATTATTATTATTATTTTGTATTTGGTCACTCTAGAGGACAAGGCTCCTGGAGCTTTCACTGTTGTGATGCTGGCTGCGAGGGGGAGGGGAGCGCAGTTTCCTGTCTCTGAGCTCGTAGCCTGGAAACCGAAATATGTCTAGAGGGCATAGGATTGCTCTCAAAAAACTTTTAAATCAGTCTCACTCAATTAAATGTTGTAGCTCTTAATATTATTGTTATTTCCTGAAGCACATGCAATCTACTAAACCAGTCTCTCCCCCTCCCCCGGGGTGTCCTCTAGATGTTCCCCAGCTATCATTCTCATGGCTGGGGATGATGGGGGTTATAGTTTAACACTTCAGCGTGGGGGCAGCAGGTTGAGGAAAGCAGGAATAAGAGGTAAACACAGATAAAACGGAGACAAACCATGCATAGGCATGTAATATAAACCAGGCAGACACAGAAGGGAGTGGTACAAATTGTCAGTTTAATCTTTTGATTGCATTACATTTTTATGCGCAATCTTTTTTTTTTTTTATAAAGCCCATTAAACACTATGGGCTCTTCTGGACTAGAAATGATAATAACATTAAATTGGGCTGCCTCTACACGAGACGTTTAAAGCTCTTTGAAGGCTCATTAAAAATGTTACCTCTACAAGAGCGGAGTGTAAATCGGGAGTTGAGACGCTTTATCTCTCCGATTATGCGCATTATCAAATGTGCGTTAAATAACTAGTTTTATTTTCCTCCGGCCGTTAAAGCACATTTTGCCTATGTGAACAAGCGATTCTCTGCATTAACTACTTGTAAAGTGCATTTCAAACAACCGGTAAGGCCACCAGTTGTGCGCTCAATTACCTCTTGCATACAAGCATTTACGATAAAGCGCTTCCGCGAATATGCGCATAATCGGCTAACCAGGCGTCAAACAGAATGCATCTAGAGGGGGTCTAAATCAATGCAGGAATGTGGTTTCTATAGCAAGTAAAAATCAAGATGAAGTAAAGAAGATGTGTTTTAGTTAAAACAGGGTGGATCTGAGTGGTAAATGACTCCTCGTCAGCAGCAAGCTAAACCTTCCCCCACCCACTGAAGCTGACCCACAGTCATGTATTGCATCATCTCTGCCTTGAATGGCCATAAAATGTACTGTTTCACTTCTCTTATTTTTTTCCTCAATTATAGCTGGGGCAAAAAGTAATATGATTGAGCCCCTGCTGCTGTGTCTGCCCTTCCACTGCAGTGAAATGCTCTACTTGTAGTACATCAATAGCAGGAGTTAAAGCAAGGTGGTTGGAAGACTTGCAATCCCATCCAGTCACCTTGGGTGATTTCAGCACTTGAAGCAATGCCCTTCTTTTATCAGAACATATTTGCCTGGTGTAGGTCTGTGTACAGTAAGCAGTGCCCCCATGGTACTTAGCGAGAGCTTTGCAATTCAGCGTTCTGCTTTCGTCAAAAATACTTTCTGTTATCCTGCCCTTCCTCCCAGCTTTTGGTCTTGTTTGATCTGGGAGGATCAAGATAGAGAGCCAGACCAAAGTCAGACAAAGGTCTCTTCTGCAGCCTGATCCTATAATTCAACTTCATCTGCCGAAGCACAAACTCCCTTAATTTTCTTTGAAAAAGAAGTACAACATGGTTACTTGAACAAACACCTTTCTAAGCATATACATCCATTGAGCAGGCTTCCATGCCCAGATCCCTTGCAGGATTAGGAACCTTGAGTGCAAATGGATTCAATGTGCATAATTCCCCAGCCTGATCCAACAGCCAGGGCTGCATGCAGTTAATCCTGGGGGTAGGGGGTGGGAGATAATTTTTCACAAGCTGGCCATTTAAAGGGGTAGATTAGAGCCATTGCCTTCTTCACCAGAAACAAAAGAGGACAAGGCTCCTGCCACTTTAACTGTTGTGATGAAGAGGGAATTTCACCAGGTGCTGCATGCCTACAAAGGACACCTGCTGAAATTCCCCTTTCTATACATCTATTAAAGAGACAGGAGCCCTGTCCTCCTTTCCATATGATCACCCTACACATGGGCATATATGTTTACCAATGCATATCTCCTCACCTTCCAACTTTTGAGGATTTGCACAGTTGCCGTATAAAGAATCCTTAAATGCTCTTGGTATTTTAATTGTTTTTACGACATGTCTCTCTGCAAACGACTTAAGGTCTTTTCAGCTAGGGGTAAGTTGATTACCACCATTTGGTAGTAGTAATTAACTATTCAGAGACTGCATGTGGCCTTTGCTAATTTCATTGCCTTTGTCGATTTCATTCCAACTGCTCTTGCCTTGATAGTTTCAATCTAAGAGATATAACAGAGATTTAAAAATATTCTGCAGTGTTGGCATTTTAAGGGGCTAATGTAGGGTGACTAGTAAGGGGCTAGGCAGGGCTCCTGCAGCTTTAACAGTTGTGATGAAGAGGGAATTTCACCAGGTGCTGCATGCATACGAATGAAACCTGCTGAAATTCTCTTTTCAATGCACAGGAGCCCTGTCCTCCTTTCCTTATGGTCACCTTAGCTAATAAAGAGGGCTTTGCCTTTAAGCCCAAAGGCTGCAGGGCCGCAGAAGAACCGTTTCTCCTAATGTCCCAATCATATCTAAAGTGCCTTTCCCTCCCCAATGGGGTAAAAGCAAATTTGGGGAATGATTTTGTTAGGGGAAATGGTATGAGTAACCTTTTCTCTTCCAGAGGTTTAGCTCTGATCCAATTTGGATGCTCTGCTGATGCTGTAAAGCTTTGAAAAGGGCATTGGGGAACAATCACAGAACTCCTGCATCATGTCCAGTTTCGCCCTGATTTAAGTCTCCAAACAGCTGTATCCTTCCTCTGCCCATTGCTCTAATCCCTGAGTCCATTTCCCAAAGTCCTCTTCATACACAGCAGGGTTCCACTATCAGATGTGAACCCAGCTGGGAGGAAAATGTCTGAGCGGACAAGAAGGAAAGCCAGTAAGCACCTCTACTTACGTGCCCCGTTTGAGCTTTAAATTGCATCCAGCACCTCTAGGGTGACCACTTGGAAAGGAGGACAGGGCTCCTGTATCCTTAACAGTTGTATAGAAAAAGGAATTGCAGCAGGTGCCATTCGTATGCATGCAGCACCTGGTGAAATTCCATTGTCATCACAACAGTTAAAGCTGCAGCAGCCCTGCCATCTTTTGTTTCTGGTGAAGAAGGCAGGGCTCCTGCAGCTTTATCTGTTGTGATTAAGAGGGAAATTCATCAGATGCTGCATGCATACGCATAACTAGAGGCCTTCAAGAGGCAGCTAGACAGCCATCTGTCTGGTATGATTTAAGGTGGATTCCTGCATTAAGCAGGGAGTTGGACTCGATGGCCTCATAGGCCCCTTCCAACTCTACTATTCTATGATTCTATGATGCGAGAGCCCTGCCCTCCTTTCCATATGGTCACCCTAGTGTTTTGGATTTGGGGAAGCAAATGGCAGGGGGAAGAAGGTTTCATCCTTCCCTCCCAATCCAAATCAGGGCCATGTACATTTAATCTTAAGAGAGAAAGTAAAAAAGGGTGCAGCTATGCCCAATAGCTGCATTCAGACAAGACATTAGTCAGTGATAGATTGAGCAGCCAACTCAGAGCTGGTTATTTTGTGGGTACTCCCCACGCAACATATACCTACACAACTGTGGGGGGTTAGGGTTGGGGTTGACTAATAGCCAACCAGCGTTTGATGACTCAGCCCTCCCCCTCTCCCCGCCCTCCTTCCTCCCTCAGTCCTCCTGGTGCTTTCCCAGCAACCATTGCAAGTTCTGCTGGTTGGACTAGAGTGGCAGCCGCCGCTTTGGTCGCTCTTGCCAGGGGACTCTGTAGCCAGCCAAGATATTCCACTCAACCTGCAAAATAGTCCACTGAGCCCAACAGACAACACGCTAACCAATGGTTGTAAGACTAGTCAACTCTGCAACGGTTGTGTTTCTCAGTTGGTTATTTTGGTAAAACAGTCAATCGTGCGGTGGTTTTTGCCTGACAGACAACACAATAAGCAACCGTTGACTGCTCAACTTACGGTTGATAACTTAAACCACCACTGACTAACGTGTTGTCTGAACGCGGCCAATGTAATTAACGAGAGTTCGACCCTTGGGATACAACACCTCCGATTCTTTTCTGCATGGTGGATTCCATTGCGCAAGCAGTGGTTCCTGCAGACTCTTTTGTGCAAGGGAGATTTCGCACTTCCTATGCGTGTTCTGCTGACCTGCCTCCTTCCAGAAACGAGCGTTTCCGCTTGTTCCAGGTTGCCCCAGAAGCACTAAAATGCCATTGTGCAAGTGGTGGCGGCTGCTTGCACAGCGAAATCAGCAGGGCAAAAGAGAATCGGCAGGGTTGGAAGCACCCCGTTAGATTCTGCCCTAAGTGTGTACAGGATTGTATCCTGAATCTGATCCGACTGGGCTTTCCTTACCTTTTTATTGCAAGGAGGATCGAGAACTGACTTCAACGAAGTCTGTTGGCAGTAACTTATGACCCCAGTTCTCAAAACAGTAAAATCCAGGCCAAGTTTTTATTACTCTGTTCTAGTTCAGTATCATCCGGTTCAAGGTGATCTCTGTTGTTATATTTCTTTTGGTATATAAAATATGCATGAGTTTTCTCTCCATATCTCCAACCTTTGCCTAGTAACCCAGCTTTAGACATGTCTGCTATAGGCTGACCAGATAAAATCCAGGTCAGGGCTCATGTAACTTTAACAGTTGTAGAGTGGCTGCTGGCAGATAAGGATAAATTTGTAAGCTATAATGTAGCGTTGTTTGCTACAGCAGCACTGAAATTAAGGAAGGCGTTTTTGGGGGAGGAAGAATCTGTCTATGTGTAAAGGAAATGTCGAGGTAGGATGGTTATTTGGCCATAATTTTATAAAGAATTCATCCTGTCTTAATGAATCTTTGGGCTAATAGAGTTGAAGTTTTAATGATTGTATGATTTTGTTGAATGTTGATATGGCCATTGGCTTCCAACAATAAAGGTTATGATGACGAACAGTTGTAGAGAAAAGGGAATTTCAGCCAGTGTCATTTGTATGCAATTAGTTCCTGGTGATATTCCCTCTTCATCACAACAGTTAAAGTTGCAGGCACTATACTAGAGTGACCATATACAAAAGAAGGCAGGGCCCCTGCAACTTTAACTGTTGTGATGAAGAGGGAATTTCACCAGGAACTAATTGCATACAAATGACAATGGTTGAAATTCCCTTTTCTCTACAACTGTTAAAGTTATATGAGCCCTAACCTGGATTTTATCTGGTCAGCCTAGTCTGCTAATAAGAAATTCCACTGGTGCTCATGGTAGACAGTCTGATATGTTTGCCCTTTAAGAAGCCCTTTCGGAAGAAAACCACTGCCTCCAATTTCCCTTTCTGCCATCTGCTTATAGCTGCATAGCTCTACAGCATGTAAAGTACCTTTCCCCCTAAGTAGGGTGACCAGATAAAATCCAGGTCAGGGCTCATGTAACTTTAACAGTTGTAGAGAAAAGGGAATTTCAGCCAGTGTCATTTGTATGCAATTAGTTCCTGGTGAAATTCCCTCGTCATCACAACAGTTAACGTTGCAGGGGCCCTGCCTTCTTTTGTATATGGTTACTCTAGTATAGTGTATGCACCTTTAACTGTTGTAATAAAGAGGGAATTTCACCAGGAACTAATTGCATACAAATGACACTGGCTGAAATTCCCTTTTCTCTACAACTATTAAAGTTACATGAGCTCTGACCTGGAGTTTATCTGGTCACCCTACCCCTAAGGATAGGCTACAAGACATCCTGTACAAATGTGAAATGCACACTGGGCTAGCTGAACCCTTGGTCTGATCCAGCCTGGATCTTCTTCTTAAAGCATTTTAGTTAAATTCAAGCTATGACGATCTTTCAAAGAGTACTACCGATATTATGCCATGAAGGAAAGCCTTATTGCAGGATCTGCTGTAATTTATTTTTATTGTATTTTTCAGCTTTTATTCTGCCTTTTGGGGGGGGCTCAAATAAGCCCCTTCAGAACAGCTTACAATCATAAAACAATTGAGATCAATTTAAAACACAACCGGTTAATATAAAACAAGATAATAAAAACACTAATAAAATAAATTCACAGCAGAGGTCAACAATGATGACAATACCAAAATGGATTCCATCATCCATACCAGTTCATTCCCCCACAAGGCTTTGTGGATTGTCTGTTCCCGGAAGACTACAAAAAGAGCAAAACTTACCATGGCAACATCACTTTTAAATAAGATATTATATTTTGTTATTTATTTGTGACACATATATCCTCTTTTTCTTCCAGTATTGAACTCAGGGCATGGAGTATTTCTAACTGGTCTCCCATCCAAACACTGACCAGCCCTAGACCTGCTTAGCTTCAGCAAGGTTGCAGCACCCTATGCCCAGACCATAGTGTAAGCCAACCAGCTCTTTGCCCAATGAAGGACTTCATGCACAACTTCCAGACCAAGGTTACATCTCAGTAGAGCTTTGGTAAGGAACAATTGGAAAGTTCAAAAATCAAGAGCCAGTGTTGGTCAGTGGACAGAATGCTAGGCTTAGACCGGGGTGCAGAAGTTGTTTGGGGAGGGCTTGGTTTGTCCCCCCAGTCCCCCGTGGGCCAGATGACATCAGCGACTCCTATTAATGTCATCACCCCATCCATTTTAGCCTGCTGGGTTGGGTGATGACAGCGTGACTCTCCCTGCATGGAGAAAGGGATTGAGCTGACTAAAGGAGTAGCCAGCCAAGACCCTGGCTTTGCAGGGCACCCTGTGAAGCAACTTATCTGACACCAGCACCAGCCAAGTCCCCACCAACCTAGCTGGATATAACAGTGGGGATTTCCTTGCCTGCCACTCCCCCTCTCGATGTGCCAAATCAGAACTACGGACCAGTGGTTCTGCACCCCTGGTGTAGACTGACAGGGATGGGTCCAGGTCTGTAGGCAGTCGGAGGTGATGTCAGGAACCTTCCTGAATTGGACCCTAGAGAAACCTCTTCAGAGGAAAGGGTTAGCACCGCTGAAAACCCTATTCCCTTGAAAGACTTGGAGGAAGCTGCAGCCTGAGAATACCTCACTAGAGCTCCCCAATAACCCCATTAATCCTATCCTGAACCCAACCCATGACTCACTTCCCTCATCCCCCAGGCCACCAAAGCAAAGGTAGCAGCGGACTCAGTGGGAGAGAAGCACCTGTCTGATTCTGAGAAGGCTCTGTCACAAGGGGTCTACTCAGGAGGAAGCTACTTGGGAAAAAGGTCCTAACTGGGAAGAGAGGAAAGACCCAGTTGTGAGCAATGAACCAGCAGAGGACCACGAAGAGGAGGAGGCTTCAGGCTTCTATGGACTTTTGCTGTAATTAAATGGTGGGCCGGGCTGCTAAGGATGCAAAATAATTGTATGTCTTCTTTGGAAGTTAAGTGCTCCTTTAAACAAGTGATTTATTGCACACTCGTGATTGGCCACTCACAGAAGTCCTATACTGTATGTATGTATGTATGTATGTATTTATTTATTTATTGCATTTGTATACAGCCCCATAGCCAAAGCTCTCTGGGTGGTTTACATGAGATTAAAACATTTAAAAACAATATACAAAAATTAAAACTGCAAAATATACAATATACACATACATTTAAAACTATTATAATAACTTAAAAATCTATAAGCCTAAAAAACAAAACAGACCCAGGCTCATCAGATATTGCTAAATGCCTGAGAGAAGTTCACATGACATTGTGACCTACCAGGGCATCTCCCACTGTATCCCCTGGAAATCCCAGTACAAAAAGAAACACTTTTAAAGTCATAACACCAGGGGGAAAGTGAGATCTTCCACCACTGGATGGCACTGTCTCAATAGAAGTCAAGAGAGAGGAAGTATGCAATTCAAAGCACGTAGTCATCCCTCTCCGCCTGAGCAATGCAGCCCATAACAATTGTGCCAAAGAACAAGGAA
This sequence comes from Anniella stebbinsi, assembly GCA_029215795.1. Lineage (NCBI taxonomy): Eukaryota > Metazoa > Chordata > Lepidosauria > Squamata > Anniellidae > Anniella > Anniella stebbinsi. The sequence continues at coordinate 357,445,555 of JARDYH010000001.1, forward strand.
ACAAAAGCCCGGGTAAGCAACATGATTTCCCTTATTATAGAGACGTTTTAAGTCTTGGGTTAAGTGGGAGTTTAAGAGGGAATGGAAAAAATGTTGGGGAACAGGTACAACAGGCTTGAGCGTGTATTCCTTTTGTCGAAGTCTGAGGAACTTCTGGATTTCTAATCAGCAGGGACAGGTGAGACAAATTGGTTTGTTTAGGGGTTTGATGAGGGAATGTGCTCTTCCGAGTAATTTGCTTTGCATTGGGATGAGTGATTCTGGTCTCTGTGGGGTATGTGGGGTGGAACAGTCAGCTGATAATGTCTTATGGGATAGTCTGAGGTACAGGGATCCTCCTCCGTATGAGTTGGGTGTTCTAATTCCATTGATACAGACTGTCTTTCCCCCCAGGATAAAATTATCTGAGGTTCAGTATTAGCTATGTTTATGGAAGTTTTTACAGATTACCAGAATCTGTGACCGGCTGTAACTACGAAGTGGTAATGTTATTACCAGTAGATGGTGAGTAAGAGCTCCCTTTGAGCCCATTAAATCCAGCTCCTTGCTCCAGTACTCCCCAGAATGGCTACAATTCTGACTCCAGTTCCATACCATATGCAGGCCATGGCCAGGTGAACCAAGAACCAGAAGCCATGGTCAAGACTGAAGAGCAAGCCAGGACCAAAGGACAAGGTTGGTGTCAAGGGCAGGTATGGTTGGGCATCTGCCAAGGCCAACACCTCAGCAAGGGCCCCCCTGGAGTTGCTCTTCATCTTCTACATTGCAACCTGCTTGTTCACGTGCCTCTCAATCCGGCCTAGACAATGGTGGTGGTGAGAAGGAGAAGCAATGGATGCCACTGAGCAAACATTGGTAACATTAAGGAGGGAGAGGATGAGGAACAAGGGCAGCTGCTGTCAATGCTGTTGAGAAGGTAGATTCTTTAAGGGAAGGGATCCGTTGAGAGTGTTTTCCTCAAGGACCCTCATCAACCTGGAGCTGGCACTGCCAAAGGACAAACCAGGAGGCAGGGTATGGACCAAAAAAGAAACATTAGCCAAGATGAAGGAAGGAACACACCAATGAGCACAGAAAAACCTTGTTGCTCAAGTAAGATTCAGCTGGAACAGGAAGTTTTCCTCTACTCATTCCTGTCCGAGTATCCAATAAGTAGCCTAAATGGGCGGAGTCAGTTCAGAGAAGCTGGCATCTGCAGTTTGGTGGTTCACCACATGGGGAAGCTACACACAGATTCAGTGGCTGTTGGCAGAATGGGTAGAAGTGGAGAAAATTCTCCACTCAGCCATGAAGCTCACCAAGTGACTTTGGGCCAGTCACTATTGTGTAACCTACATTACCTCACATGCTTGTTGTTAGGATAAAGCCATGTTGGCTGTTCTGAGTACCTTGAAGGGGAGGCAGCATCAACAATTAAATTTAAAACACACACCCAGTGTAATTCCTAGGGTGTTGATCTGCATTCAGATTGGTGCATCAAAACCCATAGCAAATGTCCAGTCACGCATTTGTTCACTGGACGTCCTAGAATGATGGCCCTTGTTTCAGTTTAAGTCCCGGACATGAAGATGACATACTTACATCTTTCGCAGCTTGGATGCTGGTAGAAGAGCCTGATAGAAATTCAGCTTCATTGACACAAAGGGTGCAGAATGAAGCGTTTTGCGGCTGGACTGGAAAAATGTGCCAGAATGACCTCATTCAACTCCACCAGGGCTGTACATGTTGCAGGAGCTATGTGTGAAACAGAAAATCAATTTTCGTTTCAACCTTGATCCCAGGCTCTGCCTGGCTTTGAAATGCCCCAATAAAAGGGAAGCATTTTTTAAAAAATCTGGAAGTTTCTTTATTTCAGCTGCTGTTTTCCTGAGTTACAGGGAAACAGAGGGAAGACAAAAAGAAGGTGAATGCCAGTGCAGTTTAGTAAACAAACTCCGGCCAGATCTGAGAGGTTGAATTTTGCCATTGTTTTCAGCCGTGGTGCTACAGCAGGGGTGGGCAACTTGTGGCTCTCCACCGTACAACTCCGATCAGCCCTAACCAGCAAAGTCAGTGGTGGGGGATGATGGGAGTTGTAGGCCAAAACATCTGGAGGGCCACAAGTTGCCTATCCCTGTGCTACAGAAAACCAACAGCAACAATGGTAGGAACCCTTATCAAAGGCAGTAAGCCTATATACACCAGTTTCTCTGGGACATGGTTGGGAGGTGCTGTAGCACCCATGTCCTGCTTGTGGGTTCCTGATGAATAGCTGGTTGGCCACTGTGTGAACAGAGCGTTGGACTAGATGGACCTTGGTCTGATCCAGCATGGCTCTTCTTTTGTTCTTGCAGCTTCTAATCTGGCCCCCTGAAACTCCGCTATTCCACCCTTGTTTCAGTTTAAACCTGTTCCTTAATCTCTGGGATGACTCACCTCTTATTCTAGACTAGCCTGTTTCTTGAATGGGCTCCTGTCCTGGTACGAGGGTTGTTTTTCATGATTGTGCCACCACCATTTTTACATCTAACCATAATTTTGTATGATGTGAATCAGCAAACTATAGTTAGAGCTTATCAAGGGGCAGAATTCAATGGGACGCTTCCGTCCATGCCAATTCCCTTCCGGCCGCACTGATTCTGTTGTGCAAGTGGCCCCCACCACTTGCACAATGGCAATTTATCACTTCTGGGGCAACCCAAAATGAAGGGAAATTCTCATTTCTGGAAAGAGTTGGATTAGTGGAGTTTGCATAAGGGAGTTCCACTGCCATGACTCCTTCCAGAAATGAGGGCTTCCTCTTGTTTTGGGGCTCCACCTAAGAAGCTAAATCTTCCTTGCATGAGATCTGGGTGCCACTCAAGCAAGAGAACTGGTGGGACTGAACACTTGCAGAAGGGAATCAATGGGGCAGAAAGGAAATGGCAAAGGTGTAACTGGTCCATTGGACTTTGCCCAGTGTTTCCAGTTCTGTTTTGGAGGGCAAATGCTAACCGTAGTTTGCCAATTCAGACATCACAACAACAGACTTCAACTGGTGATAAACTGCAAAGTAAAAATGAAGCTACACATGAAAAGGAAGATGAGGGAGGAGAGAGCAAGTGAACCCATGGCTCTTTTCAGGCCCTCTGAATCGAGCAAGTGGCCTAGTTCACATGTAATGCTAACCCATGGTTTATATAATCCATGATTTACACCCTAACTGTCTGCTCCCTCCCTGTAGCCCAAATGCCTTTGTGATATTGTAGTGCTGGCATGTAGAATGTCTAGTTGTTGTTTTTAACCCCTCTTGCCTGCCACCTCTGGAGAAACAACCCATGAACAACCCATGTTTCTGGATCCACACAGAGAAGTAACCCATGGTTTAAATAATCCAAAGTTCACAATTCAGTAACAAACCATGAGTTTTCCTTCTGGGTAGTTTGGGGTTAACAAACCATGGTTTGTTAAGCATTGCCATATTTACACATCTTGACAACCCATTATTCAACAAGCCATAACATGGTTTAACTTTATGTGCTAACAAGGGCAAAGTCACAGTTATTTCTGTTTCAGTTTTAGACCTCATCAACACTACCAAAGTAAACTGATGGGGACAGCAATCCCACGGCCCCTAGACAGCGTCTGGGGGAGGGCATAGCTCAGATTCCTGGATCATGGTCTGAGGAGTCTGAGCTCCCTTCTCACTCCCCCTTGCAACTGGTGTGGAGCGAACTGCACTGGCTGCCTCTCCAAGCTCACAGAAACCACCTCTGAAATGAGGGAAATGTGGGTGGGGCAGGGAGAGGACTGGGGAGGCCGACTTATGAAAAATCCTCTGGCCTTCCCTCCTGCTCCCCAGCGCCCCAGCTAGATGGATGAACAAGCAAAAACCTAGCGCATGAGAAGCGTGGAGATGAAGATCATCTCTGTGCTCCTCCCACTCTGCATAGGATGCCCATCAGCCTCTGAATCCCAATAGGATTGCAGCCGTAATTATCTTGACCTTTAGGGTGGCCAACTGTCAGGATTTCCGTAGATTTGACCTGGTTTTTATTCTATCCTGGGTGTCGGGGAATTTTCTGTAATTTTATATAAAGTCCTGGAAAGACACACTTTGCCCTTTAAGGCTGCCATTAGAGCGGTGGGAGGGAATGGCACACATTCTGGAGGTGTGTCATTCTTCCCCCTCCCACTGCTCCAATCAGGACCTTAAAGGGGAAAGCATGTCATTCCCGGACATTATAGAAAGGGCCCCGATTGGAGCAGTGGTGGGTGGGAATGACACGCTTTCCCCTCCTCCACTTCATTTGGGGCCTTTAAGGTGGTGGTGGGTGAATGACGTGCTTTCCCACTTTCCCACCCCCCAGGTGTCCTCTTTTTTTGGTTTCCCAAATATGGTCACCCTATTGACTTTCCCCCAAAGTTCATGGGAGGTGTAGCTTACTGAGCTCTTCACTTGTTTCCTTTCCTGAGCAAGTTTATCATGTGGTGTGGCTGCTACCTGTATTACCCAGTTCCTGTTGTAATACCTAACTGTATACCTGACTTCCATTGCCTATCCTTCATTATATCAGCTTCAACCAGTCAATTCAGGGTTTCACCTGCAATAAATTCCCTTTTGTTGATATGATCATGAACAATCTATTAGAATAGGCAATTTAAAAGAAGAATACGAAGGGCATTTCCTTCTAACCCAGAATACTTATAGGGCCTTAGCTAAGACTGTTGCCATGGAGATCAATAGAAGTAGAGCCTGATTATTTTTTGTCCAACTTCCTAGTGATTAGGTGTTGACTCAGCCATAATAACCCTATTTAACATTTATATATCACAGCTAGGGAGTGAAGGGCTAGTTCCAGATTTGAAGAGCCCTGGGCTCCATCTGACACTGAAGGACCTCCAAGTGTGGCTAGGAATTGTCATTTTGATTTCCCTCAGTCCCCCAGAGCACCAGTTACATTTTTTATCAGTGGTTATTACCCTCTAGGGAAGAACAGTCATACAAAATTTCCCTTCAAAATGTGCCCAGCAATGTTCTTTTAACATCCCTCTGGTAAATGTTCCATTTCAAGACAGATGACCTAGCTATGAGGAATACTTTTTCCTGTAGTGTCTTTTTATGGGCGTGATCTTTGATTTTCCATGTTCAGTATATATTCCCAGCCCCATTTCTTATCTTTGTGCCTCGTCTGAAACAATTTCCAGGTTACTAATTTTGGCTTCAACTGTGTAATATTTTATTTTGCTGCTTATATGTCATTTCACTGTGGTCATCTCTGGAAGCGTTCATAGCCATAAAATCCATCTGCTGTTGACCTAGACCCTGAATTATTTTGGTTTGAAAGGTCCCTTCAGATTTTCAGTGAGTTTGACAATGCAATGGCTGATGTACATCAGTGACCACATTCAGACATCATGCTAGACCATAGTTTACATGAGAATGAGCTGCAGCAATCCCTCTCTTCCTCTGGCACATCTGTGAGGAGAAATTTGAAATCCTTTGCTTCCAGTTTTACAGGGGTGGCTAGTGGCTGCAATTTGGGTCAGAGATTTCATTCTGAGTTTCAGTTAGAACCAGGCAGAAGTCTAAAGGAGATATAGAAGGTGCTGGACCCATTTTGGGGATACGGTTCGGCACCTTGGATAGCTCCTTGAGACTTCTGGCTGGTTGTAACGAAAACCCAGAATGGAATCTCCGCCACACCTAAACAGGAGCCACCAGCCTCCCCTGCAGCTTTGATTAACCACAGTTTAGCATATCATCTGAACACTAAACAATGGTTAATGTTAACTATGGTTTGTTTAAATAAGCCAGGTTTATAAATTGGCATGGTTTTAAATAGGCATGTTTCAAGCAAACCACGATTGAGATTAACCAGTTTGGACAAATGACAAGCTGCAGTTGATCTAAAACAGAAGCAAAAGCTTCCATCTTCTCTTCAGAGCTGCACTAGTGGGGGGAGCTGTTCCAGCACAAGGCTCACTATTGTTCATTCTCATTGTTAGCCTTGGGCTCACACACACCAGCCTCTGCCTCTGGTGCAGCTGTGAGGAGTTCAAAAGCTTAGATGAATTGCAGCTTGTTGTGTCTTCCAAACATAGTAAACTCTGGTTAATCTTAACCATAGTTTGTTACAAGCCAACTTCAAACCATGGTAGACCATCCTGGAATTGACGAACCAGGGTGTCCTTGTGCAAAGTCAGAGTATCACTTTGTCTTAAATCAACACAGTTGGAGCTAATTGTGTTAGAAATGTCCCTCTACTCGTTTTTCTTTGTATACTATTTTCCACAAAGCATACCGAGAAGCAAGCCTCTCCCTATGCCATCTAGAAATACTGAGGTCATCCAAAAATGTAATTATGTCAGCAAGCCAACCCTGTGGTGTCAGCAGAGCAATATAGTACATTGAGCAGAGCAATCATAACAAATGAGTCCACAAACGTTCAGCAACGCTGAACCAAACTGAGAGCAGAATGCCAGTGTTTTAATGTCAAAGAGGTGGCAGAGCCATTTTTTTCTTGTTCCCTGGGGGAGAGCCGACAGGAACAGGAGAGTGTCCAGAATGGGAGGAATCATCCCTGGTGGGGACGATGGTGAAAATATTTCTCATTATCCAAATAGAGATGGGGGTAGAATTGGGCAGTGAACGTACAGTAGGACGGGGTGGGGATATCACAAGGTCCACAGGCTACATCCGGCCCCCAGTGTCCCCAAATTCATTTAATAGAAAAAATGGGAGGAGAAAAGGCATTTGTAGTGGCTACCAGTGGCAAAAGGGATTTTGGTGCTCCATAGCTACCATGGATGCCTTTTATTTTCAGGCACTCATGGGGGGAGTGCAGCCCGCAGAAGGGGAGAATGGCCTCCAGACCTACAATAGGACATGATAGCCAGTCAAAGAGGTCAAAGGGCCATGGGTAGGGTGGCCATATTTGAGAAACCAAAAAAGAGGACACCCAGTGGTAGGGGTGGGAAAGCGGCTTTCTGGGGCCTCCAGAAATTGTGTCATTCCTGCCCCCCACCCCCACCCCATGTTCCAATCAGGGACTTTTCTATAATGTCCAGGAATGACATGCTTTCCCCTTTAAGGCCCTGTTTGGAGCAGTGGGGGGGGGGGGAATGGCACACCTCCAGAAAGCATGTCGTTCCCCCACCACCACCATGCTAATGGCGGCCTTAAAGGGGAAAGCGTGTCATTCCAGGACGTTATAGAAAATTACAGAAAATCCCCCGATACCCAGGATAGAACAACAACCAGGACAAATCTGAGGAAATCCTGACAGTTGGTCACCCTATTGGGGAGAAACATATATGCAAGAGACATTCGAAGACATTCGAAGAAGGACACCATAGATGTCTATATGCTAATGCTAGAAGCCTAAGACATTTGCATTGGAGTGCTTGGTTTTAAAGAAGATCATAGATAGAGTGGGAACAATGGAAACCTGGTGGAATGGAGAGAACCAGTGGGATATGATCGCCTCTGGATACCGACTCTATTGGAAAGACACAGAAGGGTTTGGTGCCTCTCTAGATACCAAAGAGGGGGCATATTATTGCCCCTTTGACGAAAATGCTCAGAGTGATCTTGAGATGGAGAATGGAATCAGGAAGGCATCCATGAGGAAAAGTCTTATAGCAATGGGTGGCTTCAGTTACCCTCATGTAGACTGAATAAATGCATGTTCCAGTCACATCGAAGAGGTAAATTTTACAGATACCCTAAATGACTGAGAACAGTCGATCATAGAACAAGCAAGAGGGGTGGCAACCCAGCATTAATCCTAAGTGATGCTGAGGACCTGGTGTGAGATTTAAGTGTTGTCGTCTGACAGCAAACAGTGACTACCGTGTCATCACATTCAACATTCAAGTGCAGATGGACAATTCTAAGCAGCAACATTTGACTTCAAAAGAGGAAACTTCTCAGAAATGAAGGGTTTGGTAAAAGAAAGTTGAAAGAAAAGAAACCAAGAGAGTCAAATTTGACTATAATTATATTTAGATCTCAAGCAACTTCTTTGGAACTTCAAGCCACCATTTAGATCTTCTTAAGTAACATCTAACTCCTTAGTAATGCCTTGTTTTACTTTCTCTTGAACAATGTTCTTCAGACCGTCTCTTCATGTCTATGGCTCCATGCTAATATGAACACAACAAAAAAGTGCTATCCTTAACCAAAAAAGCCAGTACAAAATCACCAAAGAAGGTTTTCAAAATGTAAAGGTCATTTCATTCAGATATATTAAAACCTTTAAGCAGAGCAATTGATTTACAGAATGATAAAAATGCTGAGTAAATACTCCTTCAACACATATTAAGACAATTAGCTCTGTATGGTTGAAATAGAAGATAGGCCAAACGCGTTTCGACGTTACGTCTTCTTCAGTGGCCTCTGTAATACAACAAGCATATATACTACTATAATTACCAGTTATTTGCAGATTATACACCATTCAAAATTTCACGACTATGGGATTTATTTACAAAAGATGTACAAAGATGTTTTTGTTACCCAGCACAAGCTGATCTAGTAGACTTGTGAAAGAAAAGAAAAGATATCTTAACCAGTGGTTAAGGTACATACACAGGTGTGTGTGTGTGTGTGTGTGTGTGTGTGTGTGTGATCACATCAGCACATGTTCATCCCCATCTCTGGGGATCTCATCTACACACGACGTTTTTGACGTTTTATAAGGGTTATGAAAACTCTTTGGGCCACATGACGCACTCCCTATAACGTTGTATATCTGAGGTTTTTTAAAACTCACTTCAGTTATATACAACGGTTTCACTTTTAATAAATCGTTTTAAGTAAAATAATGTGTCCTTCCTTACCGTTTGTGATTCATGGGGGCAGTGCTTCCTTTACTGGTGCCCAAATGCTTAGCAGTTGATTGGTGGGGAAGAAAGAGGAAGTGGACCAGTGAACTACAACACCCACAATTCTTAGAAGGAAGTGTGTAACTGAATTACAACCCCCACAATGCCTTGACCTAAACTCATTGAAAAACGAAAGAGGAAGAGACAGGGCAGAACAGCGTGTGACCGCACACACCGCTTTAAAGACAGAAGACTGTTCTCCTGTAACGTGAGTACTCAGTAATGTGGCCTAAGATGTTTTAGAATGCACCTATTTGGAACGTTTTAAAATACAATTTAAAACGTTCCAAAGGACTGTGTAGATTCCCCCTCAGATGCACTGATGAAATATATTTGTCACACAAAGAACTTTTGCTCTTTGTAAACACCCTTTTGCAGTCACACACCCCATCTTCCATGGATGCCTAGGCCTTCAATCAATGGAGGCTGGTGGCTCCAATTTCAGTGCGGCTGTGAACCCATTCTGGATTTTAGTCAGAACCAGCCAGTACTCTAAAGGCACGGCCCAAAGCACTGAACCCTATCCATCAAATAGTTTCAGCAATTTGGATAGCTCCTTTAGAGCTCTGTCTGATTCTCACTAAAACTCAGAATGGATTCATAGCCCGACCAAAATCGGAGTCACCAGCCCCCACTGCCTGACGCCTATAAATACTTCCAAGTCTTTACAACACTGCTTTGCTGCTTGGTTCCCACAAAACCCCATAGCATTGCAGCTGCGGGGTGGGAAGAATAAATCCCAATAGCAGGGTGGAGCGTGGGTTATTTGGCTGGAAAAGCCCAGCACCAACAGCCATTTGGCTCATTGAGTCCACCTCCTGCTTTTTGCCCGGCCTTCCCATGCTTACCTGGACCTACCTTCGGCCTCGATTTGCCCCCAGGAACACACACTGGCTCAACCCAAGGCCACCACCGATACACTGAGGAAAGAATGTGGTGACCATGGAGCAACTTAAAAAATTGCAGTAAATTGACACTGTGAAAAAGCGCAGTTTTGGGAGGAGAAACCTGTTGTGGCTGCGAGTTGGTGACTGCGCCATATAAACAATGCAGCACCACTGCACAGCCAGAACGGGCTAAACAGGGCGTATAGACAAGCCCTAGGAAATTAGTCCTTGTTGAATACCGACTGCCTTTGCTTTCTTCCGTCCCCTGTTTATGCCTCACCCCAACCTTAACTGAGCAGGAGCCCAATCTCACTTAACGGATTGTAATCCCACGAGACAGGAACTGTGTCTCTCATATCACGTATAATTCGTAGCCCAGTGTTGATGTGATGTGAATATTACATATGAAATTCCTTCATCAATAATATCACTCAGTCCAAGCCCCCACATGGTTCTTGATATCATCCTTGATCTATAAATCCAGCAATTAAGAAAGCAACAATACTGCTGATATTGGGGGAAAAAACAATTATTCAACATCTTGTTTAATCCAGTGAAACAATGGAATGTTAAGTGAACTCTTGGTTTTTACACTTGGCCTTGTGATTCTAACATTTCTTGCAATCAAAATGTCTGAGATACTATTAATCTCCTTACCATAAAGCACTGCCCCCTACTGTGAATTGAAGTGTTTCACATTCTTGAATCACAAAAGACTTTCATCTAATCAAGTCATGGGATAGTTCTGTGAAGGAGCATGTGATTGGGAAAAAAATTATTAGTTAGGGCGGAGGGTTGTTTTGTTTTTTACAATCCCCCCCCCCAACTGTTCTAAAGGCTCGAGGTGACTTACAGCAAAAAGCATGATCCAGCCCAGGTTTTAAAAGTCCCAGTTATTTTAATGGAGTGACTAAACATATGTCCTCCTGCAGAAATCAATGGAACTCAGAAGTGCTTAAGTTGAATGAATTATGGCCATAATAACCAACTAAACAAAACTGAACCCTGCAAAATTTAAGGGGATCTTTTAGCAGTGGTTTTAAAATGACCACTCAGAGAGGAGCAGAAGCAAACTCCATTTCATTCCTGTAGTTGAGATACTGCTGTACTTTACCGGTGCAATCCTATGCATGTTTATAGGGGGGAAAGTCCTACAATTTCCAGCGTTCCTCAGCCAGCCATGCTGGCTGGGGAATGCTGGTAGTTGTGAACTTTTCCCCCTCTAAACATGCATAGGATTGCACCCTAAATGAGTTTAAAATCCAAACAGGATTGCACATTCTCAGACAATTTTTAAAAATAATAACAATAATCAGGGCTGGCAAACAGTTTTGTGTATCAGGAATGTAGAGGCAGTTTTAAAGCATCTAATGGCAGTTAAAGCAGCAGGAAGGAGAACTGTTAGTTGTATGCTTCATAAATGAAGTAATACCCATCACCATCTAAAGTCATCCCTCACCCAAATGAGACCATTAACTTCAGAGGTTAAAATGAGTTTCAGTTGGTACAGCTCGAGGATGTTGACAAGGTGCTTAGATAGGTTCGTGCAACCACCTCGGTATTAGATCCTTGCCCCTCTTGGCTAATAAAAGCTAGCAGGGATGGAACAGCCGGCTGGGCCAGGGAAGTGATTAATGCCTCTCTGTGAGAGGGAGTGGTCCCAGGATGATTGAAAGAGGCAGTAGTGAGACCACTCCTGAAGAAATACTCCCTGGACCCAGAAAATCTTAATCACTATAGGCCGGTGGCAAATGTTCCATTCCTGGGCAACGTCCTTGAGCGAGTGGTTGTGGGCCAGCTCCAGACACTCTTGGATGAGACTGATTATCTGGATCCATTTCAGTTAGGTTTCAGGCTGGGTTTTGGCATGGAAACAGCCTTGGTCGCCCTGTATGATGACCTATGTCTGGAGAAGGACAGGGGGAGTGTGACTCTGTTGATGCTCCTTGATCTCTCAGCGGCTTTTGATACCATTGACCATCCTTCTGGGACGACTGTCTGAATTGGGGGTGGGAGGCACGGCATTGCAGTGGTTCTGCTCCTACTTGGCAGGTCAGCTCCAGAAGGTGGTGCTTGGGGGACATTGCTCGGCCCCGTGGATTCTCCAGTATGGGGTTCCGCAGGGGTTAGTCTTGTCCCCCATGCTGTTCAACATCTACATGTTGGGTGCGGTCATCCGGAGTTTTGGAGTGTGTTGTCATCAGTACGCTGATGACACGCAACTCTACTTCTGTGGATGGGTTGAACCGGTGCTTGGCTGCGACAAAGGACTGGATGAGAGCTAATAAACTGAAACTCAATCCAGACAAGACTTAGATGCTGTTAGTGGGGGGTTCCTCTGACTGGATGGAGGGTGTTCAACCTGTTCTGGATGGGGTTGCACTCCCCCGAAGGAGCAGGTTCGTAGCTTGGGGGTTCTCCTAGAACCATCTCTGTCACTTGAAGCTCAGGTGGCCTCGGTGGCACGGAGTGCCTTCTACCAACTTTGGCTGGTGGCCCAGCTATGCCCCTATCTGGACAGGGATAACCTGGTTTCAGTTGTCTCTGCTTTGGTAACCTCCAAGTTAGATTACTGCAATGCACTCTATGTGGGGCTGCCTTTGAAGACGGTTCAGAAGCTGCAGCTTGTGCAAAATGCGGCAGCCAGACTAATAACCCGAACCAAGAGGTTCAAACATATAAAACCGACTCTGGCCTGCTTGCATTGGCTGCCTGTATGTTTCCAAGCCTGATTCTAGGTGCTGCTTTTAACCTATAAAGCCTTACACGGTTTGGGACCACAATACCTGACGGAACGCCTCCCCCAACATGAACCTACCCATACACTTCATTCAACATCTAAGGCCCTCCTCCAAGTGCCTACTCCGAGGGAAGTTTGGAGGATGGAAACAAGGGAGAGGGCCTTATCAGTTGTGGACCCCCAATTATGGAATGATCTCCCCGACGAGGCTCTCCTGGCACCAACATTGTTATCTTTTTGGCGCCAGGTCAAGACTTTCCTCTTCTCCCAGGCATTTAACAGCACATACTGAGTTTTTAATTGACCCCAGAACTATATTTAGGCCTGGCTGAGAGTTTGCAACTGTTTTAAATGTATACTGTTTTTCTATGTTGCCTGTCTTTATGCTTGTATGGTTTTAAATTTTGTATATCGATTTTTAATGTCCAAAGTTTTAATTTTTGTAAACCGCCCAGAAAGCTTCGGCTATGAGGCGGTATATCCTTGCTGTTTAAAATTTGTATTTTAATCTGTATTAATTCCTGCTGCTGGTTTTATTCTGGTTTTATTCTGGTTGTGTTTTTAGATTGTATGTTATTTGTTGTTTTTGGATTGTGGCTTGTTTTATATTTTTTAAATGATTTTATGGTTTTAATTTTTGTGAACCACCCAGAGAGCTTCGGCTATAGGGCGGTATAAAAATGCAATAAATAAAATAAATAAATACAAATATATAAATGTAAATAATAATAATAATAATAATTAACATAAGGTCAACAGCACCCTCCTGTTAGTGTTCTGCAGTGTCTGATATTCAGATACATACTTCCTTGGGTTCTGGAGGCAGCATATAGTAGGGTTACCATATGAGAAGGAGGACGGGGCACCTGTATCTTTAACAGTTGCATAGAAAAGGGAATTTCAGCAGGTGTCATTTGTATGCATACAAATGACACCTGTTGAAATTCCCTTTTCTATGTAACTGTTAAAGTTGCAGGAGCCCTGCCCTCCTTTTCATATGGTCACCCTAGCATATAGCTATCATGACTAGTACTCATTGATTCTTAATTTTCCATGAATTTGTCTAATCAACCTTTAAACCCCTTGAAGCTGGTAAACATCTCTCTCTGAAAGACAGTTTGTCCGTTACCAATCATTTCCTGTAATTTTATGTTATTATTTATGTTATTATCCATTTATTCCAATTTATATACTGCTTGTCCTATCAAAAGACATCTCTAAGTGGTAACAGTACATCAATAACCCTTCTCTGAGTGCCTCCACCATCTTAGGTTTGCCGGAAGAAGGGCCTTCTTGTGATGTTACTGTGTTCAAATTGTGGCGCTCCTTCCTGATTGGTGCCTGGTTCAATCCCACTCTTCTTTGAGCTTTTAATGGCATTTACTTGAGTTCTTATGCTTTTGAATCCCCCACCCCGAACTTAAAATTGATCCTGCTCAAATGCTTGCGTTTTTATTTTTGATCTTGTTTTTCATTTGCTGCTTTAGTGTTTGTTTTGCCTTGTTTTTTTTAGAATTTGTATTGTTTTCTATTGTTGTTAGCCACCTAGAGGCTTTGACAACAAAGTGAGAAATAGAGTTCCCGGGTAGCCTCACATCCAGGCAATATGTAGACACAGGAAAATGTCAGGTATGTTCTGTGATGTACTCTCAATTTATATAGAATAACAATGTGGTCTAAGAGGCCTAAAACCAGCACTCTGTGTGAACTGAATACGTACCTTAGGACATTCCCCAGAATCCTCTATAATACGAGAAAAGGTTCCTCATCTGACAAGTGGATACAGTAATTTCTCTGTATGGGAAGAAAGTTTAATTAACTGGGTTGTCTGAACCTGACCAACTGTGGTTAATCTTAACTACGATATGGATTGTTGAAACAAGCCAACTTCAAACCATGGGTTAACTACAGTTTATGGCTCAGAGAATGCTCCAATTCGCACAGTGCAACAACCCAGTTTTTTTTTAATATACTGGGTTATTGTGAACATGGTAATGTACTGATGTACGTCACTTGATCACTTCTGCCATGGGCTATTTCTCTGGCTTGTTGGATGGGAGAAACAAGCCAGAATTTCTTGTTTGCATGTCACAACCACCAACCCAGGGTTGGAGCAGCCCTGGGTTGTTTAGTGGCTCCAGCTTGCAGCAGGAGCCATTGAGCAACATGCACTAGCATGCTCACTCATTTAAAAAAAACAACTTGGGTTGTTGTGATGTGCAAACAGGGCCAGCATGGTAAGCTGGGCTTACTCTGAAATGGAAGCAGAAGCTTCTGATTTCTTCATCACAGTGAAACACAGATGGGAGCGCTGGAGCATAGGCATGCACAAGAGGTATGCCGGATATGCCCAGGCACACCCTAATGTCTCAAGCAATGAGGGCTGAACTGAGGGGGCCATTGAGTAGGAATCTAGACGCAGCAGGAACGGTCCTCTGGCTGCCCTCCAGCTGCCATGCTGAAGAACCCCTGCCTCTGAGAGAGCACCATTGCTCTTTGAAGCAGGAGCGAAAAGAAATGGCTCTGCTGGGAGCCTGTCTGCCAGCAGATGTGCTTCAAAGAAGCCAAAGGCTAATACTGTCTCGTAAGCTCCTCCTCTGGTCAATGTCACCATAAAGCCCCGCCAATGTTGGGGCTTGAGGAGCGTCTCATCGTTCCCCCACCCCCTACCTGCAATGACCCTCCCACGGTCAGGCAAGTTGAATGCAGAGTAGAGCATCCATGTCTACAGTGTTTAACAAAGTAATGAATAAAAATAATGTCCTTTATGACTGAGTATTCAATAAATGTTCACCTTAATTTTTTTTATAAAATAAAATAAAATTCCCCAATGAAATGTGCTGCACGCGCCTATTCACGTGAGCCCAATTATTACTGCGACACATTCTTATAACACTAAACCATGGTTTAGCATTACATGCAAACTCTCTCACTGTGGATCAAAAGTAGGTGAGTGTATTTTTATTGAAACAACTTTGTTTGGCATATGCAAGCCTCTGAATTTTATGTAACTCTTCATCAGCCTGTACTAATTGCATTGAAATTGCATTGAATCAAAGACTCACAGCAGGTTTCTTTTGATGTGAATAGGGGAAGAAAATAAAGCCATTTTCTGCACTACTTACGTAGTATGAGAGCGTGGTAATGATAGGTACTCAACAATACATTAAAATATCTCTAGCAAAAAAGAAAAACATTCACGACCCAAGACTGGTATTGAATAGATGAAGCCCCCATAAAGAGAATCAGGACTAAACATCAAAGGTATATGCTATAGCACCTGGCTTGAAAAACTAGGCTGACCATATGAAAAGGAGGACAGGGCTCATGTAACTTTAACAGTTGTAGAGAAAAGGGAATTTCAGCCAGTGTCATTTGTATGCAATTAGTCCCTGGTGAAATTCCCTCTTCATCACAACAGTTAAAGGTGCAGGCACTATACTAGAGTGACCACATACAAAAGAAGGCAGGGCCCCTGCAACTTTTACTGTTGTGATGAAGAGGGAATATCACCAGGAACTAATTGCATACAAATGACACCGGCTGAAATTCCCTTTTCTCTACAACTGTTAAAGTTACATGAGCCCTGGCCTCCTTTTCATATGGTCAGCCTAGAAAAAACACCTGACATACCTAGGCCCTTTCTACACCATAGGGGTGTAGAGGAAAGAAGGGAGGGCGATCCCAGAAGTACCTAATACACACCATCAGCACACAGGGACCAGCCGGGGGCCATCCCGTGCAAACAGCCTGGTGTAGAAACGGCCCTAAAGTGAATCTCAAGCATCTATGCCAACATTTTTTAAAGAAACAGTGGGACCTACACAATAGATAGGAAGACCTTGGCCATAGTGCAAAATGAAAAATTAAGTACATCGGGCTTCTTTGTGCTTGTAAGACACAAAGACAGTCAGTTGGTCATCTTTCAGTGCTCACACTGTAGAATATTGGGTTACATTAGCCTCAAAAGCAGGAGTTCATCAATTGGGCAATTGGCAGGTATTTTGTTGTCATTCTTGTTTATTAGAAGAGTTTGGAATTTGATGTAGAGTGCTGTTTGTGCATGAACTTGGTTGATCAAGGATTCTGTAACTAATTAGGGGTTTCCTCCTCTTTTTGCACCTCAAAAATGATACTGTGCAGCTCAAAAAGCTGCAGAAAAGGGCAAGCAAACTGATTTAGGGGCTGGAACATAAGAACATAAGAAGCGCTATGCTGGATCAGACTCAAAGGCTCATCTGATTTATTATTTATTTATGTATTTATTTACTGCATTTCTATACCGCCCTATAGCCAAAGCTCTCTGGGCGGTTTACAAAAATTAAAACCATAAAAACCATTCAAATATAAAACGACGACAGTATAAAAACATAATATAAAATACAGTATAAAAGCACAACCAGGATAAAAACCGAGCAGCCATGCAGAAATTAATACAGATTTAAAATACAAATTTAAACAGGAAGGTTAAAAATCAAACTGAAGAACTGTTAAAATACTGAGAAAATAAAAAAGGTCTTCACCTGGCGTCTAAAGGAATATAATGTAGGTTAATCCAGCACTCTGTTCAAACAGTGAGCAACCATCTGTCGACCAGGGACCCACAAGCAGGACATGGCGCATAGCCTCCTCCCATCCATGTCCTCAGCTACTGGTGTATATAGGCTTACTGCCTCTGATATTAGAGGTAGCAGATAGCTCTGAGGACTGGAAGCCATGGATCACCTTCTCCTCCAGGAATTTATCCACCCCCTTTTAAAGCCATCCAAATTTGTGGCCATCACCACATCTTGTCATGATGAATTCCAGGGCTTAACTATGTGCTGTATGAAAAAGTCCTTCCTTTTATCTGCCCTGAACCTTCCACCAACCAGCTTCATGGGATGACTGTCAGGGAAAATTTCCCTTAAGATGAATAAAAGGACTGAATAGTTGCAAAGTTTCCAGAGGACTGACTATTGCACCTGGTATCAATTAGCAAGGGAATAGTTTTTTCTATCTACTGCTGAAAAGGTCAGAGAGATAGTGGGTTTTTCCCTGGGAGTTTTTTCTCTTGATTTGTGCTTAGTCATTGTCTATTCAACTGTATATATATCTGTAAATATCTGATGGAGAATGAGAGGCTGGTTGTATGAGGATATGAGGATGGACAGATATGCTATGTGATGTGAAAATCTTCCTGGAACCTGTATTATATTCGATGGACCATACTGCTGTATATATATATTGGAACCTCAGTAAAAGGCTTATACTAAACACAAACTGCTGGTGTGTGAGTACTATTACTGAATGGATCACTGGAACACGCTTACTGTGCTGTAAGTGAACCGGGAGCACTTCTTTCCCGGACAATGACCCCCAGGTTCTAGTATTATGGGAAAGGTAGGAAAGGTTACAACATGTGGAGCTTTTTAGATTAGAAAAAAAGGCAAGAAAGGGAGGACCTAACAGAGGTGTATAAAATGTTACATGGTGTGGAGAAAATGAATATTCTCTCCCTCCCTCCCTCCCTCTCTCATCTAATACTACACACCATGACTATCCTATGAAGCTGAATAGTGGGAATTCCAGGACAGTTAGGAAGTATTTCTTCACACAGCGCATAGAAAACCTATGCAATTCACTACCCTAAGATGCAATGATGGCCACCAACTTGGACGGCTTGAAAGGGGGATTACAGAGGAGTAAACTACGGGGTGGGAGGAGCAGGGCTCAAGCCCCCTCTGAGATTTCCCAGAGGGGGCAATGCCCAACCAGGTAACATCAGTAAGCTCACAGCCTGGCTGGCAGCAGTGCATATCCTGAATGTATTTCTTCTCCTTGGTGCTTTGTTTACCCTTCAATGCTTCCTCCAGTGAGTTATAATAAATTTGTTTTAATTCATAAAAAAGAGTTTGTTGATTTTTATCTTGGGCTTCAACCTGGATGGTATATTGTATAGAGCTAGGGATGGTGGGGTAGTCTGTAAACTATCACAATATAATCAAAATGTAATATTTTTGTTGAGTACTGGTTATTTTAATATGTGGCTTTAAACACTCTAGGATCCATTGATGAAGGATGGTTTCCAGAAATATAAATATCTACATAAATGTAAACAAACAAGCCTAGCCCCCTTTCCCAGGTTTAGCCCCACCCCACCCCCCCAGGAAATTGAGAAGTCTGTGCCCCTGGCATTAGACAAATTCATGGAGGATAAAACTATCAATGGCTACTAGTCATGATGGCTATGTGCTACTTCCAGTGCCAGAGGCAGTATATCTGTGTACACCAGTTGCTGAGGAGTAAGAGCCGGAGTGTGTTATTGCATTCAATAGGCATTTAGTTGGCCTCAGTGTGAACAGCTCTTTAGTCTGATCCAGTATTGCTCTTCTTACGTTGTTAATTAGTAATATTGAGCTGTTACATTCCAGTGTCTCAGTCTGTGGATTACATATGGGAGTAATTATGGAAGTAAATGCAAGTAATCTCAGTGGAATGTACTTCCAAGTAAGAAATTCTTGAATTGGGCTGCACAGTTTGTTAATGGGAAACTCTTTATTAAAAAACTGAAATATTCCAGTGATAAATGGATTCCTTTTTCTGTTCTAGGATGAATTGTAATACTACTCAGCAGATGCAAGACTGATTGCTTTTGTCATATAGATTTTAACCCTCGTGGGAGCTGGTTCAGGCCCTGTTAGGGCTGGAAAATAGGACAATCTATTTGTAATCATGAAAATGAGCCCGTGTAAACTATTTACAGAATTCGGAGCCATCAATAATGTACTTGGTTCTTCTGCAGCCAAAAGGTCTGCACTTCTATGTAAACAGGGTCACAGAAAAGAAAGGAAGTTTATGAGACCGTGTACATTGCCTCTTAAAGCTGACTCAAATGAAAGCCCTGGGTAAACAAAATAAGTGCTTTGGCAAACATATTTTCAATGATGGTCTCCATCAGACATTACTAAATTGCAGGTCAAAATAGATGTATTCTTCGTTGGCTGAAACCCGGACCAAGAGATTGAGGATTTCAGAGTCAGCAAGTCCCTTGTGGAAGTCCTAAACCTAGAATGAGAGCATCAGATATGTAATAGTGAAAATAATCTGAGATCAGTGCACAAGACTACTGGTTGCGACCACCACCTGGCTTCTTGTCACACTGGAGTGCTACAGTCCAATTGTACATCTGAAAGAAAGAAAGCGGAACATTTTCATTAGGAATAAAATATTCTAGAATGTTAGGTTGTTCTTCTGTATGTCATGGTAGGGGTTTACACACCCAAGAACCTATCATCAGAAGCTTTTCCATTCATGAGAGTCACATTTAGCAAATTCTGCAAAGTTCTGCGAAATTCGCTTTTCAAAACAGCCAAACCAGCAACCAGGCCCAGGGAGTACCTTGCTGCTTTAATAGTTGTGAAAACAAACAAACAAATAAACAAACAAACCAGATAGAGCAGGTTAGTAAAAAGAAAAAAGGGGGGAAGAGGGGGGGAATAAAACAAGGAAATGGGTCTGCTTAGTAATGTCTCCTAGTGATATTTTGTAAAGAAGGGTCCCGTCCTTCTCTCCAATGGGATAGGGTGGGATTATTTACTTGTTATTGTTCAAACAGCAGAGGGCATAATTAAAACGGTCCAAAATACTGGCTGCTTTGGCTGAGTCAGTAACAGCCGGAATGCCTCCTTCGCTTTGTTCTCTGGGCCCATATTCAACTCATTCTGCAAGTTGACACACAAGCCCAGGAGAATATAATGGGTGAATAGCCCTGTTGCTAAGGCTACCCCGGAGCAGTTTAACAGATTGCAGCTCATTAAACATTCTTCTAGAGGGGTGAAAGCAGCTGGGGGTTCCTTTAAGCAGTCAGATGCCTCCTCTCTGCTTTTGTGGCCTTGGCCTGACACCTGCCTGGTCCTGCCGTTCCTTTTGTGAGCCAAGAGTCTTTCTCAGCATTTCACGAGCGCTGGACGTGTGAACGCCATCTGGTTCATTTCTCCCCCTCCCCATTGTTTTTTGGGGGGAGAGCATACAACAGTTATGAAAGAACGTTTTGGGCTTAAGGTACTACTGTCCCTGTCTGGGTCACGAATGAGGAAAAGTGTCTGTACTCCAGAAACCACCATAGGTTCCTTTGCAACACAGGAATTGATTATACAGCATTTCTTTAAATGGGACAATGAAAATAATTTACTCCCCTTGCCCCCCCACCCCACCAGGGAATTGCCTGGACCCAGTGCCAGATCCAGGTTTTTGAAGCCTCGTAGACAAGGCATCTTCAACGGGCCACCTCCCTTGGCGAGTTTACTTTCTCAACGCCATAGTCACCAGCTCCTCCTTCTCTTTCTCATCATTGCTACCACTGGCTTGCTAGTCAGGCAGAGAGCTAAGGAGCAAATAGGCCGTGGCATCTCCTGCTCCTCCTTCTCATCACCACCGATGTCTGGACCAGAGCAAGAGGCAGGTGAACAAGCAGGTTGCCATGGTGAAGAGGAGGAGCAACTCCTAGGGGCTCTTGTCCATGGGCCCCTGCTGGGTTGTGGTCCCTCATTCGGTGCCCAGCCATGTCTACTTGATACTAGCCTTGCCTTGACTAAGGTAACAGACTGTAGCAAAGCAAAGTTAGGGCTCAAGAGACAGACTACCCTCATTTCATGGATCAGGAATACAAGTGCCATGCACCGGTCAGGGTCATGCACCGAAATACGTGGCAAAGCCTTTCCTCAGATTATGGGAAAGAGACTAAATATAGGTTTGATGTAGAGAAGTATTATAAAGAAAACTTCTAATGTAAGGAATAAATGGAAACCATGGTGCCATGACATAATTCTTCGAGGTAGGATTCCTTGCTCCCTGCACATCCTCATAATCACCCAAATTTTATCAAGCCACTGCTCTTTAATTGGTCGCTTTAGATATTTCCAATTAGATGCTATACATGACTTTGCAGCTGAATACAATTGCTTAAGAAGGGCTGTGTTCACTGAGCATGCTCAGTCTTCATTGGGCTAGTTCTTTTGGGGGGAGGGCATTGCTGTGTTTGTATTGTTATTTGGAAGCTGCCTTCACCCCCTTTGGCTGCCCAAGACTTCCCCTCCCTCTCCTCTACTCAACAGGAGGAGGCAAGTATGAGCATGTGCTCTGGATCAGTGCCAGATGAGCGCCAGAAAGATGCAGGGCAACCAGAACTATTATAAAACTCATACATCTCTGCCTGTTAGTTGCTGGTGCATGAGCTTTCTGAGGACACCTCCTTTGCTGGGCTCTGCAGTTCCTGCTGGACAGCTCCTTAGCTGGTCCAAGCCTCCAAACCCAATATATGCTGACACAGTTCAGATCATAACTGGACAGCTTCCCAGCCAAGGGAGTTTATGGAATAAAATAGAGATCCATACATGCATATTATAAGTCGTTAAGATTATTGTCAAAATTAATTTTATTCGTTGACAAGTTTGTCCAAGAAATAATGAAATGTAAATAATAATACGGGTTATGTATTTCAAGTGATAAGTAAAAAAGAGATGCGCATGCAGAAATAAATCACCTCGTTGTCTATTACGGTCAGGCAGCAAATGTCAGAGGACGAACACCATGAAACATTTGCCTGCATTTTTCTTTTCTTTTCTTTCAGGACCACAAGGCTTCATTTTGATGCAAACCCTCCATTTATTATACTTACTGCTGTGCATTAGGCTGGCTTTACAAATGCTGTTGGTTCCAGGATGATTAGATTCTGCAGTCTCCTCTCCAGGGGTGGGAAAGGTTGTTTGGAGAATTGATTAATGAGAAGAAAGCTGCATGATTCATGGCTCGTGCGCTGAAAGAACGCCAATGGAAAACACATCTTCTCTTTGTTTGCATTTATCAAGAGAAGCAATTAATATTCAAGGTGAGCAGACCTCGATAATTGCTGGCCCAAGTCTCTCTGCTGTTTCCCAGCCCATTTTTTTTATGGATGAAATAAACAAGAGCAGAAATCTATGAATCTGGAAAGAACAGAAGTTCATACGAAATTAAAAAAAAAACAGAATGCAAGAGCAGTACTGCTGGATAAGACTAAAGGCCTTATCTGTTCCATCATTCTTGGCAACCAGATACCCTGGAAATCCCACAAGCAGGACATGAGGACAATAGCTATCTCTCACCATTGTTCCCTACTGACTGGTCTTCAGAAGCACACAGCCTCTGATCTTGGAGGAAAACTAGCCATCAGAACTAGTAGCTGATCATGGCTTTATCCTCTGTGAATTTAATCCCATTTTAAAGCCATCTAAGTTGGCGGTCATCATCACATCTCAGGGGAAACAACTTCCACAGTTTAACTGTTTATTTATTTGTTATTGCTTATTTATTTGTTATATTTATATCCCGCCTTTCCTCCAAGGGCTCCACAGTGGGATACATGATCCTTCCCCTCTCCATTTTATCCTCAACAACAGGTAGGCTAGGCTGAGGCTCAGTGACCTGCCCAAAGTCACCCTAGTGAGTTTCATGGGGCGGGGGACTAGAACCAGCGTGGGGACTAGAACCAGAGTCTACACAGTCTTAGGCTAGCACTCTAACCACTACACCACACTGGCTCTAACCACTATGTGAAGAAGTACTTCCCTTTGTCTGTCCTGAATCGATCACCATTCATCTTTATTGGATGATGCCAGGCTTTAGTATTATGAGAGAGGGAGAAAAATAACTCTCTATCCACTTTCTCCACACCATGCATAATTTTATATGCTTGTTTTACTTACGGATGGAAGATGTACTAGGGTCGTAGGCACCTCTTAGATGGCGCTCTTGGCAGGGACGCACAAGTCACTTTGCTATTTAATGACAAGATTGTGTAACTCCTGCCATTTTTAAAAAAACATCCCCTAATTTCCACCTTTTCCCCATTCTGGAGGTTGTATGCTCATCTGTATACTCTTTTTGTATTCTTCTAAATATGCATCTAAGGGAAAAGGAGGGGGATCTTGAAAGGACAAATGACCAGTAGGGGAAATTATTATTATTATTATTATTATTATTATTATTATTATTAGCAGCAGTTATATACCGCCCCACAGCCGAAGCTCTCCGGGCGGTTCACAAAAATTAAAAACATTGAACATTTAAAAAAACGATATAGCATTTTAAAAACCATAAAAAGCATAAAAACAGATTATAAATACAATATCCATTTAATGTTAAGCACTCCTCCCTCTCACTCCTCCATTTAAAGTTGCATCTTTTTCAATTTGCTTTTCATGCATTTTCATGTGACCCTAAGGCTGTGTCTACACAACACCGCTTTGCCTCCCCGTTCCTCCTAAAGGCCCACAGCATTGCTGCTGCGAAGTGGCAGAGTTACATGTCAGGACACTGTTTTCAGCTGGAGCCTCATCTTTTCCCCCTAGCAGAGGGGAAGAGAATCAGATTTAGGGGGGCAGCGTAGGGGTGGCACAGAAGTTCCTCAAATCTTTGCCCCATTTTGAATTGAAAATCAGAAGCACACTGTGACTTTGAGGTTGTTTTGCTGTTTGCTGCGTGCCTGGGATGTTTCGGGGTCGTGGTAAAACGGCACCGTGAAAAAGTGCAGTTTCAGGGGGGAAAGCCCCGATGTGGCTGCAAGTTGGTGGCTGTGTCATTTAAACAATGCAGCACCACAGCACAGCCATGACGGGTTTTTACAGGGCATATAGACAAGCCCTAAGTTTGCCCCTCAAACAAGGAGTTATGTTTTAGAACTAATGTCAATAACTTTTAGCAACGAGATCTATTCAAACAAGTGAGACAAGCTGTAAATGGAAGAAATATCTAGCACCTTGATCATCCAGCAAAAGACAAGATACTTGTGCCTCGTTTTCAACTGAAACTTTATCCCATGTAAATTTTGAAATATGTCCTTTCAAAATATGATGTGGAACTTTGCACTTCAAATTCTGGTGTATACTTCATTGACATTAATGGAGCTAAGCTAAGATTGAATCTCTCTTATCGATTTCAAAAAGTTCTGGAGGTTCCAGGACATTTTTATCTGGGAGAAAGTGGTAGATAAGAAAACAGAAAGGTTACACAAAAAAGAGATGGAAGGATTACAAACATAAGTGGATCCTAGGAGGGAAAAGAGGGTGCCTATCCTCTCAGGCTGTTTTACTCAAAGTAGGCTGACCATATGAAAAGGAGGACAGGGCTCATGTAACTTTAACAGTTGTAAAGAAAAGGGAATTTCAGCCAGTGTCATTTGCATGCAATTAGTTCCTGGTGAAATTCCCTCTTCATCATAACAGTTAAAGTTGCAGGCACTATACTAGAGTGACCATATACAAAAGAAGGCAGGGCCCCTGCAACTTTAACTGTTGTAATGAAGAGGGAATTTCACCAGGAACTAATAATTGCATACAAATGACACTGGCTGAAATTCCCTTTTCTCTACAACTGTTAAAGTTACATGAGCCCTGTCCTCCTTTTCATATGGTCAGCCTAACTCAAAGACTCTTTGGCCTCTGACTTATCCCCTTGCTCACATCAGGAAATGTATCTTTCCCAGGAGGTTTTGCTTGGCTGAACTGCTACTCGCCACCTCAAAGAACAGGAACAGAAGATAAAAACACCCACAGAAGACTAAAGAATGAGTGTTCTCTAAGCAAAAGCAGCTTGCTATCCAAGGTTAAATTGCCTGCCCACATTTGTCTTGAAGAGATTGATGGCTCAAGGCATGTACAACAGCCAACGGTTGGGATTTTGGAGAAGTCTCTGTCCCACCTGTAGTTAATAGAATATTGATCCAAGGGGAATGGATTAATCTAATTTAATTTAACAGATGTCTGTTGCTATGGTGGTCCTGATTCATAATGGGAAGTGTGTATTACGTTCCTGACACAGAAGTGGGCAGAAAGTAGACCAGCATCTTCTGGTACATCTCTGGATGACCTGAATAGTTCAACAAGGATTTCTGACACCCAATTGTTTAACAAAAACAACAACTCCTGTCCATCCTAAATTATACTGCTGAAAAGAAAGCTTGTTGTAAGCAAGATTATTGTGTGGAAGGATGGTGAGGTCCATTCCGGTGCTCAAAACAAATTCCTGGGCTTAGAATTCTTTAATTCTAAGTGTATGTCTTTTGCATCTGGCTTCAGGGGGTGGATCTTGGAGTTGTAGTAAGAAACCAATTGGATCCTGCAAGCCTGAAATCATCAGAAGTATCTTGGAGTGTAGAGACCTTTATGGCTCCATTTCTGACTTTCCATTTTTTCCCATGGGCTCAAAAACAGAGCCCCAAAACAGAGCCTCCCCCTTGAAACAAGTGCCCCAGAAGGCATCTTCAGAGATCAGCTTCATTATGAGAAGCACTAACACATGGATGTCCTAGGGCTAGTGCTGGATGCGAATTCCATTTCAGTTTATGGCTCCTTTTCTGACTTTCCATTTTTTCCAAGGGCTCAAAAACAGAGCCCCCAAATTCTTTTTTAGTAAGAATTTATCCACATTCACCAATTTCTTCATATTCCGGACGGAAAGAACATGAGATTTTAAAAATTCGAATGTGGGGAGAAATGGAACAGGCAGATTAAGCCATCTTTTTTTTTTTTTTTTGCTGACTGGCTCCTCATCTTTAACAGCTATATATAAAATACTGGGAATAGCTGTACCTGTTGAATTAAGCCAGTGCAGATGGGTGCGAATTTCATTTGAGTTCCATGTTGATAACAATTTGCCAAAATGCACACATTTCTTCATATAGATTTCATATTTTAAAAGATTGGATTTATGAGAAAGTAAAATGACAGATCCATCTGGAAGTTACAACAAACAGCTAATTTGGATATTCCCCCTCCCTTTGATCACTAGTGAACCATATTTATGTGAGATTGGCAGGCTTATTATTTCTTTCTTTATTACATTTCTGTACCGCCCAATATCTAAAGCTGACAATTTTTACGCAAGAGAATATTAATGGGACCAGAAGGGCTAGTTAAAGTTGGGCAAACCTACTGTTTATTCCAGGCAGGGCTGGATTAAGACATGCTGCTGAGGCCCTATACCATATCAAGATTCAGAGGCCCCATACCATAAAAAAATAAAGAGAAAATGGTGTATTACATTAGAATGGGAAGGGTAATAAAAGGGTACCATCCAGCTATCGGGGGTGCTTGCAGTTAAAGAGTGTTAGCTTTCTCTGAAGATGGGTAAAAACACTGGTGAAGTAAGTTGATTTGAATTTTTCTAAACTGGCTCTAATTTGCACTTATTGCCTCCAATACTAAATGTTGTTTTGCCATGCTTTCCCTATATAAATCACACAAGACTTCTCAACATATTTAAGCCAAAGCAATTTCATTTTAGTTACCTCAAATCTTTGTCATCTCCAACATATTTAGAGGCCCCTCATAATATGAAACCCTAAGTTATGGCTTTCTTGGCTTGTTCCTAAATCCAGCACTGATTCCAGGGGTGGGCAGAAAGTAGATCTCCAGAAGTTTTGGACTTCAACTTCCAGCATTCCTGATGATTGGTCATGCTGGCAAGAGCTTCTGGGAGTTGAAATTCAAAACATCTGGCCATCTACCTTCTGCTTACCCCTATTTTACTCTATACATTGTTGTTTTTGTTTCTGTTGTTGTTAGGGAAATTGCTGGCTTTTTGCTTTCCATACCTGGACCTTCTTTAAGTCCTCTGATTGGGATAGAGGGCATTCCTCCCCACTCCCGCACCCCCACATTAGAGAAACTGCCTTTTTTTAGTGGGGCTGGGAGAAACAGCTTGCTGAGCTTCTCCAAAATCCACCTCGAACCTCAGTCCAACCTTGTTCCCTTGCCGAAATGCGAGCTGTTTTGTCTGAACAGGAGAAGTGCCTGTTTTTAAAAGAGTCCACCCAAATGTGCACTTTCCTCCATTGACTAAAGTGTGAAAATGCATGTTTTCCAAAATGTGCATTTTTAAAGTGCACATTTTTCTAAGGAACGCATTTTGCAAACATGATTGCAAGCTCGGGAATGTGCCAAGTTGCCTGAATCATGTTTGGGAGTGCAAATGGGACACGTCCTAGTCAAAAAATGAATTGAAATGACATTCTTGTACATCTCTGTTTTGGAGTGGGACAAAGAAAGAGTTATTGGGCTAACTTTGAGCTCTGGAAATAACCTTTTGAGGGCTGCATCTTTCTGGGGTTCTGATGTAGGGCAGGAGCTTTAAGCTGTCTACCTCCACCTATGCTCGACCACTGTATTTGCAAATAAATTCAAATATTACAAAATGCCTTAAGCCACCAGCGATCTCATTCTGAAGAAAACAAAATCCTGGTGTACCTCTAACAGCTGCCTGCAGCTCAGCCCTGATGCTCAGTTAGTGCTGTCGCCTAATTAAATAATTTAGAAGATTAATCGTCTCTTGATTAATGAATGAATAATTTACATTTAAATAAATTTGAATATCACCAAAACCTCATGACACGAGACAATTTACAGTTTAATAATAAAACTACCGTCCAACATCAGCAAACCCGTCTTTCTCTTTTACAATTTCTTGTTACAATCACACATCAAAAACCAAATGCATGCAGAATATGAATGAACATGTCCTTAGTTATCAAACGCATCAACTACAATTTGCCCATACTGATTAATACTGTAGTAAACATTCATGGTTTTTATTCATTCATACTGACTCTTGCTAATGAGTCCAGCCTGCCAGAATTTCTCTCTTGCCCGCAGGCCTAGGCAGCTGATCAGAGCAGCCAGCAGCTGATCGGACATACTGGTAAGAGATTTCCCCTGCTTTCCCTTGCCCCTGTTCTGCATTTAGGCTTGAAAAAAGCCTCCGCTGATGCCAAAGGAAGCTTTGTAGAAGTCTAATTAAAAGACAGGAGCCATTTTCAGTGGGGATTGTTTCTGGGGAGGGAAGGACTAGCCGCTCATGATTTTTGACTTTCACCCCTTCCTGGCTGGTTTTTTTATACTTGCTTCTTAGGTTTTAAGATGGCACACTTCCATGGGAGTAAGTCCCATTGAATTCAGTGGAATTTAGTTCTGAGTAGACATGCATGGGATTGCACTTTAAAAAGGATTTTGTTGTTTAGTATTGCGTTTTTATATCATGTAAGCTACTTTGCTATGGTGGGGGGAGTACAAAGCAAAGTTTAAATTCTTTACATAAATAAGCGCCAGAAACAAGGCATGGTGTGCAGCATGGTCCTAAGAACGTTTACTCAGAAATTCCATTGAGTTCAGCGTGATTTATTCTGTAATAAGACCTGAAGCCTTAGCCTACAATCCTAATTGATTTGCTTATGTTTATTATAATTTTGTACTTAATCTTGCATTTTATTGTTGTTGGCCATCTTGAGCACTATTTGTAGTGGAAAAGCAGGATATAAATTTGATAGATATATAAATAAATAATTAATTAAAAAGACCTAATTGCAATTGGGCAGCTTTTTTTTAAGAGGGAGGAGTGAATGGTGTGTGTGTGTGTGTGTGTGAGAGAGAGAGAGAGAGAGAGAGAGATCCTGTTCAGACAACATGCTTAGCCATGGTGTTTAAGCATTTTGAGCTAAACATGTTGTGTGAACCCTTCCTAACCATGGTGGCTGCATAACCATGGTGTAAACATGCTCACTAACCATTTGCTGCCAAAGGGTTAGCAGACTAACAATGTCTTAGTGTGTTGTCTGAATAGGCCCATTGTGTTCCTGAGTGTGTGAATTGGGTCTAAGCAGACACTTCAGGCACCACATGCCAGTAATGGCATTGGCTCCAACCACTTTTGGATGAGGCCTTGCCCACTCCTGGCATGCATTCCTGACATGCTTGCCCAGAGCCAATTTGACCCAGAGCCTAAAAAACTGTTCTTCGATACAATGGAGGCTAGTGGCTCCAATTACAGTGGGGCTGCGAATCCAACCAGAACGCTAAAGGAGCATTGAGCAGGGGCTTGGACTCAGTGGCCTTATAGGTCCCTTCCAACTCTACTATTCTATGATTCTATCCAAGGTGCTGAACCTCACCCCCAAAATATATTCATCTCCTTTAGAGTTCTGGCTGGTTCTGACTGAAACCCAGCATGGATTCACAGCCCCACTGAAATCAGAGCCACCAGCCTCCACTGCCTCAGCATTAGGGTGCCTCTTCATGAGAGGTTTAATGCTCTTTGAAGTCTCATTAAAAAATTTACCTCCACACCAGCGGAGCGCAAATGGGGCGTAGAGGCGCGTTATCTCTCCAATTATGCGCATTATCGAATGCGCGTTAAATCACGAGTTTTATTTTGCTCCGTCCGTTAAAGCGCAATTTGACTGTGTGAATATGCGCTTATGCGCATTAACTACTTGTAAACCGCATTTTGGACATCCGGCAATGCGCTTCGCTGCCTCTCGCCGCCTCTTGTGCAGGGGGATTAGGCATAAATGCACTTCTGCGATTATGCGCATAATTGTCTAACCAGGCGCAAAAGCGAATCCTTGTAGAGGGGACCTTAGTTGACCACTCAATCTATCAGATCAACTGAAGGTTGCCACCATATTCTCAGTACACGGTGAATACCAAAGCCAGTGCATGGGCAGGCATGGGGGGGGGGGGAGATTATATCATGAACCTATCTATTATTGATTTACCAATCTGATTATTGATTTCAGAATTCGATAGAGTACCAATTTGGCAAATGGGTGCCACTCTTGGTTGATCTTTAACATTTCAATGAAGGATTTGTTAACCCATTAAAGGGGACCGAGCTGAATGGCAAACTAAATAATCATAAATAGCGGCAAAACCTGCTGCTTCAATGGCCTGAAATGCCATTAGTCCCTGGTCTTCGGGCACTTGAAAATTATCCCCTTACATCATGTCACCTGAGTGGCAAATTTGGGAGGCTTTTATAAACCTTAGAAAGGCTCTTGGTAGGAGCTGACATGATTTATGTTTCTGAAAGGTTACTCAGCTCCTGGAAAGCAGATTCATGCCAACTCTCAGGCGTCTTCCATGGTCTTGGCTATTGTACTCCATCTCTGAGGTTACATCTCCCAACTTTATAAACAAAAAGGCAGCTGTATGCTTGGCCAGATCTGGATGCAGCTCTTTGTCTGCCCTTGGTACCCTGCTCACGTCATTCATGGTGTTTGAATAAAAAATGACCCCTTGCAGGACAAAACCAAGGGGCGGGAGGGGAGAAAGAGAGGGGGGAAGCCTCTTTATGTTCTCTGGCATCTGAATGAGGGCAGTAACAACAGAACTGGTGCTCAGAAGCCAGAAGCAGCGCAAAGTAAATAAACAAACGGCAATGTTTTTCTGACAAACAAGCAACTTCCGAAGCGTGGAAGACCTAGAATTTTAGGGGAGGGGGGAGCTCAGGGTTTAAGCAGGGAAACTTAAGAGTTGCAAGTCAGAACTGCAAGAGGGGGAAAAACTGAGAGCCTGCGTTGCTCTTCCATCTCTGTTCCACCCATCACTGGCTCCTGTTTGCCATGCTGGGCACGTACGGCTGGAAAACTGCTTTGTCACAGGACGTTATGGTGTGGAAGGAAGCCGAATTAAAGGAAGGATTTGTCCTGCTGGAAGTGAAGGAGTGCCCATTGCCTCAGCTTTAGATGGAGGCCCATCCAAGCCATGCTGAATTGCTCCCAAGCCTTGGAGACAAATTATGTGGGTGGCTGCTCAGCTGATGATAAACTATGTTCGCTCCCTCACACGCGCCAGCATGTTTGTGTTATGAGGGTCCAACATCCATTTAGGGTGCAGTCCTTTGCATGTTCAGATAGGAAAAAGACCAGCAACTCCCAGCATTCCCTCAGCCAACATGAGAGGGAATGCTAGAAGTTGTAAAACTGTTTTTGTCCATAAGATTGCACCCTTAGAGACTCACGTGAGGGAGGAAAACTTCCATATGGCATTGTGGGAGAAACCACCATGTGCTACTGCCAGCTGCCATCCACATGCTCATGTGAGCAAACTGTGTCCCCCAGACCACACTGAGCCAGTATGGCCTAGTGGTTAGAGTTGGACTGGGACTTGGGAGACCCAGGTTCTAGTCCCCACTGGGCCATGAAGTTCACTGGGTGACTTTGGACCAGTCACTGACTCTCAGACTAACCTACCTCACAGGGTTGCTGTGAGGATCAAATGGAGAGGAGGAGGATCGTGTACACCATGAAGTTGATTGGTGGGCGATGCAGGAAAGATAAAAGAAAGTACTTCTTCACACAGTGTATAGTTAAACCATGGAATTCACTACCATAAGCCAATTTGGATGGCTTTAAAAGGGGGTTAGATAAATTCCTGAAGGCTATCAATGGTTACTGGTCCTGATGACTATGTGCTACCTCAGTATCAGTGGCAATAAGCCTATATACACCAGTTACTGGGGAACATGGGTGGGATGGTGCTGTTGCACTGTGTCCTGCTTTGTTGGTCCCTGGTCGACAGCTGGTTGGCCACTGTGTGAACAGAGTGCTGGATAAGATTACCCTTGGTCTGATCCAGCATGGCTCTTCTTATGTTCTTACACTGCCTTGGACTCATTAGGGGAACAGCAGGATATAAATGTAACAAATGTCATGTAACACACGCGGCCCTCCACCTTCCCGAGTGAGCCAAAGCCTTCTGTCCTGCCACCCAGTGGGGTAGTGTTGAATTTTGAAGTGCAAGCGCTCATCATGACAGTCTCTGTAGCCACATCCCCAAAAAGAGTCCAAAAATGTGGGCAGCTGTGTTGATCCCGTTCAACAAGCCAATTCTAGCAGTTTTCATCTCCCCCAGGATCTGCTTACCAGTACGTGTTAAACCCCATAAGCAAGCAATCAAGTTGAAATTACAAGGCTCAGGGTTGAATATGAGTCAGAGCTACTTCATTGCCATCAGATTTTATTTCATGAGTTCTGGCGAGGATCTGTGGCTCTGGGCACTGCTCCTAACCATCTGGCCCACCAGGGCTTTGACCAATCAGCTGAATAATCAGTCTGTCTCTAAAGGCCGTGGCTTTAAAAAAAACTCTATAAACACTCTGTATGATGAATGCAATGATGAAAAACAATTGTCTGCTACTTCCAGGGTGCAGCAGCACAGCGTCCATACTCCAAATGGGACTGTCCAGATTGCATCACCATCATACCGATAATTATCACTCTACTTTTTTATTAGCAAACACCTGAAGTGACTTATATAAGATTGTTACATTTTTATATTTTTAATGCAAATTGTTCTTTAACTATTATATATTTTGTATGTTGTAATCATTTTGCTCTAACTCGCATTGGGTGCTTTTAAGAGAAAGGCGCTTGGAAGAGCAAACTATCCTATGCCTTTGGGGGTGGGGGGGCATAGGATAGTTTGGATTCCTGGATCCAAGGTCAGAGACAGCACTCTGACCTCAGAAAGGGGCCAGTTCTGTGGGCAGGGAAGGGAGGGGACCGGGGAGGTTGCCTTATGAAGAATCCTCCAGCCTCCCCAGCTTCCTTCCTTCCCTCCCACTCCTCAGAGCCCCAGCTAGACGTCTGGCAAAAATGCAGAGCCACAGCAAGACGTTTGGCAAAAATGCAGAGTGGGAAGTGTGCGGAGGCAAAGATTCCCCTCCGTCCTGCTCCCACTCAGCATAGGATGCCTGCCAGCTTCCGACTTCAGAGGCTGACGAGCATCCTAATAGGATTGCGCCATAAGGAATAATAATAAGCAAGGCAAGCCAAAATCCAAAATATAACAATAACTAAAAAAAAACCTGGGGGGGGGGTGATCATTTGATTGGCCTAATAAAAGTATTATAGCAACATGATTTTTTTTATTATAATAACAATAACAACAATAAAAACAACAACAACACCTTAGCACAAAGGACCTATCATAGGCTGACCATACAAAAAGGAGGACAGGGCTCCTGTAACTTTAACAGTTGTAGAGAAAAGGGAATTTCATTCAGAGTCATTTGTATGCAATTAGTTCCTGGTGAAATTCCCTCTTCATCACAACAGTTAAAGTTGCAGGGGCCCTGCCTTCTTTTGTATATGGTCACTCTAGTATAGTGCATGCACCTTTAACTGCTGTGACGAAGAGGGAATATCACCAGGAACTAATTGCATACAAATGACACTGGCTGAAATTCCCTTTTCTCTACAACTGTTAAAGTTACAGGAGCCCTGTCCTCCTTTTCGTATGGTCAGCCTAACCTATCATCAATTAAAAGTGAAGCATTCCATAAAAGCAGCAGATCCGAGGGCTGGCAATGCAATGTAACATCTTCATGGACTCCTTAAATTGCTATGTGCAGGAAATTAGCAGGGATCATTCCTAGGACCACACAATAACCACCCAGCAGAGGCAGGACACAAGGCAAGTTGTGTGTCATTGCTGATGCACTTCCTGTTGAACTTAGCCTTTTGCTGCAGAATGTGAAGAACAAACCAAAAGCAGAGGGTTCCAGAGGAAGAGCAGCTTTACTGGTAATAATGCACAATGTAATGCAAACAACAATTAACCTACAATCTCTGGAGCGCTGATTTCAAAACCCAGCAGGAAAAACCCGGTCCTAGCAGGAAAACCATCAGGTGTAGTTGCTGCTTTTCTTTACATCCCTCTGGTTTAATATGGATCCTCTTCAAACATTCACATATTTTAAAATGAGCCTGCCTGTCTTCTCTCTCTCTCTTTTTAAATAATAATAATAAAAAAACCACAAGGAGGATCTACACTACTGCTGAGGGTTGTTACCTTAACAGGATGACCATAATATGAACAGGAGGACAGGGCTCCTGTATCTTTAACAGTTGTATAGAAAAGGGAATTTCAGCATATGTCATTTGTAGGCACGCAGCACCTGGTGAAATTCCCTCTTCATCACAACAGTGAAAGCTGCAGGAGCCCTGCCCTCTGGACCAGATACAAAAGAGGGCAGGGCTCCTGCAGCTTTCACTGTTGTGATGAAGAGGGAATTTCACCA
The DNA here is from genome assembly GCA_029215795.1 of Anniella stebbinsi. NCBI lineage: Eukaryota > Metazoa > Chordata > Lepidosauria > Squamata > Anniellidae > Anniella > Anniella stebbinsi. The sequence goes on from JARDYH010000001.1 coordinate 357,479,902, forward strand.
GGTGCTGCATGCATACAAATGACACCTGCTGAAATTCCCTTTTCTATACAACTGTTAAAGATACAGGAGCCCGGTCCTCCTTTCCATATGGTCACCCTACTGCTTTATAATGGTTTATAACAGTATTGGCCCAGGACACATTCCATATTCAGTTTTCGTTTCCCATTATTTATTATGATGGTTAAAATATGTTGCATCATTTATTCCTGTTTTGCTAATCATGGGGAAGGACAAGAAACTCTGCAGGGCACTGAAAAAGTCCCAACCATTGGAAAACTTGTTTATCCGCCTCTCAGGCTTCGGAGATTTCACTGTGTGACACTTTGAAGCACATCTTCATGATCCAAAGAGCTAGAAACTTATATATATGACAGCTGAGAGTCTCTGTAAGCTGAATTGCACACAATACTGCAGATTGTTGTTTTTCTGTGCTCCTGTGGAATCACAGCATAGACGCCACTTAAATTGTAGTAGCAGAATCCAACCTTGCTTTTGTGTTGGTCATTGAGAACTTGCCCTTAAAATTGACAGGGTGTGTGTGTGTGTGTGGGGGGGGGGTGTTAAAAGCCTCTTCTGCTCCCTTCTCAAGCATAAATAAAAGAGATCAGCCAAGCCCTGATTAAAAGCATTTTTTTTTTTTTTGCAAAGCGGACTCCACATGCAAAGATTCGGTTCAAGGAGCATTCAAATCACAGCTGTCAGCTCGGGAACAAGAGTCTGGGGTGGGATGGAGGGGGAAGTAGGCCACTGGCATTGTGTGAAGGTTGCTATAGCAATCCCAACAGAGGGGTTGCTTAATAGGCTTTATTCCCAGGAAACTGGGGAGGAACTGGAGCTAGCAAAAGCGTCGCCACCTATTTTCATGAATGGCATCTCTGTAGAGGATATTCTCGGCTGCCTTCTTTTAGGAAGAGGGAGCAGCAGCAGCAACATCAAAAAAAAAGCCAAGGTGTTTGAAGAGCACCTAGCGGCCACTCGAAATATAAGCTCAATGTACAAGGAAGCGGCACGTGAAGGACATCCCGGTCCACACGCAGCTCCAGCATCTGTCTGGGGCGGCAGAATCCCAGGGGGATCCAAGGTAATCAGGGAAATCCACTAGAAGTTCAAAAGCCCCTCCTTCACCAGCCCCATGGAATGGCATCACCAAACTCGTGGGGGCAATTCTTTCCCCCTCCCCGTTTTTCCAATTCAGCCCTCATTCTATTGCAAGTGAATGGAGTGAAAGTCTCATCCCTTCACTTCAATGCATCAAGGGAAAGGGGCTGCAATGGAAACCCCTTGAGGAGAAAATCTCCAGGATCAGAGGCATTATACCTCTACATGCTAGTTATTGGGGAGCAATGATGGGAGAGGGCTATTCTCCCCCCCCCCATGTCCTGTTTGTGGGCTTTCCAGAGGCGTCTAATTGGTCACTGTGCAAAGCAGAACACTAGATTTAAATAGGCTGACCATATGAAAAGGAGGACAGGGCTCATGTAACTTTAACAGTTGTAGAGAACAGGGAATTTCAGCCAGTGACATTTGTATGCAATTAGTTCCTGGTGAAATTCCCTCTTCATCACAACAGTTAAAGTTGCAGGCACTATACTAGAGTGACCATATACAAAAGAAGGCAGGGCCCCTGCAACTTTAACTGTTGTGATAAAGAGGGAATTGCACCAGGAACTAATGGCATACAAATGACACTGTCTGGAATTCCCTTTTCTCTACAACTGTTAAAGTTACATGAGCCCTGTCGTCCTTTTCATATGGTCAGCTTAGAATTTTGGTCTGACCCAGCAGGGCTCCTCTTACGAACATAATTGCCCTGCTCCCATACAGAGCAAGAAGCAAGAGAGGCACGAAGTTAATTTTTGCCCAGGGTAACAAAATGTAAGTCTTTGAGCTGCTCCATGCCCGCCCAGGCACTCAGTGCAAACCAACCCCAATAATCGTGTTTATTGAGTCCATAAGACTTTTCCACACATTAATACATCTAAGATCCTCCTCTGAGTGCCTACTCCGAGGGAAGCTCAGAGGATGGCAACAAGGGAGAGGGCCTTTTCAGTGGTGGCCCCCCAACACTGGAACGATCTCCCTGACAAGACTCGCCTGGCGTCAACACTGTTATCTTTTCCACGCCAGGTTAAGACTTTCCTCTTCTCCCTGGTATTTAATAGAATTATGTTGAGTTTTTTACTGACCCCTGGATAGTTGATATGTAGTTTGTTTTTATGCTTTTTATGGTTTAAAATTTTGTATATGGGTTTTCAAATGTTCAATGTTTTTAATCTTTGTAAACTGCCCAGAGAGTTTCGGCTATGGGGCAGTATATAAATGTTAATAATAATAATAATAAAGATTAAAACACTCAGAAACAATATACAAAATTTAAAACTACAAAAACATAGAACATACACAGAAACATACATTTAAAAATAACTATAAACAACTTTAATTACAGTGATTTAGTTAGAATGTAGTACTCTTCTGCCCAAGAATAACACTGTATTCACTATAGGGATGGGGAAACCAGGCAATCACCCAGGGCACCAAGCTGGAGGGGGCACCACACTGAACTTGATGACTGTGGCCTGCTTTGCGCATAATGACAACCCAGAGTATTGGTTGGGTATGGGTTGTTGTTGAATCACGGGTTGTTGTTACGTGCAAATCCTGCTCTATGGTTTAACTATGGGTTGTTAACCCATGAACAACCCAGAGTTCACAATCCAACAACAAACCATCGGTTATCTTCCTGGGTTGTTTGTGGTTAACAACCCAGAATTAAACCAAACATGTAATGTTCCTTGACCAGCGCACTATTCGTCCAAGCCTGGCCCTGATTGTAATTCACAGAACAATCATTTCTTACTAAGCTTACTTTAGGCATCTGGCCGTCCAAGTTCCCTAGATGCACCATGCCCAATTCCCCTGGCCCCCTCCCCTTTCCCTCAACTTAGTTTAAGGCTTTGTAGGTCATAACAAGCACTTTGAATTGTGCCCTAAAACAACCTAGTGACCAGAAAAGCTGTTGCAATAAGGAAGTCATGTGCTTCCTGTAACTGGCTCCAGTTGACTGTCTGGCTGCAGCACTCTGGACCAGGTGAAGTGTTTGAACTATTTCTAAACAGAAAAGGTCACTCGTTAACAGATAACACATATGGCTTGCTCTGAAATACATAGGTATCAAACTGTTCCTAGATCATGAAGAACTTAAGGACATAAGAGGAGCCATGCTGGATCAGACCAAGGCTCCATCTAATCCAGCATTCTGTTCACACAGTGGCCAACTAACTGCCTACAGGGAGCCCACAAGCAGGACATGGATGCAAGAGCATCCTCCCACCCATGTTCCTCGGGAACTGGTGTATTTAGGCTTACTGCCTCTGATACTGGAGGTAGCACATAGCTATCAGGACTAGTAGTCACTGATAGATTTCTCCTCCAGGAATTTATCCAACCCCCTTTTAAAGCCATCCAAATCTTGTGGTAGCGAGTTCCAATTATGCACTGTGTGAAGAAGTAGTGACGAATGACGCACAACTCCCCCTCTTTTGACCCATATCTGTGCGATTTGCACCAGATCTCAGTCTCCAAGTGTATAGGATTAACACACAGTGGGCGCCAGAATGTCTTCTGCATGTGCCATTATGTGTAGCACATCATTGCGTGGTGATGATACGTGCGCTCTTGATCCCAGATATGTGTGAGGTAGCTGGTCCCTTAGCTCTGGGGACTGAGAGGTTGCCCTAACCCCTGGCTCAGGTCAAGGATAGCTATTGGCAGTGTGGCTCCAGTCCTCACGAAAATCTCCTGCACAGAGCAAGGCCACGATATGAATAGCCTTTTCGAGGAACAAAGGGCAAAGAGAGGAGCAGCTGTCCATGGTCCCAAATGCAGGATTTTAAAGGCTACAGGGCCAGCCCTATTCCTCTAGCGCAAGTAAAGGCAAGAGGTAGATCAGGATCTACTGATAGATCTCTGGGTCATTTGCAGTAGATCACCAGGGGCTTTTGCCTCTCAATTGTTTAATAGGAGCAGCAACAACAAAGGCTTCCCCACAGACCAATTTGAAAGCTGGAGGGGGAGGGAACCAAGAGCAGATTTTTATTTATTTATTTTAACTTCAAAGGACTGTGAGCTCAGTTCTAATTCTGAAAATAAATTTCTGGGCTTACCATGTGCTCAAAGGCATCCTTAATCCCTTAATTCTTAAAATATATATCCCCGCTTTCCCACCCCTATTTTGTACCTGCCTTTAATTATTCAACCTTGTTGTTCTGGTAAAAAGGAAAGTGGGTCTCAAAAGGCAGCCAGACTATCCAGCTCCAGCGCCAGGCAAGCATGAGCCAAGCTGAGGAACTCTGTCCTGCTGGGGTTGCAGCTACCCGTGGCAGAAGCTGCTGAGTAACCTTTGGGAAAACTGGTGGCCATATTTTGCTATTCCTGAGCCAGAAAGGCATAGTGTTCCGAGTTTGAGATGCAGCTATTTTTCACTACCTAGAAATGTGTATAAGTTTTGTCCCTCTAAAACATGGTCATCTTTGGCTTATAGATTCTTATAAGGAGAGGAGCTTACTCATTCATAAAATGGCTGCCATGGTGGGCACGGCTAGTCACAGAAAGCTGTCCATGGTCCCAAATGCAGGATTATGGTGAGACTAATAGAAAAGTAATTAGTCCAAGAAACTAAGTATATGACAGAGGGGGGGGGGGGTGTTTGAGTTCCAAAATATAGAACCATTCCTTTGAACCCAAATAAAGGACAGCACTTTGCTTTGTAGCATGGCAGTCTTCCAGTTTAAAATATATATTTAAAAATAGTTTTAAGAAATACAATTAAAATCAGGAGAGGCAGGGGCCCTGGTGGGCACCATGAGAAGTGTCCATGTAGCAAAGCTCTATATAAATAGTATAATTATTATTATTACTATTATTATTATTATCTCTTTATCGCTCGTGGTGATTTTTCTAGACGGACATGATAGGCTTTGCCAAGTCATACTGTCTTTTACAGATTCAGGAATTTCCTGACAATTGAGCATGTTTTCATTATGACTGCTTTCTGGATGTTGGCGTGGATGTATTTTGGTAGGTCCTGTTTCTGAAGTTATTCTGTATAGTTTTTTTATGTGATGCTGGTGGTGATGATGATGATGATTACTATGTTGAAACTCAGAATTAGAGCCCCTGAATGAGCAAATTCTTCTCAAAATTAGGAGGTTGAATAAATTATGCCTCCAGAGCCACTATCAGCACTTAGCTTGAGGGAAATTGAATTATGGAACTCCCTGCTATAAGGAACTAGCTGTGACAAAGAAAGTAGTAATTTTCAAGGAGGGTTAGATAGCACTATAAAATATCAGCATTTTGTGACTGGTGGGCCTCACTTTTAGCAGTCTCAAGCAGGTCCTGCAGGTAGAGAGTGTTTGAAAACCCCTGCTCTGTCATTTTGTTCTCCTGGAAGCAGAGGACAAGGATTTGAGTGTTTAGAAAACCAGATGTCATGTTTTGCTGTGCCTGACACGCAGCACTTTTGTTTTATTTTTATTTATTTACTGTTGCTGTTCTACAGAGTGGCAGAAGAACTATATTCTCCTCACTAACATCACCTTGAAGTGGACAAGAAAAGATGGTGTACAGATAGTTGAGCCTCAGCTGAGAAGTTGTTCCAAACAGTCATATTTGCTACAATAATTTCCCAGAGATGAGACCCTGACAGGTAGCCATTTCTCACAGCAACACACAAGTCCTGCCTACATTCAGTTGCTCCCCCTGAAGTTGAAAATGAAAAGCATGGAAGAGGATTTCCACTAAAATATTAGTTAAAAATGTTTTTTGCATTATTGCTGCACATTGTTGACTGTGTTTGTGTGCATGCACACACACAAGTGTTGTGTGTGAGTTCAGTATTGGGAGCAGGATAGGAAAAGACAGCTAGCCCCAAGGCCCATCATGGCCTTCATCTGGCCCTCTCTGCATGGCACAGGAAAATATGATATCTGGTTTTCAGAAAGCTTCAACTACTTGTATGTATTTCAGCTTTGAGGATAGGATTGAATTCTCATTATTTCCCTCTATTTCAGTCAGACAGAATTTGCCTCACATACATTGTAGATCTAATTATCGCCGTTCAACTATATGCAGAAAGTGCCACCTGGTGGTAATTTTGTGCGGTTTTTCCTCTTGATTTCTGACATGGCATCACTTTATTGTTCTTTTGGGAAAACAGAAGTGTTTGCTTAGATGATATATGGAGTAGTGGCGGAGGAGAGGTGGAGGAGAGACAGAAAGATTGTCCGCAGTGGAATATCCCTGGTACTCCACTCAGTATAGCATACTGAGTTGTGTGGTTTTAAGGTTGCAGAAATAAAGCATCCAGAAATTAATTAATTAATTAATTTATTTATGTCCAACCCTTCCTCTTAAGAAGCCCTGGGTGGCTAACACCCCATACGAAAACAAGACAACACAGAAATAAAGCAACCATTATGACAGGGATGATAGCTCTATTCAGGTATTCGGATTCTGAGGGAGCTCACTAGGAGAGGGAGAAAAGAAATGTCTGTCATCTCTAGTGCAATCCTATACATATCTAGTAAGTAGAACTCAATGAGGCTTACTCTCAGGCAAGTGACTATAGGATTGCAACCTAAAATAAGATAATCCACTCATCAAAGAACCTCAGCACTCCCCACAGAATAATCCATGGGATCATTGTTTGGTACAAACACCTAATGAAAAGCAGTATATAATTCCTTAAATACATTTTTTAAAAATGTTTATTTTACCTTGGCCTGTTGTTGATCCTCCTGTTTTTATCGTTGGTTTTATTGTTTTAGTTAATGTTTTATTGCTTTTAATATTTTAAATATTTTATTGCTTTTTAATGTTTTATGTATTTTATTGGTGTAAGCCGTCTTGTGAGGGCTTCTGCCCTGAAAGGCGGTCAAGAAATGTTTTTTTAAAAGTAAATAAATAAAAACTGATTTGTTCTAAGCATTTATACCTCTCTCTTCAGCCAGAATGGCTGACGTATCAATAAAAAAGAAGACAGTCCTTGCTCTCAGGTTTATAATCCAAAAAGACATGATACAAAAGAAAGAAAAAAAAGTTAAGGAGAGGGAAATGAAAAACATAAAGCCTTGCCTAAAGCCCTCTGACTGGAAACGTTCTCAATTTCTAGCTAGTTTAAGAATATGAGAAATGAATGGGACTTAAGTTAGGCATGACTATCTTAAATCTCATTCATTTCAGTGGGTCTACTCTAAGTAGGTCTTATGTAGGATTTTACCCGTGTTTTCTACTTTAATTGGCAGCAGCTCCACAGTGTCTTGGGCAGAAAGAAGGGTCTTTTCCTTCACCTCCTTTTAACTAGAGATGCCAGCAATTGAACCTGGGGCTTTCTGTATGGAAAGGATGTACTGTATCACTGAGCTATGTTCCCTTCCCTGAAATGCAACCAAGTATTTTCATGTCCACCACATCATGCTGGTTTTCTGTACAATGCCACTCAACGGATGCAAATGAGACCGGTATAAAATATCTCTAACTCTATTTCTTTGTGCTGTGCTGTGGAGACTAGAGGATCTGAAATATAAAATCGACTCTGGCCCAACTTGCACTAGCTGCCTGTACATTTCCAAGCATGGTTCAAGGTGCTGGTTTTAATCTATAAAGCGTTACATGGATTAGGAATGCAATACCTGAGGTGGTGCCTCTCCTGACAGGAACCTACCTATAAACTATGCGCAACGCCTAAGGTCTTCCTCCAGGTGCTGCCTCCAAAGGAACCTCAGAAGACAGCAAAAAAAGAGAGGGCCTTCTCAGTGGTGCCCCCGAATTTTGAAATTATTTTCCTGATGAGGATGCCCTGGAGCCAAAGCATTGTTATCTTTTCGGCACCAGGTCAAGACTATCCTCTTTTCTCAGGCATTTGATCCTGAATTTGTTTTATGGTTAGGGTTGATAGCTCAACGTTGTTTAGTTATATGTTCTCTCTGTGTATACTGTCTGTTTGCTTGTTTTTATGTAAATAGCTTTTAAACTTTGTATATGGCATTTTCAATGTTTTCAATCTTTGTAAACTAACCAGAGAGCTTTGGCTATTGGGTAATACAGAAATGTAATAAATAACTACTACTACTACACCTAATAATAATAATAATAATAATAATGAAATCTTATTTAAAATTATTTCTACCCCTCTTTTAAGAGTGGAGCCCATCCAAGGCAGAATTCAAGATAAAACCCATATAAAGCAAGTACAATACAAAATCAATAAATATGTATTCAATACAAAATCTATAAAACAGTGATTACCAATTTAAAATAAAACCAAAACCAGATATTACTATTAAAAACAAGCAGTCTATGACACTCTGGGAAGGCTACCAAAAACAAGTAAGTCTTCAGAGCATTCCTAAAGGTTTGCAAAGAAGGGGCCTTCCAATGAAATTGATTCCAGAGTTGCATGGCCACCACTGATAAAACCCTCTCAGTTGTGGCTGTCCTATTATGATGTACAGTGTATAAACCAGCCTCTCCCAGTCTGGTGCCCTCCAGATGTTTTGGGCTTCAAATCCCAGGTTTCCTGACCATTGGCCATGCTGGCTAGGGCACATATCCAAGTCCAAACATCTGGAGGACACCAACTTGTGGAAGGCTGGTCTAAATGTTTTAAATAAATGAGAGAACAATCCTATGGTCCCTGGGCAAGTGTCCCAGGGACCATAGGATGGCTAAGAAAACCCCTCCTGAGGTCTAAAACAGTGCTCCAACTTGGAAGAGGGAGTTGGAAATCCGTCCTGTCCCAACTCTGAACCCTCACAGCCAGCATGGAGAGGACTGCTCTGGTTGCCTCTTCAAGGTGGGAAAAACAACCTTGGAGAAGGGAAAGGGGGAGGGGGAGAGGAGGAGACTGGAGAGGCCAGGATACAGTTTATCTTGATCCTCCTCCAGCCTCCTTCCTCACTCCTCCAAAGTGCTCTCGGTAAATGGGCTAAAAGCCTGTCTAGTGAAACTAAAGGAGATTGGAGGATGAGGAGGTAAAATCCCCTCCGATGCAACTCTCATCCTGTTGGCTTTAGCCTGGCATGGCATAGGAATCTCAGAAGCCTCTGAGTTCAGGGATTTTTGAACCATGAGGGCTCAGCCCAGTCAATTATGCTCTAAACAGTTTGAGGCCAGGTTATCTGAAGAATTGCCTCCTCCCATATATACCTGCCTGGACTAGGGTGACCATATTTGGGAGACCAAAAAAGAGGACAAGCTGGGAGGGTGGGCGGGAAAGCAGCTTTCTTGGGCCTCTGGAAAGTGCGTCATTCCCCCTGCCTCCTTAAAGGCCCCAATTGGAGCAGAGGACGGGAAAGTGTGGCAATCCTGCCTCCACTGCTCCAATCGGGGCCTTTTCTATAATGTCTGGGAATGATACACTTTCCCCTTTAAGGCTGTGATTGGAGCAATGGGAGGGAAATGACCCGCCTCCAGAAAGCACACCATTCCCTCCCACCATGCTAACGGCAGCCTTAAAGGGGAAAGTGTGTCTTTCCAGGACATTGTAGAAAATTACCAAAAATCCCCCCTAACACCCAGGATAGAACAAAAACCAGGACAAATCCAGGGAAATCCTGACAGTTGGTCACCCTAGCCTGGACCCTAAGATCATCTTCAGGGGTCCTTTTCCATGAGCCCCTGCCAGGAGGAGGGCCTTTTCTGCTGTGGCACCCCAGCTGTGGAATGCACTCCCTAGAGAGCTTCACCCGGCACCTACCTTGTACTCCTTTTGGCACTTTGTAAAACCCGTTTTTTTCCCCAGAATTTTAATATTTTAGCATCCTAATCTTTTAACTCTGCTGTTTTAAATCTACATTTTAAGTCTCTGCATTGCTGCTCAGTTGTATTCTGGGTATACTTTTGTATTGTGGTTTTATATTGTGGCTTTAAGCTTTCATATTATGTTCTAGGCTGTACTTATGGTTGTAATTTTTGAGAACTGCCCAGAGAGCTTTGTCTATTGGGTGGTATAGAAATGAAATAAATGAAATAAATAAATAAATGTGTAAATTATGTGATGCAACATACAAAGAGGAATATTCTTTAAAAGATGGCTCAGTGAAAAACAAGTTTGTACACTCCAGTATTGTCAGAAGTAGAGTGGCAAAGTTTCCATTTCTCACTGCAGTTTTATCCAAAGCACATCACTCACAAACCACCGTTTGGACCAAGGTAACCCCTTTATTATATTGGATGTTTTATTTTCAGAGCTGATTGCCAAATCTGACTTCATTGGCAACAAGTTGGCAGAAATGGAAAAAACTAGTTTCCAGTGATGTCAGCTATAGCCAGGGTAGCTTACGACATGTTAAGCAGCCAAAAGTAAAACAAAACACAGTAAGAATTATTTCATAGAATCATAGAATAGTAGAGTTGGAAGAGACCTATAAGGCCATCGAGTCCAACCCCCTGCTCAATGCAGGAATCCACCTTAAAGCATACCTGAGAGATGGCTGTCCAGCTGTCTCTTGAATGCCTCTAGGGTGGGAGAGCCCATTACCTCCCTAGGTAATTGTTTCCATTGTTGTACTGGTCTAACAGGAAGTTTTTCCTGATGTCCAAACAGAAACTGGCTTCCTGTAACTTGACCCCATTATTCCGTGTCATACATTCTGGGATGATTGAGGAGAAATCCTGGCCCTCCTCTGTGTGACAACCTTTCAAGTCTTCCCTCACTCTTCTCTTCTCCAGGTTGAGCATGCCCAGTTCTTTCAGTCTCTCCTCATGGACCTTTGTTTCCAGACCCCCAATTAGTCTTGTTGCCCTCCTCTGAACACGCTCCAGATTGTCTGCATCCTTCTTGAAGTGTGGTGCCAAGAATTGGACATAGTACTCAAGATGAGGTCTAACCAGTGCCGAATAGAGGGTCTTTTAACATTTACTTTTACTTTTATATTGATAAGCTATAGCTCTACTTTTCTTCTGCTCTACCTTTGTCTTCCCTTATTAATATATCTGTTTGTTACTATTTATGACTGGATGTCTTCTCAACTTAAGCTTAATATCCAAAACTGAGTGACTCCTCTGACTTCCTCCTCCATCTTTACCTCTCTCGTTTTCTTTTATCTTGGGTAATTCTATTCTTCCTTCTCCCTAAGAACAAAACCATGGAATTCTCTGTGACTATTCAATTTCCTTTTCTTCTTTTATTGAAGGTACTGCAGAAACATGTCATTTACAACTTTTGAACACAAAACTATTTTTTCCCCATTCTCCCATTTAGAGCTTCTGCACATGGGGCTTTTATTCTGTGTTTGAGATTGGTTACTCATGGAAGTTTGCAGGTCCTTTACATGATGTCATCAACCTCCAGTGCCTCTCTCGTGCTTTCCAAGCATTTCCATGGCTCAATTTGAAATGGCAATAAAGTGGTAACAAAAAGATCTGATTTCAATCCATCTGCATTTTGTTCCGTGAAAAGAGAAAGTGCCACTAGAAAACTACAGCCACTGGACGGCGCTGTTTAATGAAACATATAGAACTTGAAGATAAAGGGGGGAAAGGTTGAGGTTGTGCTTCATTGGATGATTAATTTAAGCTGACCAAAAAAATAGACAAATTCCGACCATGTGCTCAGAGCTCCAAAAATATAAACAATCCGTAAATGTTATGAACAAGTTGCTGCCCTAGTTTTTCCCTTTCTGAGATATAGATAGTACCACCCTGACTGGTTCCGACCTAGAAAAACTCTGGAATATGATTAGAGCCCAGGGTGGTATGAAGAGGAAGCTTGTATTATTCAACTCAGAAAGATGAAAGACTGCGGCAAACCTGAAGGTGCCAAGAAGTCTAAGTCTTTTAAAGGTAAGCTTGAATTATTTTAGTCAAAGTTTGAACATGGTTACAAAGATTCAACTCCACTGTGTGAACGGTTATTTCAAATGACAAGCCTTAAGAAATGTGCTAAGTCTATAGTATATCTTGTTTTGAAAGGACTGTACACTATGAAGCCCTTAACCTTTCAGTTGGTTTACAATGAATCATGGCTATCCCTATTGCGGAAAGAAGATGCAAGCTAGCTATGTCTCAGAGGCACTAAGCCACTTTGAACAACCAAGCATTGTTTCTGAAAGCGAAGACAGATGTAACATAACAAGAGAGATCACATTAGGTTCTTCACCTGCAGTAAGCCCATTTTTCTCCCTCGAACCTGCAATCTTACCCCTCCTTTCTGTGATTTAGGTCAGGGGTGTGCAACTTGCAGCCCTCCAAAGTTGTTATTTATCATCATCATCATCATCATCATCATCATCATCCCACCTTTTCCCCAGTACTGGGACTCACGGCAGTTTACAAGATTAAAACATATACAATTAAAACAAATAAATATAAATTTACAAAAGTTAAAATAAAATTAAACCCACAGTAAAATTAAAAGCATTAAAAAAATTTTTTTTTAAATAGTAGCAATTTTAAAAATATCCAATATTTCCAAAAGCCTGCTGGAACAAAAAAGTTTTTGGCTGCCTCCAAAAGTGTAACAAAGAGGGAGCCAATCTAGCCTCCTTGGGAAGGGAGTTCCAGAGCCTTGGAGAAGCCACTGAGAAGGCGTGCCTGTGATGTTGGTGGGACTGAGAGAAAGGCCTCCCCAGAAGATCTCAGAGCACAGGCAGGCTCATATGGGAGAATATGGTCTTTGAGATAACTTGGATCCAAGCTGTATAGGACTGTATAGGTGAAACCAGCACTTTGAATTATGCCCGGAAACAGACCAGAAACCAGTGGAGCTGTTGTAACAGGGGAATTGTATGCCTACAACTCCCACCATCCCTCACCATTGGTTACTCTGGCTCAGACTGACAGAAGTAGTAGGCCAAAACATCTGGACGGCTACAAATAGCTCACCCCTGGATTGCCAACCTTCCTTCCTAGCATCTTGAGAATGTCTATTCATTTGTACAGTTAGCCTTCACTTGTGTGTGTGAAAACATTTTAAAAGGGTGACCATACGAAAAGGAGGACAGGGCTCCTGTATCTTTAAAAGTTGTATTGAAAATAGAATTTCAGCAGGTGTCATTTGTAAGCATGCAGCACCTGGTGAAATTCCGTCTTCATCACAACAGTTAAAGCTGCAGGAGCCCTGCCCTCTTTTGTATCTGGTCACGCTAGTATAACTTCTGCAGCTTTAACTGTTGTGATGAAGAGGGAATTTTACCAGGTGCTGCATGTCTACAAATGACTTTGATGTCTGAAGAAGCCTGAGAGTTGGCAAGTTTGAACATAGAACAACAGGTTATGCAGTTTTGCAGCAAACCCCAGCTGCGAATGGTATCAGCATCCATGATGTCACCAGGACCCTACCTCGGTCCCTGGAACATTTTTGTAATAGTGCAAGTGTCTTTAACGGTTGTATAGAAAAGGGGATTTCAGCAGATGTCACAACTGTTAAAGCTGCAGGAGCCCTGCTCTCTTGACCAGATACAAAAGAGGGCAGGCCTCCTGCAGCTTTAACTATTGTGATGAAGAGGGAATTTCACCAGGTGCTGCATGCATACAAATGATGCCTACTGAAATTCCCTTTTCAATATACCTGCTGAAATTCCCTTTTCAGTACAACTGTTAAAGACACAGGAGCCCTGTCCTCCTTTTCATATGGTCACCCTACTTTTGAGTCTGTATATGTGCCCCACAAAGAGAATCACTTCAACATCCCTTGAAGCCACTCTCATCTCCTTATGCTTCCCCATCCATTTCGTTAGCATACTGATCGGTGTGGTTTCTTTTCTCTCTTCTCTCGTTTCCCCCTTTTTAAGTTCCCTGTTGGAATCTATTCTTAACAACCCTGTGTCCCCTTGGCTGGGTAGTCCTAATTTTCTTTCACTAGTGTGCCCAGCACACAACTTGGAAATCACTGCTCTAGGTAGAAAGCAAGACTTCTCTCTTCCAATCTCTTCTCCAACCCCAACTCATCTTTACTGGGTCACAAGACACACTGACCCTGTTCAGACGACATGCTAAGCCACGGTGGTTAAACATTTTGAGCTAAACATTATGGCTTAGTGTGCTGTGTGAAACATGACTTAGCATGTCATGTGAACCATTCCTAACCATGGTGGCTACATAACCATGGTGGCTACATAAACACACACTAACCATTTGCTGCAAAAAGGGATAGCAGCCTAACTATGGCTTAGTGTGTTGTCTGAACAGGCCCAGAGAGAAAATCTAATAAAATGTCAATACCGAAGCACCGAGCAGATGTTTGCAGAGAGAACAGTTCTTGCTGCTTCTGGTAGCCTGATGTATAGCGCTGACTAACTAGCAGAATGTTCAGGGAAGCTGAAAGCTGTTTCCTCCTATTGCTGCAAGCAACAATAACAAATGCAGTTCTTGCTGGACATCATGGTTTATTTTGAGAAGTGTGTCCGATATTCCTTCTTGTACTCTAATTTTGTACAGAAAACCTCCTCTTAGTTTCTGACTTCTGTATAACACTCTTATTTTATATAGACGTTTATACAATCATAAACCACAGGGAGAGTGGAAATATAATAGTAGAACTTGGATTAGCCAGAGAAATTGGTAGTTTGGTTAAATTAACAACAAAAAAATAGTACATTTTTAAAAGGGGGTTTGAAAGGATTAAATGACTTCAGTGACAGTGACAGTAGCCCACTGAGTAGTCTATGAGCTCCTTCAGACGGGAGAAATCATGTCCCTTATCATGGCTCTGCTTCCTGCTTCTCTTCCACATTTACAATGAGCTGTAATTACACGAGGAAGAGAGCAGCGACCACACAGCTTGTACAGCTCAATGCACTTGAATGGGACAACGCCCTCCAATGGGCATTTTATAGCCCAACTTTGCCCGCCCACGGCAAGAAAACTTGACAAATATCGCTATATCCCAGAAGAGTTGGGTTTTCAGAGGTTTATTTTTTAGTACTAAACCTGGAAAATGGAGTGGGAGACACACAGTAGGGTGACAGACAGCATCATCAGAATGGCCCGTGAACATCTATGAGTGGTCAGTCAGGAGTGTGCTATAAAATGCTCATTTAAAGAAGCCCTATAACTACTTAAAGCTAAGAAGTTGTGAACCTGATCTGTCCTTTGGCAAGGAGACAGTTGGGACATCCCCCAATACAAGCAGATTATAAATAAAATATTTTTTAAAAAATGAAATAGATTGCAATTGATGGATTCATCCTCACATAGTGAGTCATATCACAATATGCTTCCTTGTTGGGGGCAAAGTGAGGATTATGATTCCCCAGCAACTTCTTTGCGAGAGGGTGGGAAGTAATCTCTCTACCGAAAGGTGTTAACTGGGGAAACATATGAATCACACAACAAAGCGGCAACCACTACAGGTTTGTTCAATGTGTCTATCAATATTTCAATCCCAAAATCTTGTTCCCATTTGTGTGTCTACCAATATTTCAATCCCAAAATCTTGTTCCCATTTGTGTGTCTACTGAATTTCTCTTGCCTTTGATACAGCCAGTAAGACTGAACTATTTTACAAGCTTTTTACAGGAAAATATTCATTCAGCATCGTTTCAAACACAGCTGGTAATTTTAGCATTGTATTATGTATTAATTTTGGCAGGTTATCCATAAACCCTTTTGCATCTGACACCTTTATAGCTATTTCCGCTACTTCTAACAGCCTCACTCCAAACAGCAGTCTGCTATGATACTCCCCACCCACTACCATAAGCCACAAAGAAGCTGGTTACTTTGGGTTACAGCCTTTGCTTTTTCATTCCACCCTGAGTGTTCAACATGAAAACCTAACCAATGGCACACATGCAAATTCAGTAAAAACCATCCCATATTTTGAGCAGACAACGCAATCCTGTATCTGTCCACTCAATGAGTTCAATGAGGCTTACTCCCAGGTCAGTGGGTATAGGATTTTAGCCTTAATCATCTTACAGCAGGATGTCTAACATATATATAATTTATTGTAGTTGTAAAAGAAACATTGGCCTTCATTAACAAATGTGGGTTGCATATAACTGCAATATTCTGTGGGTGGCTACAAGACTCTAAATGAGAAACAAATCTCTGCTATATGGCTATTGACACTCTTTATAACACATGGCTTAAGTGAAAAATGCTACATCCAGTCAAAACACATTTGACAGTTTAACCATAAGCATGTTTAAGATTTTATTTAAAAAGAACTTGAGAGAACCAACAATTATTACTTGATAAATTGAATTCAATGACATTTTGCAAGATATCTGTTAATTCTATAGTTTGCATAGCTCCAGGTTTCTTCCAGGCGTGGCTGGCAAAGAAATTATTGCTTCAAAGCAGAACTATCACAGTTAATCAAGGAAACTGATGCTTTCTGTAGAAAGAGGATCTGTGTGTTCCATAAATCGAGCATTTCCCATGAGAAAGAAGAGTTAAAAAGAGAGAGAGAGAAAATGGGACAGGCCAACAACATAAAAACGAGCTCAATGACTGTATGGAAGGCAGTTACTTCCTCATAAGGATAAAAGGTCTTTCTAGCCTGGACAAAAATATCTTTACTGAAGTGGATTCCACAGCAGTGGAATGCCAAATGCCAGACAGTAAAGCAAACCAGCTTTGGCCTTCGCTGTGATGGGAAGAGAGAAATTATTTATTTCTTTTAGGGTAGCTGCAGATGGGTAAGATAGTGCTTCAGTATCACAAAATCCAAGCCACAGTCATGACAAAAACTTCCACTAGAATTAGGCAAGCATCAAATTCCTGCTCCATTTACATATGGAGTGGGAGGTGAGGGTGTCTAATTTTATAAAAAAGGATGCCAAGAGAGCCAAATCCTCCGCCTTCCCTGCCTAGACTTTTCTCCCAGCCCTGGCTCATGTCTGGCATCTGACTCAGGCAGCGGGGGAAAGGGGCGGAAGGTTTGGGTGAAAGGCCAGAGAGATCCCAAAAAGACAGAAGATATAATGAAATAACCTAGTAGGCATTTTCTTATAGATATCAATGGCATGGCAACAGCCACAGAAACAAAATTCCCCTATTTTTATTTTCCCAGAGTTTTAATGGCCACTATGTTTTTATGTGTTTCTTTTTTATTACGGCTAGTTTCAGAATTTAATTTCTTTTTTGCTTGTTCGTCACATTAACTGGCTTCAATGTGTGAATTGCCCTGAGCATATCTGTTCTGAAGAGCCACATAAAAATAAACAAGAAGAGATATATAACAAATAATCTTCTATATAAAAGTGTAGAATGCATTGGTTTTCCCTAATCCTCTGTACAACATGCCATTCATATTGCTATTTTGCAGATGGATACCTAAGAGCTTTTTTGCACAATCAATTTTAGCACAATAAACTGCACAGTTGTTATTAACGTTAACCGTTCCGACGCACCACTTTTGAGGCAGTATTACACTATTCACCTGAAGTTCATCCTGCCCAAAATTATGTGAGTACATATGTGGAACACTGGTACTGTACTGCAGCATAAGGGTAGACCTGGATCATTTCCAAATACTATTACTTCCAATGTAAATAAAATTTACATTGTGCTAGGTACAAACCTACACAACTGCACAGTCAAATCACTGAAGTTACACAACCACACCCAGCAGTTCAAATTTGCTCTCCTAACCTCGTTGTCATGACATACTATTCCCTCTGGAATGAAAAGAGGACATCAACCCCAACAGCAGTTAAAAGACACAATCTTTAAAAGAAAATATAGCATCAAGGAACAAACCAAATATGTACTAATTGAGGTGACACATGGCACAGTACATTTCATATCATGTTATGAAGAAATTGCTACAGGCAGTGGCAAGACATGAAAGAGACTTCTTGTAAAAAAGAGAGAGAGAGCTTTTTGTTCCAAGGGCGAGAGCGGTATGTCATAGAAACATTACAAGAGACACACCTATCCACAGTGGGCAGACTTGTGGGGATAGTGGGAGGGAAATCCAATAAATGACAAGGCATTAAGGTTAAGTTGTGATGTCACCCTTGGAGATTTTTTCAGCTTTTTGCAAGGGCAGAATTCAGCAGCCCAAACTATCATGGGTCTTGGTCACTATACTAGTATTCTAACATCTACACTGGCTCTCTATTGTGTTGCAAGCACAATTCCAGGGGTCACATCTATCTTGTTAACTTAACACTGGCCCTGTTCAGAGGACACCTTAAACCATGGCTTTAACCATGGTGAATAAAGCTTTTTGCCTTTTTCTCCATGGTTAAAGCCATAGTTTATTTAACGTGTCTTCTGAGCAGGCCCAATGTGGCTGGTTCCTTTATCTCCATCCTATCGTGATTTTTTAGATTGGTCAAAACACCATCTCTATTATTCCACATGGGCTGACTTCACAACGCTGAGTTGGCTCTGCCTCCCCCTCAAGCCCCACAATTTTACTCGCCAGGGTGGCATAGGGTGATCCCAATGCCAAGGAGGGAGTGTAGAGTTTCCAGCGGTCATCTGGGTACAGGAGCACCCCCTTTTCCTGGTGGAAGGCAACTACTGTCTGTCACCTTCCACCAGGACCGCCCCCGGATCAGCTCCATAACGAGGTCAGACGGCGGAAGAGCCATACTGACCTCGCTCCCAATGAAAAAGTCAGGGTAAGTCCCTGATTTTTTCAAAGCGCAACACAGCTTCGCAGCCACCACGGACGGGCCTTTCCCTATTTATAGGCAGCCCCTTGGACACTCTCATTACAAGGGCATATACAAAGGCATTTTCAATGGTTACCAATTTTGGACTGGGTTAAAGAAACCTAATTCAACAAATGTCCCCAATTTTTATTCCCAC
This sequence comes from Anniella stebbinsi, assembly GCA_029215795.1. Classification (NCBI taxonomy): domain Eukaryota; kingdom Metazoa; phylum Chordata; class Lepidosauria; order Squamata; family Anniellidae; genus Anniella; species Anniella stebbinsi. The sequence continues at coordinate 357,498,673 of JARDYH010000001.1, forward strand.
ACTGTTTGAAATGCTTATTCAAACACACACAGCCAGACATCCGTTTTGTTTCAGCATGCAAGATTTACACCTCACTCCCTTGATTTCCAGCTCTTCCTGAAAAGTCACTCGCCACATAATAATGTACCAACCTCACTTCTTGCCCTGTCAAGATACACCTGTATAAAGTACCATGCAAGCAGGTTATATGCTCAAGAAGCAGCTTGATCACCTTGCTTCTTGGTTAGGTTTTGCACTTGGCAGAGGAAGCTGTAAATAATTAAGACATGGATCCAGGGCAAACTTTAATAAGGACACAGCTGTGACATATGCCTTGCTCTGTTATTATGTTTTCTGACTAGTTTCTTGAAAGTCAGGTTCTCTTAAGCAGCTCCACCAAGACAGAAGCTTGCCTGACAAAACTGGAGCTGAAACTTTATTTATTTATTTATTTATTTTTGCTCTGATTATATTTTAAGTTCCCCCCCTAGAGGAATGGCTTGAAAACTAGGGCTAGAGGGGAATTACGGCACAGGTATATCACAATAGCACTCAAGCTAGCCTGTTATATTGTGCAGCACCATGCCCAACACTTGACACTCCAGAGAAAGTTGCAGAACCTAGTTTAAATCAGGAATCTACCCCAGAATCTGTTTTGAGAGCTGCAGTTCAGCCCTAGAATAAAAGACTGCCCTTGAGCACACACAAAGTACATTCATCACACCTAGCAACCATAGCCAATCTTTCACACATTTGGGATTAATCTTGCAATTCATAGGGTGTGTCTTTCAAACAAACATGTTTTCCAGCACTAGGAAATTGGTAGTGTATGAAAACCTGCTCCTACGGAAAGATTCTCCCAGATATGCACTGCATGATTACTGGCTTATGCCCTGAAAGAGACTTAAATCCATTTGTTTTCTGCCAATGTAATCACAGGTGTCTTTGTGAACACACCAATCTAAGTGGAAATCTAGTATTCTAGATTTGAAAAAGAAGCACGCCCCCTAAAGCAACAAAAAACCTAATGAAACTATCTAGCAGCAACGAAAATACATCAGAGGCCTCCGACGCCATTGAACACAAAGATAAGAGCCCTAAACTACACATAACTTGCAAACGAATGCAACTGAACTCTGATTCCACCACCAATTTATTCCAGTTATATCCCACCTTTCTTCCATCATGGAATTCAAGATGTCTAGATGCAGTTCCCAGGTAGTCTCCCTTCCAAGCACTGACCCGTCCCAGACCTGCTTAACTTCAGCAAGGTAGCTGCCTCTTGTGCCTTCAGACCATGCGCTGGAACCAACACCATAAAAATGAGAGAGGGATGTCTTGTGCAAAATGGCAGATGGAGAAAACATTAACTATTCTCCTCCTCCCCCATTCTCAACTCTGCAAGTTTCTTTTCCTAGGTGTAGAATAGCACCTGGAGTTCAGTTACACACATCTGAGTGTAGCATGTAGTTAAGATGTCAAATCTGCAATACTATGTGTACATATGTGAAAGTCAGTTACAATGAAGTCAATGTGACTTGCTTTCAATTAAGGATAGGATAGGGCTGCCTAGCACTTTGTAATGATACAATAATGACCCATTTTTGTTTGCCAGGCTAAGGTGCTCTTAAAAGACTACTAACCAGATTATAATAAAAAGCTGCTTAAATATTTGCACTGAGCTATGATGTTCCATTATATTTGCACTGAGCTATGATGTTCCATTATATTCTGCTGGTTATGTTGCACTTGTCACTACAAATTTATTCCTCATAAAATAAGGGGGAGGGAACCCATCATCTAATGAACTCTAACACATCAGTGATTGTTATCCCGTTTCCTAGTTAGTATAGGAGAAAAATCTAATGTTTACACGGATAAATGAATACTCCATGTATCAGAAAGGAAGAGATCTTGATTTTTAAATGAATTACCAAGGAGAAAGCATCAAAATGCTTTATTAAGAATATTTGACTTCTGAATTTATACACACCAAAGCAACACAATACATAAAAATGACTCGACACACAGATTCCAAAAAGCAAGAACCATACATGGTGTAACATGTTCATTATATTTTGAAAAAATGAAGAACAAACAGCACAAACTGTACCACTTTGAGTACTGGCACTTAAAGACAGCTTAAGTGCAGGGACTCATTTAAATGGATTGCCGATTATAGCAAAACAATGGTTCAATCCCAACTGATCAGAAGAAATACAGTTGTATCGGGGTTGCTGACAAAAATATCAGAACAAGACTGCTTGGATCAACAATGTTCCTAAGGCAATACAATCGTAAATCAGAAAAATATCAAAAATCATGATGCTTAAAGATACAGCAAAATTACATCCATTTGTTTCTTGTGCTACAATGTCATGGCGCTGCGCACAAAAAGCCTTTAAATTAACAAAATGCAAACTCTTGGGTTGGTCCAATATTGAGAAGTTCAATAGCAGAAAACATTTTAGCCCACCACAATGGAAAGAAAGCATGTTTCCTAGCCTGCTTGCATATTAAATAGAGAAAAAGTACATTCTTAAAAGCACAAAACAAGGATTTCTTAAAATCCACATACTAGACTGTTTTTGGTTTAGCTTATTTAGTTCACTATTTTTATTCATGCAGAAAAATGATTTATAATACTGTAACAAAGATTGCCCCATAACATTGCACATTTAAACTTATGAGCTGGAGGTTTAAAATAAAAATAAAATAAAAATAAAAATGGGGAGTTATGTTGCTATCATAATATCTACTTTTTGTTAAGAATCCCCCCATTATAAAGTTATGAGAAAGACACCTCAAGAATGTCCCTAAATAATGGGAGTCTACATTTACAGTTTCAGAAAGCATAGCATTCCCATAGCATTTAAAGGAGTTTACAACTGAAAGATAAAATAACTCGGTGGGAGGGGATTAAGTACTATGTCTTGGATCTTCTGGATAGAGGCGCTCCTTCCGTCCACAGAAGAGACTCTGATCTAGCAGAAGCTTCCACTGGAAGGAGGGAAAGGCAATTTTCACTGATTGCCTCTCACTTCTGCAGACCCCTGCACCACCAACTTCCACACGGTTCCAGAGGGTTCCCCCACTTTTTCAAGCAGATTTTCATGGGTGCTAAAGGGGGAGGGAGGAATCAGCAAAAATTACCCCCCCTCACTGGTGGCAATATCCTGTGAGAGGAACTCTGCTGAGCAGACACTCCTGGAGCATTAGTTAGGATCCAAGCCTATGAATCTCTTATCAAAACATTAACAACATTGGGGTGTATTCATTTGTGTTCTTCTGTTCATAGAAGGCTCTTTGGTCCAATAAAGGTTTCCATGAATGGAAGGGGAAGAGGAGTCCTTGAAAATTCACCCTTTCTCCTGCTGCCCACACAAAATGTTCCAAAGAGTTCTCCAACCCTCTGATTTGGGGAGCTCAGGAGGCTGAACAGGGAAGGAGGAATCAGAAAAAATCACTTCACCTCTTACCATTCACAAAAGGCTTCATTGGTTTAAATAGCCTTCCATGAACGAGTCACAATCAGATACCACTCAGTGTTTGGTTGTCCCCATGTTAGATCTGCAGTCTAATCCAGGAGTTCCTTATAAATTGCAAGAGCATCAACATGTATATCAGGCTCTCATGTAAGCAATGGCTTTCCCACTGAATTTGAAGTCAGGCCAAATCTGTACGGCATACAGCATATGCAAAACGAGATTGGAAGAAATATACATGCAGAGCAGCCTTGAAAATTAAGTCAATGGGAAATCCAAGTTACATGAAAGCCCTACATGCAAGCACCCAGAGTTTTGGATCAAAGCCCTTACGACTAAAATAAGAGCACCTACTGAAAGTGAAAATATTTTAATCACAGATGCTAGCTTGTTCACTAACAACAAGAACTGGAACAATACAAGCAGAACAAAGCAATATTTCCAAATCAGCAGGAAAGAGTAAAGAAAAGACATTTGGGGTGAAGTGTTCAAGAAAGCCTATTCTTTAGCACTAGGAGGTATTTAGCTTAGACTAAAACGGAAAGCATCATTTTCCTTGACAAAATATTAGTTAAGAAGTTCTCCATTATGAACAAAAAAGACACACCAAGTTTAAACAAGTTCTTTGTCCTGCACTACCACCCCATTCTTCCAGATGACAGAAATGAGACACAGAAGAGATCAAAGCCATTGGGGCCAAGAACAGAACTCAGCTCCTGAGACTGTGTCCAGGTTCGCATGATCATATAGGGGGAAATAAGGCACTATGGCTTATTTCGCCCATTGCAACAGACAGGGGTATATGCATAATTACTCTCGTTGGCATCGCTTGCCATATTGTGCAAACCCAGTGAGGGTGGCTTGTTGCCATAGTTAACAAGCCCCCCAGAACCCATTGGCTGTTGTAAGATCCTGGGGTGACTTATTAACCATGGCAACAAGGTACACTTGCTGGGTTCACATAACACAGGTCTCTTCTTCACCTACCAGCTTTCCGGGATGGGGGGGGGGGGGGGGAGAGGATCCTGGGATTTTCCATTTCCGGGATCGTCCCCAGCATGACGTGGTTTTTTGTTTTCGTTTTTTTTTTTTAAGCAGGAGCCACTCGCTCAATTGAGATCCTGTGAATAAGTTAAAAAAACTTAAAACAAAAGCGCCAGCATCCATTACCCCCGATGGGCACGGAGCCCCCCCCACCCCCACAGAGCTCAGTGCCCGCTTGTTGTGCCACGCTACTCGAGAGGAGGAAGGAGGACCTGGGAGATGTGCCACACTGCCCACAGTCCTAAGTTGCCCTGGGACCACAGGAAAAATTGAGTTAAAAGTAATCCCAGTTATCCCGGGGAAAATGAGAGGTCATCCCTGGTTGACCTCGGAATTCTCTGCGAGTCGTTTGGATGCACAGGGACGACTTTGAGATGACCCCGGGATAAATGGCTAGTGTAGACAGGGCCACAGTAAGCTGCACCAGCATATACAAAACGCCCCAGCATGTGCAGTGGGGGAAATAAGCCACTGTAGCTTGTTTCCTCCTCTGTGATCGTGTGAACAAGCCCTGTGTCTTATGCTCAACCATCTGGACCCTCAGTTGGTTGTTAATATGCTGATAATATGTTTCTGCAAATATGGTAGCATATTTTTATCCACATTAGAGCTGAAGGGTAAAAGCAATCCAGAGGGAGCAGAAGACACTTCACTGGGAAGCACCGTGAAGTCAACGTGCTGTCAATTCAAGTGACACTTAGAAGGCACTTGTTTCCTAAGGATAGCCTTGCTACTTGAATCATGTGTTAAAACCCTATTTTTAAACAGAAATGCAGTATCAGGAATGGACTACATCTATAAAGCCATTTCAAAGAAATAATCTTCTACAAGCCAGTAATTTTGATTATAGAAACTGTGCGAAAAACAGCAATTAATTTTTTACAATTTATTTCTATCTACTGCCAATTTCTGCATGCCACTAACTACGACCGACGCTGGTTTCTACCTTCCTGAATCAACAGGCAACAGGGAAGAACACAACCTAAACTGAACTCAAGTTCAGTGTATTTAGGAGAGTACGTTCAGGTCTCAGGTTCCACCAAGGATGAGGAAAAGTAAAAAACAAACAAACAAAAAACACTAGGGTTATTGAGGAATGACACATGCAACCTACTCAAGACAACTAACACAATAGTAGAAACATTCTGAAGTGTTTGCCATTCTGATTGCTTGGAAGATTAAAAACTAGGTAAGAAGAATGGATTAAACACATCTAAGGCATATACATGTTGCCATCACACATCACTAAGAGTATTTTCATAGGTCAATGATATAGCTCAAAGGAACTAAGCCCAGAAGAATCAGGAGTATATGAGCAACACTTGAAATCTTGACAAATACCAATGGTTATGGGCCAAGCACATGCACATAAATGTGTTAGATTTTCTATTAAGCCAAAAGAAGCAATTTTTTTTTTCATTTGATCCAGAAAAATGCAAAAGAATAATTGATAAGCTGCCCAAGTCATTCTGGATATCACAAAATTAAACTAAAGCAACTCCACAGACATTAAAGGCCCAGTTTGGAGAACTCTTGACTTTGAAGAATGTAGCAAAATTCTTCAATAGTATCTATTTTTCAAATACATGTACCATTTTTTTTAAAAAAAAATCTGATGTAATCCTGGTTATAATGGTTTTAAATGAGAACTCCTTTCAGAAGGATCTGAATCAGTGTAGTTGCAGACTACTAACTCTGAAGTAATCCTATATAAATCAGTAGAGTGCTTCAGGGTATGTGGCCTACAGTGTATGTTTATATGCCAAACCTGTTACTACACAGAGGCCTAAAATAGACCCAAACTATTAAAAACTATAGAGCAAAGCCTTAGGTGAGAGATCAGCGAGACTAAATCATATGCACAAAAAAAGACCATGAGTAATTTGCATTTAATCCTTTGGATTGCAACTGTACTGTTATCAGACAACTGCAACAGCTAAACTGGTTTAAGGCTAACAGACATTAGCTCCAGGTCTCCTCTTCATTAATTTCACCCTGATTGATCTAAGAAAACTCCTCTGACACACTGCATTCTCTCTCTTAGTGTCGAAGAATTTTATACAGGATGTTTTGGCCAAATGTTGGGAAGTATTGGAAGTCTTCACCACAAATTGTGTGAGCTACAGATTTCAGGGGGGGAAAGATGGCTGTGACTAAGACAGCATGAGGCAGTTGCTGCATAGCCCAGTCCAACATTTTACTCAACCTCTAAGAGCCTTTTGGTCTTGTGTTTGCGGGACACTGGTTGGCATAAAGCGTGAGAGAGAGAGAGAGAGAGAGAGAGAGAGCAACATCAGGTACAAGACCTCTGTTATTTCAGTATTCCCATTCATCTGTTTTCATGTCTAAGTAGTACAGAATATTCTGTGCAAGCTTCACTGCCTGTTTCCTGGCTACTTTTGAGCGCTCATCCCCTTGAGGGTCTATAGCATCAAGCGCTAGAAGTTGCTTAGTGAGGAGTTCCTCCAATCTCATGTAGTTTTTATCAGTTCTGTTCCCATCAAAAGACAGCACCTCCTGCTGAATCTGAGACACGTTTCCAAGAATATTCCAAACTGCTTTGTGAGATGGAGGCTCTGCTTCTGTTTGTTCCACAAAGCTTTGTCTCTTGACAAGCGCCTCCTTTAAGTCAATATACGTTATGAGGGTTTGTACTTCTATCACAGCTCGCCTCCTGGCTTCTCGGATGCATGGATTTTTGCCTGGACTCACTTCGTCCAACTGGGCGATTAACCCTTGCAGCTCTGCCTTTGACCTCAAATACAAATCCGAAGCCTTTTCTACTTTAAAAAGAGAAGCGTGAACCTCTCTCATATTCTTGCGGATTTCTTCTATTTTTACAATGCACCTGTTTTGTGCCAAGTCATATGCGTAAGTGGTATCAGCTTCTTCTTCCAGATCCAGGTATTTCTGCAATCTATTGATCTCTTCCACAACTTCTTTACGATAGTTTCTTATTTCCGGTCGGCCACATACATCTAAGGCATCCAGATCAGCAATCAGGCCTATGAGCACACAGGACAAATGTCTACAGGTCTCATTGTTGTTTACTCCCATTAAAACAGCAATAAGGGTCCCTTTTGCTTTATTCACATCACACATAACAGAATTAATCTTGGAGACAGAAGGATGTGCATCACTGGACAAAGGCAGGGAAGGCTGCTGCTTTGTACAACTGTCTATGATCTCTTGAACAGCACATACTTTGGTCAGAGTGCGATACCTGGCTTTCCGAAGAGAGGTTTTCCCTCCAGTTTTCACCTGAGTGAGCCTAAAGATGACATCCTGAATGCCTTCTTCAAATTCTTCAGTTATGCAATTGCCTCCTTTATAAAAAGCTGTGATTTCGTGTTCCACCAAGATTTGTGCTTCGTTAAATATGGTCTCTATCTCCAGCCTTCGGGGATGGTTTGCATTCTGCTCCAGTTCCTTGAGCAGTCTTTCAGTTTCCTGGGCAGCCCGTTTTCTGGCTTGTTGAACATCACCTTTGCCTTCTGCATCGACAGAATCTATTTCAAAAAGTTGTTTAGTCAAAGCCCTCTCTAGTTTCTTGTAAGCTCTGTCACTGGATAGACCACTGAAAGCTACTACTTGCGATTCCAACTCTTTGACTTCTTTCTGTATTTCTTGCAACCTTTTGATGGAAGGATGTTGGTTACCCATATCCATTCTTTTTCTTCATCCAGTTCCAACAGATCTATAAATAATGCAAAGATAAAATCAAATATGTCTGATTGCCAGGCAATATTCCTAAAAATCAGGTTTTCTGTTCTAATGCTAGAAAAAAATAATCTTTCATTTTTTAAAACCACTATATGGTCGTCAAAATTCCTATCTGCAATCAGAGAAGGCTTACCCTAGAGATATACCATTATTGGCCTTAGTAACACTTTTTATAGAAATATAGAAATGTGGGGTTGTGTTTTTTTAGATATATATAGGTGCTGTCAGGTTGTTGTTTTATGACACACACTAACGGCCTAAGCCTTTGTATCCATGAAGCAGCAGTATGATTGGGGTTTCCCCCACCTTACATTTCTATACCACCCCAATATAGCCAGATAGTGAGTCTTCCACACACACCCCAACCCCCCGTCAGTCTGCAATGGTTTGCACACCAAGAAGGGTGTGTGTCTCCACCCTCTGTCTTTAGACATTACAGGCGAGGCAGAACAAAGTGGCTGATGCACCAGTTAAGAAATTTAAAGATGATATATTGCCATCTGCTTCCCAAACCATTACTCTTTTGGTGCCAGAACACAACAGCTGAGCAGGGACAACCATGAGGTATTTCTCTCTCACCCCCCCCCCTTCATTTGCCCTGATCATTCCAACGATGAGATACATTACTACAACCAGTACTGTCAGCCCTTTTTTGCTTGCACTTTCCCCTTTCTCCCAGTAAGGCAGCTTTGAAGCCCCACCACTCCCTTCAGCCAGTAGTGCTTACTTCGGGCCTTCCTCAGTCCCCACCCACCAGCCATATTCACAACCTTGCCGCCAACTCCCCCCCCCCTCCACTTGGCACAAAGCATCGCTACAACTCCCCCCACCCACTACACGTGTATGCGAAGCTTCCGGCGCCCCGCCCCGCTCTTACCCCAGCGAGAAGCCCCTGGGGGGAAGCGAGACCCCGTGCACAGAGCTTGATCCCCCGCCCCCTCTATCAACCCTACATCCCTGCAGGAAGGAAGCCGGGAATCAGCCCCGAGCTCGGGCCGCTTCCCCCAGGCGGAGCGTGCGAGTCGTCTCCTTCCCCGCCTCTCCCTTTCTCTCCCCCTCCCCGAGTGACTTCACAATGCCGGACAATCTAATTCCGCCTTGTCCGTCCGGGCCGCTTCTCCGGACACAGCCAGGGGCCGGGGGGGGGGGCGGGGGCGAAGGGAAGCGGCGGCTCCAGGAATCCGAGAGAAGGTGGCGAATCCGTCTCGCCGGCCCCCCACCCCCGCCAGGCCTAACCTGGCAAGTACCCCTTTCAAGTCTGCATCGGGGATTCCCTCTCGCGCATACGTGACTCGCGGTCTGAACCGGGATAATCCCCATTATGCCTTTCTTCCCCACCCCCCTCGCTACAGGACCCGCCTCGACCCTCTCCCCTCCGCTCCCGATTCCCGCCCTGCCTTCCAATCCTAAAAACGGTGCCCAAATCCACCCCATCCGCTGTGACTCCGACGCCGTTATCTCTTCGCTCCAAACAAAACCCTGCAGCCGCCGGCCGGGCAGACTCTACACCCCTCCGCCCCATGCTCGCTACTCTTAGGGAGGCCATCCGGTATGCACGCCTACTCGGGAGCCAGCCCCGTTGAACTCCATGGGGCTTACTCCAAGGAGCGTGTGCGTAGGATGGCTCCTTCAGCCCCCGTCCAAAGGTCCCAATAGACCCCCTCCTCTGGCAAAACCACTATACCCTCCTTGCGCCCTTCTGGGCAGCATCCTACCTAGTGTAGACCCATTGAAACGAATGGGGCTCAAGTCAGTTATGACTAACCATTTATCTCAATGGGTGGACTCTAAATAGGACGAACATTGGATACTACCTTCTGTCTACTCCGTCTCAGGAGAGAAAACTAGAGAGAGAGGGGGGGAGGGCTGGGTAGGTGGGGATGCCTCACGCCCCTCTATGCCCCCATAACTCCCCCCCAACCCAAATTATACATTTCCAGTGGCCCCAACAGGCCGTATCCTTGCACATCAACGTGTCCCTTTCAAGCAACTCGCCTGTAACCATAAGAGCACAATAATCTGGGAGCGAGCCAATGTACTTAAAAGAGAGAGGGCTAAAGGATGCTGATTAGGAGCCACTTTCATTACATATTCATAAAGCGAAATGGGGGTGCGACTCTTGTGTAGCTCAGAAGCCTACAACGCCCCCACCTCTTTTTATTGGATTGGCCCCCCTCCTGCCTTCCTGCCACCCCAAATGTAACCCCCACCCCAGGAGCCCCCACCCCCATTTCTCAATCCAACCTTAACAACCATGGCGTCCCTTTCCTCCTCCTCACGCCCTCCCCCAAGAACCTACTAGCTGCATAAAGCCACAGCCCCGACCCCATAATGGGTTCACACACCCGAACCCTCTCTTGCCAGCCCCTTGCCCTTTTTTCTCCCCTCTACCTCGTCTTTTGCTTTGCCCTACCCAGAGTCCACCCCCTTGAAGTGCTGCACTTCTATTCCACCAGCCGGGCTTCCCTATTCCTCCCCCCTCCTCACCTCTCCGGTCACCACATTGCTGTCCTGCCTTCGGGGATGAGAGACGCGCACAAGGGCTGTCAAGACTCCCGAGTCACTTCTACCGCAGCGGCCATCCCAGAGCTCCAGAGCCCTTTCGGTGCTCCGCCACCGAATCCGGGGAGATGGTTCCTCCTAGCCTGACCCGGGTGGCTGAGAGTTGAACCAAGCCCACCCTCCCCGAGTCCCCGACGCGCGTGCGCACTCGCCTCCTCTTTGCCTCTTGCCGCCGCGGCTTTGGCGAGCGCGAGGAGGAGGACTGGCGAAGTTTCCCTTCTGCTTTCGCGACGTTGCCGTAAAGCAGCGCCAGCGACGACAACAACGCCGCGCTCGTGTTATTAAAGGCACCGAGCGGGCGCCGCTCTCCGCCTCTGTGGGCGAGCGCGAGGATGGGTACATTTGTCGTGCGCATGCGTGAGGCGCCGCCGGGAATGTCCACGGCCGCGGCGAGTCGCGTCCTTCTAGGCCGCTCGGGCGGGCGCGCGGGGCTGGGGCCGGGGCCGGCCTCGCGCTGCTCTGCCTGCCCCCGTTGTTGCTCGTCGTCGCCCGCCTCGAGCCCCGGGGACTTCTCGCGCGCGGAAGGGCCGGAAAGGGAGGGCGCACCCCCGTCCCCAGAAAGCCGGGTAATGCGGGGATGCGGGACTTCTCCACAGGCTCTTACGACAGCCCTTCCCTCAAGCAGGTGTCCTGCAGATGTTCCGGACTACAACTCCCAGCATCCCCCCAGCCAGCTATGGGAGTTGTCCAGCACATCTGGAGGGCACCAGGTTGGGGGAGATGGATCTATGGCGTGGACCATGTTCTGTAGGTCGGTCAACAACTCCGTTACCATCGGCCATGCTGCCTCGGAGTGATGGGAATTGTAGTCCAACACGTTTAGAGAGCAGCAGGTTGCCTAGCCTGATAACTGATGAAAGCCAGTGGTTAAAATACCTCAGTCGTTTGAGCTGTAATCCTGTGTCCTTACTTGGGAGTATAAATCCTATTGAACATGGTGGTCCTTATGCCTGAGAACCGCTGCATGGGGATCATGACTTTCCTGCCTCATTTAAACAAAGTTGCTTGTTTTTATTCCATTTATAGCCAGCTGTTTTTCAAGGAGTTCAGTACATCTTACATGGTGTTACTTCTCCCTCCCCCCTCCCCATTTATCCTCACAACAACCCTGTGAGGTAGGTTAGGCTGAGAAATAGCTATGGAAAGATATAATTGGATACCACCCCTAGTCTATTCTTGTGCTGGCTGGCTGTGGCTCTCCGGGGTTTCAGGCAGGAGTCTTTGCCAGCCCTCGGAGTTTCTGGAGACCTTTTGCGTACAAATCATGTGCTTGCCCACTGCGGTATGGTGCTTCTCCAAGAGGGGAACATCTCCCGGATCCTAGTCCAAATTGTGTGAGGAGTAACAGGATATGTTATAGATTAAGTTTTCATCTGAGTAAGAAACAACAGCGGTTTCAGTTTAAACACGTCAAAGCATTTTCCAGCGATATACATATTAAAGCCATGCACACGAAAGAATCTGCCTGTGCTGGCTCCAAAACTTTGGGGGGCCTTGAGCAAGGCATCCTCCCTGAAGTCCCTTAACCTGGAAGAGGCAAGGTGTGTGAACACATCTGATCTCAGACTTCCTTGGGTATTTTGTGCAAAGTGAGAAAGTGGTGCTGTTGGGGTATGGGTCTTTTTGCTGATCTTGAGATCCTGGCAAATGGGTGACTTTGCCACCAGTAGAATATGCAAGAGTCTGGTTGTTTCAAATCAAAACATGAAATTCACCCTATGTTTTCCAAGGACCCTGTCCTTTTGCCAACGGTAAACTTGTTATTGCCACTAGACCTTAGATGGACCTTCTCCCCAGCTTCACTCCTTCATCAGCCACCCTTCCTAATTCCTTTCTGTTGCTCTTTCCCTTGAGTCTCTCTGCCTCTTCCATCAATCCTTGGGCAACAAGGGAGAGGGCCTTCTCAGTGATGGCCCACCAATTATGGAATGATCTCCCCTACGAGGCTTGCTTGGCGCCAATATTGTTGCCTTTTCGGTGCCAAGTCAAGATTTTCCTCTTCTCCCAGGCATTTAATATTTAACAGCATGTACTGAGTTTTTAATTGACCCCAGAACTATATTTAGGCCTGGTTGAGAGTTCACAGTTGTTTTAAATGTATACTGTTTTTATATGTTGTCTGCTTTTATGCTTTTATGCTTTTAAATTTTGTATATCGATCTTTAATGTCCAAAGTTTTAATTTTTGTAAACTGCCCAGAGAGCTTCAGCTATGGGGCAGTATATAAATATAATAAATAATAATAAATAAATAATAATAATTAGGTCTGTGCATTTTGCCTCAGCCCACTATTATGATCTGTCTTTCTATTACCCACCCTTAGAGGCCCCTGTCCCATGCCTCTCAGTGCCTCTCTAGATACTCTTTTTACACAACTTCCCAGTCGTCAGTTACCCTGTAGCATCTAGCATGCATGTCTCTTAATTGTCCCAGCCTGCTTCCTTCTAGCACACAGTCCCTCCTGCCTGTCTAATAGGCTTTCGGATAACTTAAAACTGAAATGGTTTGTGATGTTTTTGTATTATACAAAAATCAAATAGCCCTTTTCTTTTTTCTTTTTTTAAGGCGTCAGGGTTTTATCCTCCTTCACATTCTTGCCATGATTGGATTGGTCCTCCGGATCGATGCTCAAACCTCCGGCCAGTAATATTTTATATTCCTAAACATGAATCCCGATTGGAGCGAAGACTTCGAGAGCTCAGACAGGAAACTCAGGTTTGGAATCAACAATTCTGGGCAAACCAGAATATATCATTTAGAAAGGTGAGCGTGCAGAGGAAGTGTAAAACCACTTGGTGGTGCTGGGAATCTTTTAAAAACTTGCAGGGAGAACCGCTGAGGATTGCCATATGGTGCAACTTTTGAGGCCTGATCTTTACATTTATTTATTTACAGCATTTACATCCTGCCCTTTAGCCAAACTGGTTCCTAGAGCAGCTTACAAAGTAGCATGACAGTCCCTACCCTCAGGCACACACTCTAAATTAAGACATATGACACACAAGGAATAAGGACAGGAAGGATATATATATAATTATTGGGTTTTTAAAAGGCCTATTTTGAAGAGATGGTGACAGTTTACTTCTTGTCCTGCACACTGAACAATTGCTTGGAATAGCCTCTGTGAGGGGAGGAGGGGCCCAGTCCCTGCTTGGCGAAGATGCAGCAGAAGAGGAAAGTGATAGTGACAGTTAAAACATAAGAAGAGCCATGCTGGATCAGACCAAGGGTCCATCTAGTTCAGCATTCTGTTTACACAGTTAACTTGAAAATATAGGATCTGTTTGGAGTGCCACAGGTGCTATGCTCAAGTCGCTCCTCCTTTTGTATGGAGATGGTGATTTATTGTAAGCTCATGATATTGCTGCTTCAGCTGCTGGCAAAATCACCTTCCCTTATGTATGGGGTGCAGCAGAAGCCTGCCTGTCTTATCAACACACACACACACACAGAGGTTCTGTCCAAGATTCAACCAAGCCCCCTTACTTTCAGAACTCACCCTAAAGGGTAGCCCTGGGGTGGCCGAACTCAGCTTACGTCTTAGACACAGTCACATTCATTCCTTTCACACCTGACTAATAATCATGTCAGGACAATTTGGAAAGATTTATACCAAATAGTCTAGCCTCTGCATTCAGAGAGCACCTTGGTCCTGGATGGTTAGACAGATTTTTACTAATCCCCAAATTCCAGGTTCTTTTTAGGATACAAATAAGAACTGACACACCATGCATGTAACATTTATTCAAAAATAAGCCAGTAAACATTCCAAGGCATAGCAACCATAAGCAAGTCTTAAGTATCCTAGCAGAGCAAGCTATCAAGCATACTTATTACACACACACGGGATGGGGCCAAACCCCAAGCCGTGCAGATGGATTGGGACTGGGAAGAAGCAGTTCTATGTGCACGCAGAAGAAGTCCCTCTTGGTGGCAGTGGTGTTGCGCCTCTCCGCCTTTACTCAGGGTTGACCAGTTCTTAAAGTGTCTGTCCTTCGGTCCAGCTCTGCTTTGCCCAGGCACTCCTCTTTTGGGCAATGCCTGTCCACTAGTCCCAATGGTTGGTCAGTCTTATCTCCTGTGGCTATCCCAGTGAGGCTTCCATCTGAACATCTGCCCTGCTGGATCGACCCACAAATTCTGTTGCCTTGTGCTCCGTCAGCAATTGCTGACATAGGACATTAAGTTGCTTCTGCTTCTCATCCCATGTCTGCCTTTGGCCTATTTTGTTGCTTCTCATTCAGCCCAAGCAAGCATATAGAACAGGCTTTTAGGTCAAGATAGGCCTGAATGCCTGTCTGAGGCTAACAACAGAGGCCAACCAGCTGCCTGGGGGAAACCCACAAGAAGGACATGCAACAACATCCTCATGAGAACATATGAAAAGCTATGCTGGATCAGACCAAGGCTCCATCTAGTCCAGCATTCTGTTCACACAGTGGCCAACCAACTGTTAACCAGGAACCCGCAAGCAGGACATGAGTGCAACAGCACCCTCCCACCCATGTTCCTCAGCAACTGGTGTACATAGGCTTACTGCCTCTGCTGCTGCAGTAGTACATAGCTATCAAGACTAAGAGCTGTTGATAGTTTTCTGCAGGAATTTATCTAACGTTTTAAAGCCATCGAAATTGGTGGCCATCACTCCACCCTTCCACCTATGTCCCCCAGCAACTAGTGTACATAGGCATATTTCTGTAACTGGTGGTAGTTCATCTCACTAGCTTCTTCCTTCATCTTTGTATATCTATATAATCTTTGTCTCATATAGTGCTTAAGAATAAAATAGAATCAAAGTAATATAAATCCCCAAATTATATATATATATATATATATAGTATATAATTTGGGGATTTATATAGTATATATATATATATATATATATATATATATATATAATTTATATAGTATATATATTACATATATAGTATTATGATGTTTTGTTGGTGAAACAAAACTTCTGAACCCATTACCCTGAGCAGGGTAAGATGTTCTTTTGAATAAGATGAAATATTGCCCACTTATCTGCGAAGAACCAGTACAATATAATATTTCTCAATTGTGTTTCAGGAGAAAGAAGAATTTGTTTGCTCCAGATTGAAAGCCAATGGTGTCCAACTGAGAGATGAAAGAGGTTAGATTATTGGTTCTATGTTTCAGAGTACTTTCTTAAAAGGAATATTTGGATTAACTGTGGATTTTAAACATTATAAAATGTTGTAGACGAAATACTTGCACCACATCTTTAGTGCTAGGCAACAGGGCATACGTGTGTTTTTGGGTGATATTTGGTATGGACTTTCTAATACTCCAACATCCATATAGTCTCTCTAATCTTCAATTTCCACTTGCTACATGGGAGGAATGTGAACAGCGGCTTTTTCAGTAAATGTGTTTTGGAGTAAGGGTATTGAGTTCCCTGGAACTGAACTTACAAAACAAATAACTCTTGTTCAAGAAAAGTGTAATGAAAATCTTATTGTTAAAGCAGAAGCTTGGGAAGATGCTGTTTGGGCTATCCCAGCTTGTGCTGAGAATCTGCAGCTACTCCATTTTGAAGAAGGGAAGATTTTTCCTCCATTCAGTACTGCACTATTCAGTTCAGCTAGCTATTTCAAGTGCTGTTGCTTATCATTTATAAGCTACTTTTAATTTACAGGGTGCTTTTTTTACTGTGACTATCTGCACAACAATCCCATAAGGAGGTCACTGTCATTCCCTTCTTGCATAAAGAGAAAGCAGGCTTAGAGGTAGCAAGTAACCCATAGCAAAACCATGACTAGAACCTGTGTCTGCTAGATTCAAGTCCACCTCAATATGAGCTGTGTTAAAATAAAGCTGTTTTTCTGATGTAGGGAATTTGCCATTTTTCTTTCAGGCCAGAAAGCAACACTCAATGCAGAAGAAATGGCTGAATTTTACAAAGATTTTCTAAATAAAAACTTTAAAAAACATATATGCTACAACAGGTGAGAATATGATATCTGTACCCAGAATTTCCTTCTCTATTTGTCAGATCAATTCTATCTCCTTTATGTCCCTCTTTAAAGCCCATTCTTTTAACAAAACTATGCTAAACTTACCTTATTTCTCTGCTGCCATCTAATGATCCACCTCCATTGTTCTTTGTTCCAAAATCCATGTTAGTGTAATATCTTTATTTGCCAACTAAAAGATCACAAAAAACATGTAAGCTTTTGAGATCTGCAGATCTCTTCATTATCCAAGGAGTTTAAAAAAGCATCAACTTGCCTGATGAAGAAATCTAGAGATCTCAAAAGCTTGTGCGTTGTGGTCATTTGGTTGGTTTAATAAAGGTGTTACACTAATATGGACTTTGGAATTTTACTTAAGGCCAATACCTTTGCTTATTGTTCTTTGCGTACCCTAATCCCTCTCGGCTTACTTGTCTTGTCTGACTAACGGAGATTGGAAGCCCTTGAGGCAGGGATCATAAAGCATCAGGGCACATTGCATCGGGCACCTTGTTGGCATAATATGAATGTTAAACTCTGTGGCAACATATCAAATGGTTAACATGGGAATAAAAGAGTGACAGCATTAATCATTCTTTTGTTTGATATTCTGACCTCTGTTGATAGCAGTGGTAACACTCAAAATGCTAAGCAAAGGTTAAAAATAATTTTTCAGCCAGATTAATATGCAATTGACCTTGCTTTTTGTTTAGCAGTTTCTTTCACCTGGTGGGCAACCCATTTCTCTTCTTTATCTAATGGGTCTTTCATATTGCGTTTTAAACCAGAGCCATTTAGAAACAGAATTATTAATTGTTATTTTGAGTGGTGAGATGGAGTTGAAGTTATATTTTCTGATTATAAAAGGTGAAAGCCCTGATCTTATATGCGCAGTCTTTAAATGCATTCAAATTGACATCAACTGGACTTTTCTGTAGTCTAGGGTTGTGTGTTTGTGTGTGTATGTCTCTCTCTCTCTCTCTTTCTCTCTCTCTCTCTCACACACACACAAAGTGAATTTACCTAGACAAGAGGTAAATTCAGTTGATGGCAGTTTGAATGCATTTAAAGACCTATACCCACTTACATGGGAGTAGCCCCCATTGAACTAAATGAGACTTACTTCTGAGTAGACATGTATAGGATTGTGCTATAAGAATATTTAGGAGTGTAGCCTGGAGAATTGTAGGCTTTCAAATTGGGTTTGCACCTGAACCCAACCCAAATATCATTCTATATGTGTTGTGCAAGTTCATTCTTCCATTAAGAATCAGAATCTTTGCTTCATCATAATTTATTATTTATAGTTTGTCAATTGTTATTCTAGGCGCCATATAAAAATTAAGGCATAACCCTATCCACAGACGCGCAATTTAATAGGACAAAAGGGATTTGGAAGGGATGGGAGTAACATTAAATGCTAATCGGTAAACGAAGCAATTTCCTTGGGCATATTTTAACATAGTATTTATTTAGGCTGCAGCCCTATACACATCTGGGAATAAGTCATATTGAATTTAATGACTTATTTCTGAATAAGCCTACTTAGGATTGCTCTGTTAGACATTTTTAAAAGTCAGTCTTCCCCCCCCCCCAAGGTAGCTCCCAAAAGAAGACAAAACAATAATAAAGCAACCATTAAAAATTACACAATTTAAAACCCATAACAAAAAGTAGAAAAATGTCAGTATGTTTTTCCACTCACAAATTAATTGATCTTGTCATATATGCATACAGATGTTTGTATACAAACTTTGCATACAGTACAGTGATTGGGTTTGATTTGATCACAACAATGAAACCCTTACTGTTAGTCACAGAAAAAAATCCTCCCGGCAGCATTAATTTTGTTTTTAAAGAAATTTAGTGCTCTTTAAAAAAAAGTAACAAATTATTATTGCATAAGACTCAGCAATCTTTGTTATTTTTTAATTGCAGTGGGTTGGATCAAGATGGGAGTTAGTCATGCTTTAATCCCCGGTTAATCATGGCTCAATCCTATGGCTGTGTAGAGAGAGAGTAAGTCCTACAATTCCTAATACGCTTAATAGATTTTGATCCTGGTTATTATTATTATTATTATTATTATTATTATTATTATTTACATTTATATACTGCCCCATAGCCGAAGCTCTCTGGGCGGCTTACAAAAATTAAAAGCTTGAACATAAAAAGTCAATATACAAAATACAAAACCTAAAAACTAACATAATTCCTTTGGGGACTCAAGCATGGCTATCCTAGTCTGGAGCCAGCCTAATACCCACAAATGTAACAAGCATTTCCTATAGATCAGGATTGAGCAGGAGGTAGGTTGGGTTGTACTGATATATCTCTGGTTGATTTGCAGTAGATTGGCTAGGATTTCTGGCTCCCAATTATTTAATAATAGGAAGAACAAAACAATTTCCTTCCTTCCTTCCTAAATTATAGTGCTGAAATGAAGAAAGTTGTGGAGGAGAGGAACTAAGCGGGAGTGGGGTTTTATTTGGAAGGACTGTGTTCAGTTCTGATACATAAAATAAATTCCTGGACTCAGAATTCTAGGATACTAGCAGACAACCAAGTAGATCCCATAAGCCTGAAATCTGCCCACCCCTGCTATAGATGATGGATATTCTTTTATTGGACTGGAAAGCTGTTTGGCTGGCTCATTGCATCCTGGCACATAGCCACCTTTCCATTACGCACCTTGTTCTACCAAACTAAGGCTGCAAGGAATACTTTATGTTGTTTTTAAATGTCTTTTATAATGCACCTCTAACAACAGGATTTAGATCACACCACTTTCCTTTTGTCAATGGAATAAACAGCTGGTGGATCAAATTCCTCCCTGCAGTCCCCCATGCACCCTCCCAGATCTGCCCTGGAGTATTGTAAGATCTTCTGGAGCATATCTAAGGGACATGCAGGGGAGAGGAGAAAAAGGGAAACTGCTGTTGCTTGAGCTGAAGTCTGCTCAGCTAGTGTTGAATTTAGCGCACTGAATATACTTAACGTAACTGATTACAATACTTGAATGAACATCAATCCCTTGCATCAGTTCCTTTGGATGTGAGAAAGGAATCCTTGGGGATAAGGAGAGGCAAGGGCTCAAAGCATTATTTCTTAATATTTTAAAGGTACAGGATAAAGATAGGAGGGGATAGTGCTTTATAGGAGGTGGGATTTGCTGAGCCTTCCCTATAATAGAGAACTTGGCTGGCTGAATGGCTATCAGGTTGGAAGCGAAATGAGGCGACCCAAAAATCAGGGATTGGTTTCAACATACTCTAGGACTCCCAAGGTATCCAGAATTAAATAAATATATAAGCTTCTAGATTAAAATAATTAAAAAAGACTTCTCAAAATGACCTGAAAAGGACCTATTAGCTTCTAGGAAGTTGAGAAGGAAAAAATAAATGAATGGGAAGGGGAGAAATATCCTGCTCAAGTCCCTGACACTGTATAGTAAATATCCTGAAGTGTGTGGGAGATTAGGTTGGTAAAAAAAATAAAACTCCTTTTGCTGCGCTACGCAGGGATATTTCATGAGGAAGGGAGACCTTTCCCTTTTTCATTCTCCAGAATCTCCCCCACTTGTACAGGGTTGAGGCCAATGGCGTCCATCCCTCGAACTAGAATAACTGATTCCTACTCCTCACTGCAGCCCCCCCCCACAGAGGGTTGAAGGGTTCTTTGAAACAGATTTTGGGGGTGTACAGAGGGGAAGAGAAAGTTCCATGGTGTGTGCAGAGGTCTCACCCAAGACTGGATGTAACTTAAAGACTAAATTCAGACAACGCATTTCCCAACGGTGGTTTTAGAACTCCACACTGGAGTTTTTACACCACCGTTGAGAAATGTGTTGTCTGGCAGGAAAACTCCACACAACGGTGGAATTTTTTTGGAAAACACTCCACCCTGAATATCCACGCTGTGCAGAGGAGAGTTCCTGCACAACGGTTGTGTTGCATGTTGTGTGGCAGGCTCTGTGGAGTTTTCCGTTGCATTGAGTTGGCTTTTCCCACTGGCTACAGAGTTCTCTGGCAAGAGCGGCGAAAGGAGGGAGTGTCGCTCTAGGAGAGTTGCCGAGATTGTTTTTTCGCAGCAATGGCTGATGGGATACCATCAGGAGGACTGGGGGAGGAGAGAGGGTGGAGGAACTGTCAATCAAACATCGCGTTGACTTTTACTCAACTCCACAGGAGCCCACAGTCACACAACAGTGGGGTTAGAGCATGTTGTGTGGGGAGTACCCGCCTACAAATAGGGCTATGCACGGACCCTCCGATCCGGATCTGTCAGATCCGGATCAGGCCCGGATCCGTGTACAGCACTCCCACTCTCCCCGCTCTCTCCCTCCCACCGCCCACTCTCCTTGCTTACCTGCTGCCTCCTCCGCGGCGTCCTGCCGTCCTCCTCGCTGTATGCCGCCGCATTTCACACTTGCGTCGAGTGATGACGTCACCCGACGTGAGCGGGAAATGCGGCAGCACCAGCGGGCAGAGAGGACGATGGAGGACGACGCGGAGGAGGCAGCAGGTAAGCAGGGAGAGTGGGGGGAGGGAGGGGGAGAGCGGGAAGGAGTGCTATATCCGGATCGTGGATCCAATCCGGGCCCAATCCTGTTCGGATCCGGATCCGGGAGGCCTGGATCAGCCTGATATGCTCCAGATTTGGGATCCGTGCACAGCCCTACTACAAACTGAACCATTGAGTGGAGTTTTCACCACTTTGACTAACGTGTTGTCTGAACTGAGCCAAAATGTTTAGGTTCAAGGCTGGCAA
The DNA here is from genome assembly GCA_029215795.1 of Anniella stebbinsi. Taxonomy (NCBI): domain Eukaryota; kingdom Metazoa; phylum Chordata; class Lepidosauria; order Squamata; family Anniellidae; genus Anniella; species Anniella stebbinsi. The sequence goes on from JARDYH010000001.1 coordinate 357,520,211, forward strand.
CCTGAGCTTGCTAGGATAAGAATTTGACCATCTAACTCAGTATTGTCTACTCTGACTGGCAGCAGCTCTCTAAAGTCTCCAGCAGCTGATCCTCATTATTGTTCAAGCAGGAGCCACTTTGGCTCTGAGCACTGCCTCCAAGGCCACTTTGGGGGGGGGGGGGCTCTCCTCTCCTCCCACCCCCAATCAAATGCTAACATTGACTCTCTGTCAAACAGGCTGGGCTGGAGGCCTTTCCGGGCCTCTCCTCTCCATTCCCCTCCTTACCATCCAAACAAAGCCTCATCAGTCAGTCACGACGAGGCAGGGAAATTCTGTCATTCTCCGTCTTTGAATTGGGATGGATCAGTCTCTGTGAGTGCTCTGCACTACTTGGTGCTGCAAAATCTCCCACTACAGGTCCACGTTGTGCACATGTGCTCTCTTTTTCCTGCATTTTCAAATTCCCTTACGGTTCCTTTGCAGCGCACTGCTGCAACTACCAAATCACATTGCTCTCTGCCTCTTGGGTTCGTTCGCTACCGCAGCTAATTGGCTGATTGCTTCAGCATTCTCTCCCCCCTCCCCCTGCCCCTTACAGGCAGGTCTTCTAACTCCCCATGCATGATGCCTCTCACAACAGCTAACCCACTGCTAAAGCAAACAACAAGGCAGGGCTAGAGATTAGAGATTAGAGCCGCTACAGTAAAAAGACAAAGACCATTTTCATGAGATCACTGCAGCCCATTGCGGCCATTTTGAATATTCAAAATGGCCATCAGCATATGCCACAACCCACCATGGCCAACTAGCCCATGTTGTGAGAGAAAGAGAGGCAAAGAGCCACTTGGGATTATTGGGAGCTGCCAGAGGCCTCAGGTTTTGCCATGAACAACAGTGTTTGAACATTGAAACAGTAAAAAGGTTCACTAATGTGGCAAAAGTTAAACAGCTTTGTAAGAGAGGAATGTTGTCTCTAATTAGAAAGTTTGGGGGCAGGGGAGGTTTCTTGATACTAGCAGTTCTTGGATATAAGTTCGATGGAAATCAGTGGAACATAATTTCAGCTAAATTCTGGTAGAAGGATATTCAAAAAAAGCTAAGGTGACAAGAAAGTTACTTCATGCAGATTATAAACCTAGTATTTGTAAGGAGCCCACTGGTGGTGTCAGACTAGTGCGGACTTTGATTATGTAATATAAAATCCTTTATAAATATTTATTTATTTATTACATTTGTATACCGCCCCATAGCCGAAGCTTTCTGGGCGGTTTACATAGGATGAAAACAATTAAAACAATATACAAAAATTAAAATAGCAAAAACATACAACATACATACATACAACATACATACAAAAACATACAACATAGTAACACTACACACATACATTTTAAACCACTGCAACAACCCAAAAAGCTACAAAAACAAACCCAGGCTCCTCAGATATTTCCAAATGCCTGAGAGAAGAGGAAAGTCTTGACCTGGCGCCGAAAGAATAACAATGTTGGTGCCAGGCGGGCCTCGTCAGGGAGATCATTCCACAATTGGGGGGCCACCACAGAAAAGGCCCTCTCCCTTGTTGCCGGGAAAGGCGTTCTGTCAGGTATCGTGGTCCCAAACCGTGTAAGGCTTTATAGGTTAAAACCAGCACCTTGAATTGGGCTTGGAAACATATAGGCGGCCAATGCAAGCAGGCCAGAGTAGGTCTTATATGCTCGAACCTTCTGGTCCCAGTTATCGATCTGGCCACTGCATTTTGCACAAGCTGCAACTTCCGAACCGCCTTCAAAGGCAGCCCCACGTAGAGTGCATTGCAGTAATCTAACTTGGAAGGTTATTTAAAATAACCTTCTGAAGGCTATAATACATAACAGGTTAGATCCGAACTTCACCTTCTGTGAATGGTAGGTCCGCTTCTCTCCTTGAAAGGTTTTTGATCCAATGGATGGATCCCACCTGGGGGAAATGGGGGGAGATGGCTTTTGTTGATTTCCTCCTTCCCAGTAGCCTATGGTACCACCTCCCACACTGTTCTATATGCTTCCCCCAACCCTCTGGAGCACATTTTCAGAGGGCGCATGGAGCGGGGAAAGTTGAAATTGGAAATGGTCACGGGGCCCACCCTCCTGCTGGCAGAAGTGTCCCTTGAGTAGGGGAGAGTGAACTCAGCTGGGACTGACTCATTGGCCACTCACCCCGCTGCCGCCGTTTCCCCAACTTTGGGGGCTCGGCAAACATCCAACAAGTGCAAAGCGGCCGTCTGATCTGTCCGGAGCCTCCATTGTGCACCGCAATAGAGGCTCTGAAAATCATGTAATTCCCCCTGTTGTGTAAATGGCGGCCATAAAGGCCTCATTTACTCAACGGGGAATTATGTCATTTGGAGGCTCCAGATGAGGACGGGTGGCTGCCAGGCACGCATCTGCCTCACAGGTGCTCGGAGCACTGGTCTGCGAACACCCTGTGACGCTTGACTGGTTCTGGGGGGTGGGGTGCGGACACGGGGGCATCCGTCGGACTTTTGGACTCAGTCAGGCGCTTTCAACATCTCTACCCTTGAGTGCTTAGCTCAAGGGACGCTCCTGCTGGCAGGAGCAAAATCTGGATCCATGTTACTGTTAATAAAAAAAAAAAATTAAAAAAATTCTGGAATAAATATATTCACTTAGATCAAAACATTTGATGTACTGGATGAAATCTTTAATTTTTCAGAGATTCTTTTAGTTTAGTTTTTGTACATAATAGGACAAGCCTTTTAAACAGAAGTACTGAGATGTCCCTTAAGCTAATTCTTTTCTTACTGCATTGCTATTTCATTGTATTATTATAGCTTATATAACTACAGAAATAGCTAGTAATTAAGTTTCTTTGGAAGCCTATCTGCAATATGTAGCTACTTGGCTGGAGATATGCATTATATACACATGGATTACACAGTGGGACATCTTTCTGACTAGGCACTTTAAAAACTAGAAATAGAGTTGTTCTTTGGTAATTTTGCTTTAATTGGTCAAGAAACGAAAATGCTGCGATCAGTGTTTCTCAAAATCTTAAGTCTTTTTTCTGTCAGTAATGATTTCAGGATGGCTAATCATGTGTTTTCACTGCTTTGTTCTCTTGGATCTGAAATGTAGGGATTGGTACAAATGGAATTTTATCATCACATTCCTCATGGGCCAAGTAGCACTTGAGAAAGCTTGGAGAAGATTTGGATTGAAAAAGACTAAAGCTGAAAACTAGCAAGTCACAACATTGGGTTTATTTGTTAAAAGGCCTGACTATTACTGGACTCTATGCTACTAGGACTGTTCCTTAGATTCTCACATTTGAAGCTACATCCACACAAGTTGAGTTGGGTCTTCCCCTATAAAGCCAACTGCTCCTGTTTTATCTACAGCTTCATACTAGTTGAAGGCTAACATGGTGATATAACTGTACGTAATAGTGGCATATTTATCTCTGATTTGAAAAATCAGTTTGCATGTTCCATTGTATTATACGCCATCTTGATCTGCAAGCTGTTCCGTACTGGTTGTGTTTTGTAATAAGAAGCAGGGAGGTACACATGAGCTACATTGCAGGCATATTTGGGAGGCTGGCAGACAGTTTCAGTACTGTGATATAAGCAAAGATGTGGTGTGAATTAGGGAAGTGCACGGGATCGGATCCGATCCACGATCTGGACCCGATCCAGCTGAAATCGGATAAAAATATCCAATCCCGGTCTCTGGATCATCCGATCTCATCTAAACCGATCCGGGAGAGACCCGATCCATTTTGGATAAAATCAGAGGATCGGACCTCCCCCCCCCCCCCCCGCGCTCCTTACCTGCCGGGGCCGTCCACTGCTGCCATGGGATGGCCCCAGCAAGTAAGGAGCGCGAGGGGGGGTTACCTGCTGGGGCGTCCGTTTCCTTCCACAGCCGTAGATCTACTGAGAACCAGGCCTCGCGGCCTCAGTAGAGCACCAGGTGATGTCCATGCACATCCCTAGTGTGAATGATGATGACACAAGTGCATAAAGTCAATACTTGAATGAAATTTGATGAATCACAAAAGAATACAAAATTAGTTCTAAAGAGCTTTATAGAAGTATTTAATCTGTAGATACTTTTGTCAAGTTATTTCCTTAGTTCATAATAAATCCACATTCTTAGCTCTCCCAGAAATTAGGTAAACCAAGTAAATGCTCTTCTAACGGATGACATAGACTATCGTGCCGATTGATTGATTTTTAATTATTTCCCGGTATTCCAGCCATCATTCATGGTTCTGCCAAGACAGAGAAATAATTAATTTGCTCAGAGATGTAAGAGTGCTTGTAAACATCAGTCCACATTGGTAATTACTTTTAGATCACATATTGATCACAGTAGGTGCTTCATCGGGCATTTCTGGAAGGACAAAGGGATTGCTGAGTGTTAATGATGTGTCACCTTGTTTAAGAATGGTCTTCTAGATTAACATTCTACATTGAGCCAGAATCTTATCTCGCATGACAATTAGGCTATGCCGCGATGGATCATTAATGTTCTTGTTTTAAGCAACATTCACTCTGTGTCGCTTACTGCAGTACATGGAAGGACATTAGTCCAGTTAGATTTGGCTATGTACCAAATTTAGTTTTTCAGGGAAGCCCATGCTGTGTTCTCCCTCCATCGTCAAATGATAGTGAGTTGACATAATACCTCAGGATATAAAGATGAAAGAAAATTCTCTCCCTCCCCCCCCTTTTTTTTAGCAAGACTGCATTTTCTGGATTTCTTCAACACGTTCAAAGCTTTCACCCTTCCAGAGTAATTGAAGAGGACAAAACTTAATAATCCTTCTGAGGTTTTTTAATATTTTTATGAATTCTGTCAAATTATGTTGAAGCATCCATGCCTTTAGAATAACTTCACCCATTAGTTACGGAATAGGCCCTGCCCCCTAGTGGAGAGCCAGTCTACATCCACATTTTTCTGCAGAAGGTCATGACTTAAGTCTGTTTAATTTTACTTAATTGCTGAAGATGAGTTGGAAAACCTGACTTCGTAGGAAGTATCTTCATTTCCCTCTAGACAGAATCCAATTGTGTTTCCTGCGCTGACTTAACGTCCTTGTGAATGAGGGCAATCGTGTACTGGCTGTATAAACAAAAAGCATGCTGGTGCATTATATTTCAGTATATTTATCTGCTTCAATTATGCAAAAGGTGAGGACTTCACAAGAAAATATGTATAGCCAAGTTAATTACCCTAATTTGGGCCTCAGGTTTTTCTCCCTTTTTAGTTTTTTTTAATCAAACATGAAACTCAGTGTCTGCCTGCTCTGCTAAATTATGTCAAAACATTCTGGTATGTTTTTGTGCAGATGCTGATAGGCAAAGAATGATCTATACTTGCTACATACAATCACATCCCTGTCATATAGCAATGATTTTAAATTATTCCTTGAGCCCATTGTTGAAGTGCTTTTTCCTTCCATTTTATGGATAAGTTGCTTCGTACAGTTGCTTTTCCTCTCTCTATTTTTGGATTTAAGAATGGGTAGCATTAAATACATTTTCAACAGTACTGCATACCTCAGGAAGTTTTTGCTTGTGGAGTAAGATGAAATAAATTAATAATGGAGGGTTCCTTTTTTTATGACATGAACAGACTTGAAATTGTAAATTGATTTGTCAGTATGAATTATCAATCACAACTGAAATAAGGAGGGAACTCTCAGTTGTAAGAATTAAACTGTTACAGCAACATTGAGGAGACTTTGGAATGGATTCCTGCTGGAGTTAATAAAATGTTTCATTTAAACAGTTTTGTCTCGATTTCTGTGTATTTGGTCCTAATCGTTTCATGATTGATTGAAGCATCTGTCCTCCATGAGGACTATTCAAAGGACTATTCACTCCAGAAAAATGGGCTCTGACTTATTCTGCCATAGCCATTGGCAAATGTGTGGCTCAGTTTCAGGCCAGACGTTTGAACCAATAGATGTGTCCTGAACTATGGCCAAATCACATTGCTGAGTCCCATTTGTAAGCTGTTGCAATTGCTAATGTTGGTTGTTTTTCGATTGTGGGACCAAATGTTTTTGTTCTATGAGTCATGCATGGTAGTTACAGGACAAGCATGCATATTTGCATATTTACTCCAAAGTCACTCTTTTGTTCCCTTTGTCCAATTGCTTATAGAAAACATTGAGAGGAGACTTGCATAGTGCCTACAGCAAAGAGTTTGCTAATTAAATGTGGGCTTAAGTCTCTGGATTGGAGACAACAGTGTCCTACTGCTGGTGATCAGCAACACTGGTTCTGGTGTGTGTGTGGCCACAACCACTGGTGGGGGCAAGCCTCCAAACGAGTGGAAATGCTAGTTTCTGGAAAGGGCAGGTTGCATCTTCCAGAAATGAGTATTTCTGCTCATTTGGAGGTTTGTCCCAGAAGTGCTACATCACGGCCACCAGGGTTCGCAGCTACATGTGCACTGGAGTAGGTTACTGTTGGGTCCTGCCCTCTGATGCTTGCAGAAATTTACAGAAAAACAATTAAAGTTGTGAGATTAAAAGGGCAAATAGTTGGTACTTCGATATTTGTAGTCAGTTGCGTTACAACACATGACACGTGTCTGGCCGTTCAAATGGTACATGGATCAGTAAATGGTATTCACAGATTATCTCTATTTACCAATTGTCACATCCAATATATACATATGTAATATACATTTGATTGTGTTGGTTTAGTGTAAAGAGCATCCCCAATTCCAAATCAATGTGTACTCTCAACAACCCAGAGGGCCTGTTCAGACAACACGCTAAGTCATGGTTAGGCCACTAAACCTTTTGCAGCAAATGGTTAGTGATTGTGTTTAAACCGTAGTTATGTAGCCAATTAGTTAGAAATGGTTCACATGACATGCTAAGCCATAATGTTTAGCTCAAAATGCTTAAATCACCGTGGCTTAGCTTGTCATCTGAACAGGTTCATTATGTTTATGGTGTGTCTTGTGTATAAATATTTGCTCATGGCACTTATCCAATTTATTCTTATCAATTTATGATGAACTCCTAGGATTTGCTTTTAAGTGCTACCTAAATAGAGAGTTGCCAGGCTTGGAGATTGACTCCGCATGGATCAGTATTACTTCTAATGGCTTGGATCCAGACTTTGCATTTCACCAACAGAAAGGCTCTTTCTGTCCATGAAAAGTGTTCCTGCTCCTGAGAGTCCCCCAACCCTCGGGAGCAGATTTTTTCAGAATGTGTAGGCAGCCAAAGGAGGGGGGGGTCTGCAAAAGTTGCTACCACTACCCCACTTCTAGCAGGAGCGTAACCTGGATTGAATCTGATAATCAGAATGTACCTTGTTCAGATTTCTATGCACTTTTGGGAAATTGGATATGGTTTTTAAATCTGTGTGAAATAGATTTTGCAACTGATATATTGAATGGATTCACACAACACCCCACCTTACAAATAAGCTATACAGTGTGGTGCACCTGACACACAATCGGGCTCATTATGGGTTGTTCTCCCTTCCTCCTTGGTCCTCCACTCAGTGTCCTGCACGGCACAACCTGTCTTCTCTGCCTGTACCACCACCCCCTGCTTCAATTGCAACTCCCTTTCGTTCCCTGACTTTATTATTTCGGCCCCAGAATTTTGCGCAAATGGGATCATAACTTTTTATAATTATTTGTTGTTGATCTTTTCAGAGGTGCGCAAGTGCAGCTATCCAATATATTTAGCTTTGCTTGTCAATGCCCATGTATGTTTCAGCCGTCAAAGGTCACAAAGTGCAGTAGGAAACATACAGGGAAATTGACAAGGGGATACTAAAAGCAGGGTGGACAATATTGTCCACTCAGCACGGTGATCCTCTGGGTTTAAGTGTTGAACTTAAACTTTTCAGTGTCCCTTTTCCATTCAATACTTATCTGAGTCTCCAGCTACTTGAGAAAGGAAAGATTTCACAGCTCCCTTTCACAGTAACTGCTCTGAATGAGACCCACAAAAAGTGTTGAATGGAAGAAGGACACTGACAAGTATCAATTCAACACTTAAAACCCTGAGGATCACCTTGCTAAGTGCACGTTTCCGATCTGTTACTATCAATGGTGCACAAAGTAGACTATATGCAGACTCGCCTTTTCAATTTCTTTGTATGTTTCCTAGTGCAATTCATTCCTTTTGACAGCTGAAGCATATAAGGACATTGACATGGCAAGGCACTTGCACATCTCCGAAAAACCAAGAGGAAGAGGTGGAGAAGAAGAAGATAAATTACAGCCCTAGTTGTGCAAATTTCTGGGGGTTATAAAAAAGGGGTTGGCAATAAAAGTAACTGCCCCTCAAAAGTGCTGTTTGGGCATCGTTGAAGGGGCAGTCACAGGCAAGGGAGGCTTGAGACAGCGTGGGTGAGCATGATCAGGAAGAGCAGCTCTGTGCCTGATCGCCGCAACCTACGATAGGTTGGCTTTGCCAGGTTCAAGCAACATGCCAATCTATTGTGGGCTGAACAACCCCAAGAACTAGCCATGGATTGTCAGTGTGCCTTGTTGCTTAAAAATTAGTCACCCTGTGGGAAATGGTATGGGTTTGGACGATACAACACAACCTTCTGTGGCTAGTTACCAAGGATGAGTTTTTGTGTCTTGCAAACCTAGTCATTATCTATTGATTGCCATTGCACTGTACCACCGATTCTACCTATTTGTAAGCTTTTCAAGGTAGATAATTTAACAATCCTTGAAGAAGAACTTGTAGACAAATGTTATAAAAACATTATTAAAGTAATCCTTTAGAATAGTGACTCATCAAAACCCTATTAATATATAATGATAACTCTCATCCAAGCAGCGAAAAACTCCCATCTCCTTTTCCACTTATTTTTTCATGAACCTAAGATAGTCCACTGTTAAATTATTGGCTTCTGCATTATAATTGCTGATTACAAATCATACATCAAAGCAGTCAGGAGCATGAACCTCCCTATGGATTTTTCAAAATAATTTTGCAGCTGCTCTGTAACTGCAATAGTTCCCTCGTCTCAACCAAATGGGAAACGCCACATTGGCATTGACTGTCCACAGAGATAACAAAAATACAGATTTGCTTCTGAGCAGGCGATTTGAGTTGGCTGTTCAGAAAAACCTAATTATCTCTACAGTAGTGTCTTTCAGTAAGATTGTGGGTCTTTTGTGAAGATATAATAAAACAGTTATTTTAGTGGGGTTTAAATTGTAACTCTAGATGGCTTCTTCTGTAATGGGAAATGGTTATTACATTCCAAGCATGTTATTTCCTACTATTCACTGAACCTCTCCATTGAGGTATTCATTTCGCTGGAATAAAGGAAGAAAAGTGGAGGGAATGAAGAGGATGATTAAGACTTAACTAAAGACTCATCTCTGTGTGATTGCAACTAGAGAATGTGTGTTTATACATCACATATTAGATCATGTTAAAAGCAAAATGACCCTTCCTAGCATGTAATCCCCAGTATGTATTGTTACTGTTTCAATTACACATTTCCCCCATTTTGTAAATCTCTTCATGTGCCTAGGAAAAGAAGAAGAAATAATAGTCTTTAGCACTAAACCAGAAGTAGTGGAAAGAAGTATCTAAAAACTGCTTTTACACAACTGTTCGTAAGCAATATTGATTTTTCTCGGCTTCTGTCTGCCTTTTGAACTAGTAGTGATCAGCGCAGCTTGCAGGTGTCAGTGTGCACAATCAGCATGCCTGAAACTATGAAAATACGTCTTACTTGAAGCACAAAGAAGTGTTTAATTTCTAAGAGAGGTGCTGAGTCTGCAGTGCAGCTGGAAGAAAACCGGACTATAAAGCCAGTCATTTTTTTGGCAGGCTGTATTTTGCTTCACAACCATGGTAAATTTAGAATAGTGGTGGGGATAGTGTCCCAAACAGGGTGGGCTTTCCCGTTGTTTTGGCCTACAACTCCCATTACCCCTAGCTAGTATAGCCAATAGTGAGAGATGATGGGAGCTGTAGGCCCAGATATTTGGACTGTTCCATGTTTTCCATCCCTGATGTAATACATGCTTCAGACTAGACACCTATTGTCTGGAGCAGGGCAAGGCAACCTGATGCCTACAAAGCCCCGAATCCCTTGCCATTGGTTCTGCCTCCTGGGACTTATGGGAGTTGTACTCCAAAACATCTGGAGGGTGCAGGTTGCCTACTCCTGGGCTACTCAACCTACTGCCCTCTAGGTTTGTCAGATTGCAATTCCCATCATCTCCAGTCAGGATGGCCAATGCTAGGGAGTTGTAGTCAAACACATCTGGAAGGTATCAGCTTTGGGAAGGCTAGAGAAAACCACATGTCTAGTGTTACTATGCTGTATGTTTTTGTATGTATGTTGTATGTATGTTGTATGTTTTTGCTGTTTAAATTTTTGTATATTGTTTTTAATTGTTTTTAATCCTATGTAAACCGCTCAGAGAGCTTCGGCTATGGGGCAGTATACAAATGTAATAAATAAATAAATAAATACTATTCAAGGTAGTCCCGATGGATTCTACAAACAGGCATTTCTCCATTTGTGAAGAGTTTTTTGAGCATTATCTCAGCCTACAGCAAACAAGAAACCACTGCTTCTGTATTGAGTCTTGAGTCTTTTGCCCTGAACTTGTCACATTACCTGTGGATGCTGATATTACAAAATATATTGTCACCACCAGCATTCGCTTAACGATTAGAAATCACTGACATATAGAAGCTTGATCACATTGCTGTGCCCTTTAAATATTGACACTGCCGGTGTATGTGCCGTATTTAAAAGCTTCTTTCCAATATGATCAGAGGAGAAAGCAGAAAAAATATATCAATTGTGTAGGTCTGTTCATGTTTGCATGCAATATTATATCTTTTCTTTTCTTTAAGATAATGTCCCCATTTTCTGACCTTTTTGTGTGTGACAATGCTAGCCTAGCCTAGCGGCAGAAGTAAAAATAGCCAGTGTAGTCCCGAGTTGACAAAAGCGGAGATTTCCTTGCATAAACCCTGCATACACACTAGGCCTAAAGCAGATGAAGCCCAGGAGAAGGGCATTGTCTCTGCAGTCAAAAAGATTATTTCTTCCACATTGAGTTCATACCATTTATAGGCATCACCCAACAGCTAGCTGGAACTCTGCAGTTTGTTTAACATACATTTATATTCCAGGTTTTGGCTGTATTATACATTTATACCAAAATTTCAACAGCAGTATCATTCATCATAGATTTAACATGATATAATGTATTGCAATCAAAAATATATTAAGAACTTGCGAGTCATTACAGTCCACCTTTCCTGGTCTACCTGGTAAACTAAGCCAATGGCAATCTCATTAGAACTAACATTTATTTCCTTTTTTTTAGGGTTAATGAAGTGATCTTCCCTCTCGGGACAGGAAAGTGCTTCTGCCACATATGTGGGGAAAGTCCTCCCTTGGTTCAGAAGGATTTTGTCATCATACATAACTTCCCAAGCATCTCTCTTATTTGTTTGAATTATTATTATTATTATTTCATCTCTTTCTCTTTCTAAATGGACATAATTGCCTTTGCCAAGTCATGCTGTATTTTAGTGATTCAGGAATTTCCTGACAATTGAGCATGTTTTAAGTATGACTGCTTTGGTGTGGATGTATTTTGGTAGGACCAGTTTCTGAAGGTATTCTGTATAGTTTTTTGATGTGATACTGATGTGACTAACAGAACAACTGACCTTTTCCTGTTGCCATAGTACCTTAACTTTCATGGCCAGTGGTGTATATTTTTCTCTCTTTTCCTCTTCATTTTCTACATCATCATCATCATTATCAAATTCATTAGCTCAAATCATTATCTAAAATTTTTCTAGATCTTCAGCTGTCGCAGTCCAACTAAAAATACTTCCCATGTAATTACTTTAACAGCCAGTGGAGTTTTTTGTGGGGGAAGGATAGTTTTCTCTGGGTATGTGTATGTTACAAATGTAATCATTCATATATATTCTTTTAACTTCTTGGGCAGGATCCAACAGGGCACTTATACCCCCACCGATTCCCTTATGGCCTGCCAATTCTATTGCACAAGCTGCCCCTACCGCTTGTGCGCAACAGCAGTTTAGTGCTTCTGGGTCAATCTGAAATGTTTCTGGAAGGAGGCAGGTCAGCGGAGCTCACATAAGGGAGTTCCACCAACCTGCCTCCTTCCAGAAATGTGTGTTTCCGCTTGTTTCAGAGCTTCCCCTAGGAAGCGCTAAATCTGCCTTGCATAAGCGATGGGTCCTTGTGCAATGGAATCCATGGGACCCACTGCTTGAGGAAAGGAATCAGCTGGGCATAAGCACCTTGTTGGATTCTCCCCTTTGAGTGAGTTTGTTTATTTGTTTTACATTCACAGAACGTAATGAATAAATTAGGGTGCTCATATGAAAAGTAGGACAGGGCTCTTGTAGCTTTAACTGTTGTGGTGAGGAGGGAATTTCACCAGGTGCTACATGCATACAAATGACACCTGCCGAAATTCCCTTTTCTCTACAATTGTTAAAGATACAGGAGCCCTGTTCTCCTTTCCATTTGTCACCCTAGAATAAATTCATCACAAACAGGAAGAACCAGGGAAGAAATGTGTGTCAAAAAGAGTAAATCAACAAGAAGTTCAGTTGTCATGGCTTCCACAAAGCGTCTTGAGAACTATTGCAGATTTCACCTCACAGAGCTATCAGTGGACATTTATCCGTGGACATGAGAAAATAATTATCAAACCAGTTATGTAGATATACGGTCAGGGTTCATCAAGGAAAATACCTCTGGCATCAGGGGCAAATCAAAGTTTTAGTGTAATCCTATAAATTTGGGTAGGAAACTTCAGGGCCGGGGACTAAATCCAGTCCCCCTAAGGGCCCATTCCCCAGATGTTCATGCCCCCTTCTACTGGCCCTACCGTTTTCCCCCAACCAGATTTCTTGGCTTTTGCACTTCCAGGCCCCAACTCCCTTGCCGTTGACACCATCCATTACTTGAATGTGCCCCACCCCCTGTCCCCAGCTTCTCCAAAATGAAATTCTGCCCATGGGCTGCGAGAAGATTACTGTTCCTGCTATGTTTACTCAGAAGTAAGAGGCAGTGTGTTCAAAGAAGCTACCTAGTAAGTGTGTTTAGGACTGCTGCCTTAGGCTGCAAATCCTATTCCCATTTACCTGGGTTTAAGCACCATGGAACACAGTAGGGCTTCTGAGTCGGCATGTATAAGATTTCTCGGTTCATCATTTTCAGTTCTAGGAAATGTCATCCTGAAGGAGGACCATGAGGCTCTTCACGCGACCAAAATAAGGCACATTCATGACTGGCCACTCACGGAAGTTTGCGGGTCCTTTTGACGACGATGTCAACCTCCTGCATGTCTCCCACACCTTCCCCCTCCAATTATTCCGTGTTTTTTTTAAAAAACCTGGATATCCTGATCATCCTGAAATATTGTGGAATCTCTTATCATGTGCAGCCGAAGTTGCGCCACAAACCATCCACTAGAGTGTGCTGTCCCATTTAAGACTATGAGCACCAAGAGGAGGGGAAGTTTTCAATTATAGACCATGTGGTCGCCCCTCTCCACCTGTATAATGCAGCCTATTACAATTGCGCAAGAGAAGCAGGAAGCCATGCAATTTCCCCTTAACCTAAAGAAGCCCCATGTGCGTCCAACATCAGAAACCTTTTATCAAAATTGATGAAAATGTCATTAGGAAGGTATTTGGTCTCTTGGTGGCATTTGGATGTCAAATACAGATGTGAATGTATGATGCTGGGCTTGTTGTGTGCATGTGAAAGGCCTCTGTGAGCTCGCCTTCTACACAGGGTATGATTTATCCCCATTTCCTTAATACTCATCTGTGGGCAGAGGCTGTGTCTGCTTACTTGTTTTGCATATAGCATGTAGCTGTCGCAGCTGAAGGCAGTGACCTTCTTACTGCCTCAGCTGCAGTCATGTGAGAACATAAAGATCGACAACACAGATGTTGAAGGACAAAAGGGGAGATGAGCAATAAACAAACAGTTTGAGGAGGGCCTGCTCTCGTTTTACACCAGAATGCAACTGTAATTTTTTATTTTTATGAACGCAGGAAGAAGGAAAAGGGGGGGGGGGGAGAATCAATTATCCTTATAATAGCTTTGAGATATGGCTATTGTAATATAAAAATCTCCTTCAAAAAGGGTGGCATATGTACCTGCAATCTTTGCCAGCATCCCAAAGGGATGAAGTTTCACCTGCTTTGCCTGCATGTAATATGGTAATGAGTCAGCAACATCTCCCTGCAGGATTGCTGACAAGCTAGACAGTGTAATAAAAAGCAGAGGTTGGGATGGATGCTAAGTCATAGCAAAAGCATATTCAGTAGGGTGACCATATGGAAAGGAGGACAGGGCTCCTGTGTCTTTAACAGTTGCATAGAAAAAGGAATTTCAGTAGGTGTCATTTGTACGCATGCAGCACCTCGTGAAATTCCCTCTTCATTGCAACAGTTAAAGCTGCAGGAGCCCTACCTAGTGTGACCAGATGCAAAAGAGGGCAGGGCTCCTGCAGCTTTAACTGTTGTGATAAAAAGGGAATTCCACCCTCCTTTCCATATAGTTACCCTATATTCAGGGGCTTGTGAAGGTCACCAAGGTATGCTCATATGAACTGATCTGGGTTCCCCTCTTCCAGCTATGTGATTTCTTCCCATCACACCACCCCCACTGGGTGGTGTGATTTGGAATACAGCTTGTATTTTGGAATACAGCTTGTAAGGACTCCTTTCTTCCTTGTCCGAAATGTTGGCTCCAGACAGGTTTCGGTTTTGTTGGCTGCTTGCTAGAATAAACTCTGTTATTCTGTTATGAGCCCTAAATGCTTTTTGACCCAGGATATTCAATGAAAGAAAGGAACTTCCTCTAAAAACAGAACTTACTTTATTATTTAGTTCTTCAACTTACAGAACAGTATAGAGCGCTGTTTATTTTAGACATTTCTGCTTCCTTGGTGTATTGCTGTTCTGTGTCTTTCATGTTTGTAGCAATCCAAGTTCATCCTTCCAAGGCAACGCTGAAATAGTCCCTTGTGAATTTCAGGTTGCTTGTAGGTTACAGTACCAGCCACTTTGGCAGGCAGGTGTTAGGGAAAGAACTGGGTATGTTTAGCCTGGAGAAGAGAAGATTGAGGGGAGATATGATAACACTCTTCAAATACTTGAAAGGTTGTCACACAGAGGAGGGCCAGGATCTCTTCTCAATCAACCCAGAGGGCAGGACACGGAATAATGGGCTCAAGTTACAGCAAGCCAGATTCCGGCTGGACATCAGGAAAAACTTACTGACTGTTAGAGCAGTACGACAATGGAGCCAATGACCTAGGGAGGTCGTGGGCTCTTCCACACTAGAGGCATTCAAGAGGCAGCTGGACAACCATCTGTCAGGTATGCTTTAAGGTGGATTCCTGCACTGAGCATGGGGTTGGACTCAATGGCCTTATAGGCCCCTTCCAACTCTACAATTCTATGATTCTATGATACTAAAACCCACAAATGACTTTAGGAGAATAGAAGGATAACAAGCAAGTGGTTGGTGTATAAAACTAACTTTTATGGAGTTTGTCAATTGGTTGATTTCTTGTTTAAAAATATTGTTATGAATAGGGCAAGACTCCTAAATTTCTCATAAAGCAGGGCTCCTTGCTAGGTAAAATTAAAAGCACACAGTTGTAAAATTCTGCAGTCTAAAACATCTGAGATTTGCTGCCAAAAAATATTAGGCAAACAAAGAAAAATGTGAATATTTAGGGGCAGGGGCTGGTGTCAAGGGTAGGCATGGTTGGGCTCCTAGCAAGGGGCCAAACCCCAGCAGGGGCCCACTGACAAAAACCTCCTGGAGTTGCTTCTCCTCTTCATAATTGCAATCTGTCTCTCTTGCTCTGGCCCAAACAACAGTGGTGGTTAGGAGGAGGAGGAGGAGGAGATGCCCCTGCCTATTTGCTCACTGGTTCTCTGCCTGTCAAGCAAGCAAGTGGTATCAGTGATGAGAAAGAGGACAAGGAGCAATAGCAGCTGGTGATGAAAAGGTAGATTCACAGAGGGAGGAGTTCATTGAGGATGTCTTGCCCAAGAGCCCTGAAAAACCTGAAACTGGCACTGTTTAGGGTGTCAATGTTTAGTTCAGTTAGGATGCTTAAAACGGATGCTTAAAAGGCTCCCTACTCAATTAAACTGGCAGCATATTTTTAATGCAACAAAAATTAATTCCAAAAATCATTTCTAAAACAAGTACTTACATAGAGATGTCAGATGTCATTTTAGAAGGAGCATTCTCCCTTCTCTCACTCCTGGGGAGGAATTGCTCTTCTAAGATGGTGCCAGCTACACCATGAGCAAGTGTAATTAAAAGTGTCCTTTCTTTCTCAGAACACTTTATATTCATATGCAAATGTATTCAGATTTCATTTCTCAATTAACTCAAAATCAAAACTGATTTCCAGAAGGAGATGTCAAAATGAAATCAAGAGAGGAGTTATTGAGTGAAGGAAATGCGTGCCAGTGGTTCTCATATTTACAAATGATGGAAAGGTTCAAGATAGATAAAAAAAACTTGGGGTTTTGAATGCACAAAATCTGAATTTGAGAAAGTTTAATGTACAAATGATGATCATGTTATTTCAAAGACATATAAGCTTTTTGTTAAAGTATGAGACTGAAGATGAACAGATAAAAGATTGTATGATAAAATGGGCTCAAAATTTTGGATATATTACTATGGATCAGTGGGGGAATATGTGGTTGAGAGGTTTGAAATTTACATTATGTACCAGATTGAAAGAAAATTTTATAAAATGATGTGTAGATGGTATATATCGCTGTAAAAATTTGCAAATATATATAAAGGTACATCGGGAAGAAGCTGGAAATGTGAAGAGCAGGAAGGAACTTTTTATCACTTATGGTGGACGTGTAAAAAAGCAAGATCTTATTGGACACAAATGCATAAGGTGATGCAAAACGTATTGAAGACCAAAATACAATTATGCCCAGAATACTTTTTATTGGGGATAATAGATGAACAGCTGACACAAGGTTATGGAACTTTATTCTTATACATGACAACGGCAGCAAGATTAATATACGCCCAGAATTGGAAGAATGAGAAAGTACCAACAGAGGAAGAATGGCTGTTGAAAGTTACAGAAATGGCAGAAATGGCAAAACTTACAGCGCTAATAAAAGATAAAACAACAAGTGGGTTTATTGAGGAATGGAAACCTCTGATATACTTTTTAAAAGAGAGAGAAGGGAAGGATATATTTGCAAGCAGATTCAGTGATTAAATTGGAAGAAAAATAATTGACGGAAGTAGAGTAATTCACTCTGTAGAAATTTCTGTTTGTTGGAGAAATCCAGAAGTCCATTTTAATGTTGTATGTTGTAGTGTTTGAATTTGTATTTTATTATTGTTTGAAAAATAAAAGTTTTAAATCTAAAAAAAATATCAAAACTGATTTCGCTTCAGAGCCAATTCTGCAAATTGGTCTGCAGAGGAAACACATCCTTCAGAAAGGCTGTGTTTATGGGCTTCTCAACATGGGGCTTTTATCCTGTAATTGAGGTTGGTTACTCACGGACGTTTGTGGGTCCTTTATATGACATCGTCAACCTCCAGCACCTCTCCTGTGCTTTCCGACCATTCCTGCAGCTTCATTTGAAACAGCAATAATGAGATAATAAAAATTCGGGGGGGAGGTTGTTTCAATTCGTGCATGTAAAGAAGAAACAGCACTATAACAGCAGCGCCATCTAGTGGCTGTATAATTAAACTGATAGAATTTGCAGATAAAGCTAATTGTCTGGGGGGGAACAGGAAGTGTGTGTGAGGGAGTCAATCTTAATCCCACAAAGAATTCAGAAGCAGAAGCCTCAATAAAGTTGCGGAATAAAAAAAATCTGATGTGGAGAAGCCCTATGTGAAGAGATTGTTACCTGGGGCCACTTGGTCCCCATAGCCTGTTTCCTCTACTATTTATAACAGCCTTCTCTGACCTGGGCCCTTCCCAATGTTTTGGACTACAACCCCCAACATCTTTGACAATTGGTTATGCTAGCTGAGGCTGATGATTCTCCTTGATCTCTCAGCGGCTTTTGATACCATTGACCATGGTAGCCTTCTGGGATGACTGGTTGAGTTGGGAGTGGGAGGCACTGCACTGCAGTGGCTCCGCTCCTACTTGGCGGGGTGGCTCCAGAAGGTGGTGCTTGGGGGACATTGCTTGGCCCTGTGGATTCTCCAGTATGGGGTTCCTCAGGGGTCAGTCTTGTCCCCCATGCTGTTCAACATCTCCATGAAACCATTGGGAGCGGTCATCCGGAGTTTTGGGGTGCGTTGTCATGAGTACGCTGATGACACACAACTCTATTTCTCCTTTTCCTCTTCATCAGGTGAGGCTGTGGATGTGCTGAACCAGTGTCTGGCTGCGACAATGGACTGGATGAGGGCTAACAAACTGAAACTCAATCCAGACAAGACTGAGATGCTATTAGTGGGTGATTCTGCTGACCTGATGGAGGGTGTTCAACCTGTTCTGGATGGGGTTGCACTCCCCCTGAAGGAGCGGGTTCGTAGCTTGGGGGTTCTCCTAGAACCATCTCTGTCATTTGAGGCTCAGGTGGCCTCGGTGGCACGGAGTGTCTTCTACCAACTTTGGTTGGTGGCCCACCTATGCTCCTATCTGGACAGGGATAACCTGGCTTCAGTTGTCTATGCTCTGGTAATCTCTAAATTGGATTACTGCAATGCACTCTACGTGGGGCTGCCTTTGAAGACGGTTCAGAAGCTGCAGCTTGTGCAAAATGCAGCGGCCAGAGTGATAATAGGAACCAGAAGGTTCGAATATATAAGACCTACTCTGGCCCACTTGCGCTGGCTGCCTATACGTTTCTGAGCCCAATTCAGGGTGCTGGTTTTAACCTATAAAGCCTTACATGGCTTGGGACCACAATACCTGATGGAACGCCTCTCCCAACACGAACCTACCCATACACTACGATCCACATTGAAGGTCCTCCTCCGGTTGCCTACTCCAAGGGACGCACAGAGGGTGGCAACAAGGGAAAGGGCCTTTTCAGTGGTGGCCCCCCAATTGTGGAATGATCTCCCTGATGAGGCTCGCCTGGCGCCAACATTGTTATCTTTTCGGCGCCAGGTCAAGACTTTCCTCTTCTCCCAGGCATTTAACAGCATATGATGAGGGTTTTTGTGTTGTTGTGTTGTTGTTGTGCTTTGACCCAGAAGGATATTGTAATTTTAACTTGTTTTTATGCTTTATGCTTTTAAATTTTGTATATTGGTGTTTTAATTGTTCAATGTTTTTAATTTTTGTAAACCACCCAGAGAGCTTCGGCTATGGGGCGGTATATAAATGAAATAAAATAAATAAATCTTCTGGTTGGAAGACAGATTCAATTTCTTAAGTTTTTACTGGGTAGGTGGGACGGTTCTTTATCCTCCCAAGTGGCCACTATCTTACAGGTAGAAACTAGGGTTCCTCTAGGGTTCTTCAGTCTTCTATCTTCAGCAGATTTTCCACAACCCATACCTGTAGGTAAGGTGATATAAAAGAGGTTGGGCCAAAATCCACCCAAAGGGTCTCTGTTGTCAGCTCCTCCACAGTTACTCACCTAGGGGGAAGGATCAGCTTCATCTGTAATCCTCCCCCTTTGTGTGTCTGGACTCCAAACCCTAAGGTGATGGGGAAGGGGAAAACCAGAAGGAATAAAAGTGATTTTAAAAAAGGTTAAAAGTAGGCAGAGCTCACTACATCAGCATCCCCCAACTTAATGTCTTCCAGATGTGTTGGACTGCAACACCCCATCATCCCTAGCCTTCCATGGCTGGGAATGATGGGAGTTGCAGTCCAACACATCTGGAGGGTACCAGGTTGGGGAAGGCTGCCCTGCTTCCTCCCCAAAAGGCAGGGCTAGTTTGGAAAGGTGGATAGTGCCTCCTTCTGATAAAGGGAATTGATCTGTGAGGTAAATATTTTCTTCAGGACACCCAGAAGAATGGGAACTGACTAAAAACCTCCCTTTTTAAGACAAGGTGGCATTTGGAGCTGCTCCCAATGCTACCTGGTTGCTATATCTGGAATTAGTTGACTCTGGCCTCTTCTTGAAGAACCTCTGAAAAGGAAGATAAGGGGAGTTAACCTCAGAGCTCCTTGTTTTCCTAGCTGCTTTGCCTCAGAGCACTATTGTTTCTTGCCTTGCCTAAACTGGGAGATCTACTTCTTGGTCTGAATTTCAGGTCCTATGAGAACTGAGTCCAAATCTGGTTATGATTTGGAGGGCTAAAGTCCTTTTTGAAGACAAGAATTGCCTTTCACCTTGGGCTGAAGATGTCTAGACAGCCATATATTGACAAAGATAACTTGAAAACAGGCATGTTTTTTTTTTTGCAGCAGACAGGATACTACTGAGGGTCTCTTCTGCTGGTGTAACACCCATGAACTTGCTTGGTTTAGCCCACGTAGGGGCAGAGCTGGTGGAGAACAAGGAGCTAAAGCTTGTTCTGCTGGGGAGAGCTGAATAATATTTTTGGGCTTTAATAACTTTGTATAAGCTAAACTGGAAGTATGTATGTGCATAGTGAATAAAGAGAATGGGGAACCAGGTTTTGTATATATCTGGTATTATTTGTTATATTTGTACTGAAGGGCTAGAAGCTTCTCTACACATAGGAAAAATCCCACAGCCTTACCGGAGCTTTCGTCCTCCGCAGTCTTTCCACCTTCACGATGCACTTCTTTACACGCGACCATGTGATTTAGAATTGAAAACTTCCCTCTTCAGAAAGGCTCCATTGTGTTTAATGAGACAGCACCACATAGTGGTGGAATTATAGTGCAACACTGACTTTACACACTGGGGGGATATCCTGATCCTGCTACACAAAGTGCCCCTTCTAACCTTCTTGATTTATTGGCAAGTGAGTGGATTAATACATTAAATTAAGACACTGACATGTGTAGATATCGAATGATATGAGCAGATACTGAACAGACACGACATGACACGATTGTGGGACACTGCCCCCTAAAGCATGTCAGTGAGCAGATGCTTAATGACATGGTCAGATATTGAACAGATGTAAAGGGACACCAGGTCACCCTGAGCAGACACCAAGTGGATACCAGATGACACTGGCAGATACATATATCCAACAGACACCATACCAGATGGCACGAGCAGACACCAGATGACACAGAACAGACCCAAGTGGGCACTGAGCAGAATCACAGAGTTGGAAGGACCCCATACAATTTGGGATTGGTACACACTTAGGAAGCTGCCTTATACCAAGTCCAGTCCAGTATTTTCAACGCTGACTAGCAGTGGCTCTCCAGGGCTTCAGGCAGGATTTTTTTCCAGCCCTACCTGGAGCTGCCAAGGACTGAATCTGGGACTTTCTCCATGCGCCCTACCTCTGAGCCAAAGCTCTTTCATGGACGGGATTGGGCTCCTGAAGGATCAAGTTGCATCTTGCAATTCAAGGTGCTGATGCTTACCTGTAAAGCCCTAATGGCTTGGGGCCAGGATATCTGAAAGACCCCCTTCTCCTATATGAACCTGTTTACTTTGGACCCCCCCTCCCCTGCAAAGGTTGGGGGGGGACACAGGGAAAAGCCTTCTCTGAGGCCTCATTCTGATTGTGGGACACTGCCCCTAAAGCATGTTAGACTGGTCCCTTCTTCGTTCAGTTGTAGGTGGGCTATTCACTTTTCAAAAAATTCTGAATGGCTTTCAAGTGATTCTAATTGTATTCACTCAGCTCTGTTTTTAAAAT
Source organism: Anniella stebbinsi (assembly GCA_029215795.1). Classification (NCBI taxonomy): domain Eukaryota; kingdom Metazoa; phylum Chordata; class Lepidosauria; order Squamata; family Anniellidae; genus Anniella; species Anniella stebbinsi. The sequence goes on from JARDYH010000001.1 coordinate 357,542,022, forward strand.
TGTTTTCTCCTGCTCTTAATTTTGATGTGTGTGATATTTAAAAGTTTTAAATTGTCAGTCACCTTGGTAGCCCTTATCACAGACAGATGCCCATCCAGCCTTTGCTTAAAAAAAAACCTAACAAAGGAGAATCCATCACTGTGTGAACAATCTGTTCTTAATGATTACTCAAAATTCCCTTTCTTGTCATTTTAATTATTTGGTTTAGATGCTATCCTTTGGAGCAAAATAAATAAATAATATTGCTGCATCATCTATGTGACAGTTCTTCAAAAAGCTGGAGATGGTTATCATATATTGCCTTTTAGTTGTCTCTTCTGCATAACCAACCCCTTCAACCTTTCCTCATAGGAGCAGACACAAGACAACACTGAGCAGACCATACATAATTTAAATAGACATAAAGAGTACAAGGGGAGGAAATGGAGGCAGGGATTAAATGGGAAAGACACACAATTATTTAGTTACATGTACTTCCACCTAGTAGTGATCCTATCCTCCTCCAGCAGGTGTAATTTAGCGGTTAATTTATGGATTGGATTGCATGATTAGTGATAATATCAGATAGACATTTGGTTATATAGGGCAGTATAGAATGGTGCCAGAGTCACCCACCAATAGTGCAAGGGGAAGCTAGCACTTCCTAAAGCAAATGGAAATCAGCTAAAATGCTGGTGCAAGATCCTCAATGGAGGTGCAGTAGCACCATAGGATACTGCTCATATGAGTACTTATCTATGCACAATTTATAGACCTAGGTTCATTTTTAATGTTAAATATATTTTAATTTCCCCCTAAATGAAGTGGATATTGGCTCAAAGTGCCTAGGGATCTAGTGTTTCTACTAAAAAGATACTCAATACTCTTATCATTTGATGCTGTCGCCTTCCCCCCCTCCCTGGAAGAGCTCCTGCATTTTCAAGAGTTGTATGGCACTTAGAAATTCAATAGACAAAGCTTTTCCCCCAAGATTGGGGGCGTCCAAGATTGGGGGTGGGGTGGAGGCAGTAGTAGAAAACCTTCACCTGCTGAATTTTCCACCAGGAAAGTATCTGGAGGAAGAGCTGGGGGGATCTGGTGGGTTAAAAAAAAAGGAGTAGATTGGAAAGCAGAGCTCTTGGGATATTCTTCCCAAAGGAGGGAAGGGAAAACCCATTATGTCCCAAAATTCTGGCACTTACAGGCATATTTTAAAGTTTGCCTGCCCTTCCTCAGAGTCCAAGATGGCTGGCAACCTATATAAAACACGCTACACCACATAAGCAACAACAAAATCACGATGTTAAATCCACAAATATTTAAGAAAACATATTACAGCCATCAACACCACCAATCATTTATTTCTGAATAAAAAAAAATGCAAGCTAGCATTTCTTTGCCAGGCGAAGACTGTACATTTGAAAAGGTGCCATTTTGAAGCACTTTGAATTTGCTCCGCTGTGTTGTCTTTTGTAATGTTGACTGATTTATCTACTGATGGTTCAGTATATTTTGCTACATATATAGGTTAGCACTTTTAGCGGCCTTGTAGTTGGGTTTTGATAAAAAAAAAAAAAGGTGGACTTTAAATATTTCAGATCAGTGGTGAACAACTTGTGGCCCTCCAAATTTTTTGGCCCACATCATCCTTCACCATCGGCTATATTGGGTAGGGCTGATGGGAATTGTAGGCCAAAAAACAAATTAAAATAAAATCTGGAGGCCCGCAATTTGCTCATCCTTGTGTGTTAAACAGCCCATAAACTCCCCTCACGACCGCTTGGCTTGGCGCATGCGCCATTTGAGAAAGCCCTCGCGCGCTCTCCCTAGTTCCTTTTCTCTTCGCCCACACAATCTCTCACCCCCCACCGCACCGCCCTGATAGCAGTGACATCATGTCTTTGGGCGCGCGGAGGATTGTGGGCCGGGAGGGGCCGCCATTTTCGGTGAGGAGAGGGGCGGAGCTACGGCCGCTCAGTCAGGCTTGGGAAGGACTTGCCTCTCGGGCTGTAGCGGCCGGCGTAAGAGCGGCGGTGGCTCTGCAGAGTCCAGCCTCTGTCCCGCGAGTGACAGCCGGCTGTCCCGGCCAGGGCGGAGAGGTCATAGCTGGGGTGAGTATTGACAAGGGCCTCCGTCGCTTCTATGGCATCGCTGCTCTTCTTTCCCTCATAGACCTTTCTTCCTCCCCGCCCCCCCCCACCACCACCTCAGCCGCCCGAAGCCAGCGGCCTGCCGCCCATCGACACCATCCCCCCTCCTCCTCAGAAATACCGTCTCTTTAACGGTGACTGACAGACTGACTGACGAAGGGGGGTGGGTGGGTGGGTGGGCAGCTCTGGGTGCTGTGAGGAAGGGCGCCCCCTATAGGAAGGTGTGTGTGCGCGCATCTTTGGGGAGGGGGGTGTATACTGGGGCGCGCTGCTGGATCTGAGAGTGTGTGTGAAAAGGAGGAGGGATGAGGGGCTACTGGCCAGGGACGGCTTAGAAGACGGGAAGCCTCAGGGAGGGAAGGGCAGGTCCTGGGTGGGTGGGTGTGGGTGGGCTGTGGGTGGCTAATGGGCGAGGGGGTGTGACCCTGGCCAGGCTTGAGTGGAGCAGTCCAGAAGGTGGAGCAAAGGCAGGTGTGGCGAAAGGGGGCCGACAAGGGCGGAGGAAGAGGTAACACGAGGTTGACAGCAACGAGGTTGTAGCCGTTGCGTTAAGCGTGTGCATGTCTTCCCTTCCGCTGAGTCTCCCTTTTCCCATCGCCAATTACTCATCCAGAACAAAAGGCTGAGCCAGGCTCCTGCTTAGACCTGGGGTTGGTCCCTGATGACAACAGCCAGTCCCATTACTGATGTTCAGTCGTGGATCCATCATAAGGAGCAAGTGGCCGACGTGACTCTCGGGGAAAGGATGCAGGAGAGGAAGGAATCACTCTGCCTGGAGGGGGATGTGCTTCCCCAACATCCACCCAACCCCCTTTCCTTCCTCGTAGTTACCTCTTTCCCCTCTGGCTTTTTGCACTTGTGTTGTGAGTTGGGACCTGGCAACACCCAGGGTGAGAATAATCAGTGTAGAATAATAGGGGATGTTTCTTGGTTCTGTTTTCTTTGTTACGATTTTAGTTACAAGATGAATAAATATTTCTGGCTTTATGTGTCTTTGTTTTCTCCTGAAATGAGGAAGGAAGAGTGGGGGTAGGCTTCTTCCCATTTTGTTGTTCGTTTTGAATCTGGTGTCTTTCTGTTCAATGTTTTTAACAGCTTACAGTGTTTTGGACAGTGAAAATGTTTTGAAGCAAAACTTGAAATTATTACTTGTGTATGTAAATCTTGTGTATGATATAAAGCTTCAATTCAGTTAGTATTTCATTTATATTGTTTTATTTGGGGGGGGCTGTAGGCAAAATTACATCTAGAAATGCTTTGGACTATTAGTGTATACATTTTAAAGGGCCTTCCTGGAGTATTTTTATTGAAGACATATGGGACCAACCCTTATTTATGAATGGGAAGCATGCCAAATAGGAATACTTCCCATAGGAAACTTTTAAAAAGAAACTAGGAAGTTGTTCATCTCATTTTTGTACCCAAACTTAAATATTTCTCACATGGTGCTTCCAATTCAAGTATAAGAGTATGCTAATTAAAAACTAACATAAGACTCATTTGCCTGAGAGTAAGCCCCATTGAACTCAGTGGGTATTACTTCTGAGTAGACATGTGTAAGATTGTGCTATAAATGGAATTTAATATGATCTTGCAAACCAAGTAATGCAGAAAGCAGGTGAACCTCCTGCTTATTAAATAGATGCTAGAACTAATTTTCCTTAACGTGCATTAATTTAAAATGTCATGAATATATTTTAATTTTTTTATTTTAAGTATCTCACTAGGAAGCTAAATCTTTTCCTAATAACTGGCAAAACTATGCTGCAGAATGACTAAAGATATTACAGTCGTATGACTTAAATGCTCTGGAATAATAAATGTAACATTCATCAACAGTGAAGTTGAAGTAGATCCATTAGGCAAAGCCATAATGTGCTGAAAGCCAGCACAACTATGTTTCAGCAAGCATATTGCTAAACAGGAAACTGTTCTGAAATGATTTCAGACTCGAAGTCCAGAACTGTGACAACAATGCAGGCCAATTTAGAAATGCTTAGAAGCCCAAAATTTTTAATGGTCAATTTTTTCAAAGTCAGACATTCAATAGCTCTTTGGTATAGTGTTGCAGTAGTCTGCCTATGTTCCTGAGAATATGAAAATAGAAGTGATCTATACAGTTACTGTGACACTGTTAAAGTTATGTACTTGTTTGTAAATGTATGTTGTATAAAGCATTAAAATAAAGGAAAGTGCAAAGTAATTGTGAGACATCTTAACACTTTACAATATCTGTGCCTGCTTCCTTTTTAAGTGAGTGAAAAGCAAAAATGGTTTAGGATGGGCAAGTTAAAAGAGAAATCTAGGTCATTGGCATACGAGTAATAACATTTGCAATCTCAAAGGAAGCCTTTAAATATTTAACAAGAACATAGAACAATATCTGAACATTAAAAAAAGATGAAGTGGGTTATAATATGAATATCAGGATAAAGTGGTAAACACTTTTTTAAATAAAGAGAACAGTTGCTGTTATCTTTATGTTTGAGGGGTTTCCATATGGCTCTAACAAAATCCTCACCTGACTCCCTTTGTGCTTTATTGGTTTCTCTTATTCAGTTGGGTGCCCTTGGGATGTTTCATTGTACCCTCTAATGCAGTCTCTAGCTTTTTACTGCAGGCTAAATTCCTTTGGACATGAGGATTAGTGCAGCTATCCTTCAGTCTCCACCTTTATGATCTGCCTATGAGGCACAAATAGCTTAGAATATGTTTTCACTATCAATCCTCATATACAACCCTGCTACTGTAGCAACATTATTTTAACGTTCAAAATAACCATTTCATTATATGAGGCAATATGAATCAAAGCTATTAAAATCTGTTATGTGAAAAAATGACGTTTTTCCTAAAATGGGAATTTAGCGACAATTGTTAGCACCTTCAATAAATAGAAACACACACCCCCCCTTAAAATTTAATTATTCTGAGGGAGGTATCTTGTTTATAAACTTGCGTGTCAAGCAAGATAGGAAATTAAATCCCAAAGGAAGTTTGCCCTTATTACCAGACTGCATTTTCCATGCTTTGTTGCTGATGCACATGTAAAATCTATTGGCTTAAAAAAAAAATCAATGAGATTTTATTTTTTTCAGTTAACAAATTAGAAAGGAAATAAGGAATCGTGTTTGCAAAATCTCTAAATAGCACTATTCATTGTTACAGTGAAGATGGTTGCTTGAAAAAGGTTCCCCCCCTTTAACTATTCTCAAATTATATCCTCATAGGTGCTGTTTTCTTATCTTCCTTGGAAAATAACCTCTTGTCACTATAGATAAGTTACTGTAGATATTGCTACTACATAAAAGTAGAAGCTTTAAGGTTGTGATATGGGAAGCTTCTGATTGAAATGCTACTGCAACCGTGAACTTGCTCCTAAGGCAAATAACTATTCTCTCAGCCTCAGCTGGTAACACTAAGATAATACTGGCCTATCTTACAGACCTGTTGTAAAGATTTATTGAGAATATATTTGGAACACTTTTGAATACTTAAAATGAATGTGTATAAATACTAAGAAGAGTGTTATGTATATTTTTACTTAAATATTGTCATTCCTTGGGCAAAATAATAAATTGCTTGTGTATTGTCTTATCGTAAGTTTTACAATATGCTAACATGCGGAGTTACTCAACACAAGAGAAAAATGGCAAATTAGGGTACCAATATGCATGCTATACTACGTAACTAAGGGCACAATCCTATACACGTTTAGACTGAAAAAAGTCTCCCAGTATTACTCAACCAGCATATGCTTTAAAGTGCACTAAATAAAGTTAGTTCTAAGGCAAGTGCTTTCAAGTTGTAAAACAACCTTTTACAAATCTACAAAAATACTGATGACTTTTAAAACTGCACTACAAAGACACAAACATTTCAGCAAACATTTTAACATCTGCAAGAGTACTTATGCAGTATTCCTTACCCAAATCAAGACTATTTGAATGTTTTTGAAAATGTCCTTTATATTACTGTTTCGTTGCATTATTCAGGGAGAATGGGTAGACATAAATAGGTTAGAATTTATCAGTAGTGGCCAGTCATGAAGATCATCAGCCACATGGATGGTAGTTTGATACACTGAAGTTGAGCTAGGGTGACCAAATTAAAAGGAGGACAGAGCTGCTGTACCTTTAACAGTTGCATAGAAAAGGGAATTTCAGCAGGTGCCATTTGTATGCATGCAGCAGGACCTGGTGAAATTCCCGCTTCCTCACAACACTTAAAGCTGCAGGAGCTCTGCCCTCTTTTGTATCTGGTCACTCTAGCTAAAGAGGGCAGGGATCCTGCAGCTTTAGCTGCTGAAATTCCCTTTTCTATACAACTGTTAAAGATACAGCAGCCCTGTCCTCCTTTTCATTTGGTCACCCAAAAGTTGACTAAATAGGAAAATCTGTGCAAAAATCTCATTTTTAAAATGCTAAGCCTCAAGTTTAGCCATGCAGACAAATGAAAAAAATCATTCAAATCATTCAAATTGTAGTACAGGCATTAGAACTGGCAGGGATATCCTCATTGGGGTATGGGCCTACTTAAAAATCCAAGATATCTGGTATCTTAATCCTTTACAATGGTGCCTAACTTTTAATTTTGTAAAGCCACCTTGAGGCCCAGCATTGGGCAAAAGGCGGGATACAAATAAAGGTAATAATAATGATAACTCTCAAGTCACAGCAATCACCTCTTAATTTTATTGTGTTAACCATTTTTAATGATATACACATAAACACCCTTACCACTAATACTCACTTAGGCGGCCTTCCTATAGCCACTTATCTGGCAGGAATCCCCATTGAACACAATGGTATTTACTTCTGAGTAGACATGTATAGGATTGGCCTGTTAGATATTCAGGTTATTGACCTGAAATGGCTGCTTTCTATACTGAGCAAAGAAAAAAAGCCTCTTCTAGACTGGTATGGGTACTGACATATCGAGTATGTGTTTTGTATGTGTGTGTTTTTAAAGCTTTACTTTACGTGGAATAATTTTATATAAGTAAAATCTTAAGTTGAACACTTATTTTTGTTCTGCCACTACATGTACACAGCTCATTGACTTCATTGGGATAATGTATGGCATGTATTCTGTGCTTCAGGAAAGGAGAGACTCATGTAGAACGAGGCTTATATGTCTACAGTTGATGAAGATATGCACTCCCAGCCACAGGCTGTCTCATTTGGGCTCCATTGAACTGGCCAGATGCATTTTGTGAGAGGGATCTGCATTCTCACCTGGGACTATGACTAAATATGGATTGGGGCTGTAGGGTTGTTGTTAGTTAGCCATACAAGCTATATACTGCCTCTTTTCTGTAGGTTAATTCTCTGTATAATGAGAACAGGTGGGGTAAGAAATTAGCATTGTATGTTGCAAAATTATATTGTTGCTAGTATATGTAAGAACATAAGAAGACCCATGCTGGATCAGAACAAGGCTCCATCTAGTCCAGCATTCTGTTCACACAGTGGCCAATCAGCTGCCCATGGGAAACCCACAAGTAGGGCATGAATGCACCAGTACTCTCCTATATGATATTGAATCACTCATGTTCATAGGCTAGCCTATGCAGCGTGAGCAAGATCTTTAAAACGTAATGTCAGCTTAGTGTTATTGTTTTGCCTGCTCCATAAGATCTGATGTACAGGCCCTTCTGCCTTTGTGGAGGAATGGCTGGATAGGACAAGAGCAAGGGCCTTCTACATGGCTGCACAGAGATTGTGGGATATCTTACCCTGTGATGTACAGCTGGCCCCCTCCCTTGTGAATGGCCTCTGCTTTTTGAGGCCGGCAATTTTTATGATTTGATTTTAACAGCTCACCCCGTCTCTATGTCTTATGAAATTGTGACTGGCTGGCTGTAAGCCACCCTGAGTAATGCATTTGCAGTAGCAAGATGAGAGATAAATGCTTGAATAAAGAAGTAAAAATATCCTCTTTAAAATATAAAGTAGGCAATTTCTCAGATCCTTGGACATACTTAGTTTTTGATAATGGATTAAGATGTTGGAAGACTAGTAATAAGCTAGTTAGATAATCTGATTGATGGAACAATTTCACAAATTCAAAGTGTTAAACCATCTGTGTCTTATTTCCCTACTTATCTTAGTAAAGATGTGCTCAAATATTAATTAAACAAGAGCTTAATGTGTGTGTTAAGGGACAATAATGTGTTAGGTTATTTTGTTATTTCTGTCACTGGTGTGCACTTTTTCAGATTTGGGAATGGCAAGCCTCCCCCACTGTTTAGAAACATGATATGAGCAGGAGGGGCTGTTGCTGGGATTTATTTATTTACTAACTTATTTTGTATATTTGTATACTGCCTTGCAGCCAACTGGCTCCCTGGGTGGTTCACAGTAAAAGACAGACAACAATAAAATCAATACAACCCAGCAAAACAAATTGGTCATGATAAAACCAGCAACAAAGCAATTGTTAACAAATAGATCAAGACACAGAACTTAATAGCCTGAGAGAACTCTTTACCTGGCTCTGAATAGATAAGAGTGGATACCAAGTGAGGCTCCTGAGGAAAGGAATTCCATAAGCAGCATGGAGGATTTTGTATACTTTTAAAGAACAGAATTGGCAACTAGTAGTCGTATGATGTATATCAGCTGGTTGAAATGAAGGATTCCTCTTACACCATGTGCTCAGTTTTTGGTGTGAGATTCAAGTGACAGTCCGGTAGCCCAAATGGATGTATGGTGTGTTAATTTGTGTTTGCTGTACCTTTTCAAAATTCAATTGCAGACACCCCACCCCATGAGTCATGTGTGCTTGACGGTCCCTTGTGTGAGATTTATTTTCAGGAATTGCACATTAGGAAATGTGACAAGTCTCTCAACTCTTCTTTTACTTTCAGACTGGTGGGTATGACTAAATATCTTGGTATTGCTAATCAAAACTTTCAGTTTTGTTCCTTTCTGTAGTTGCTGCTAAACAAAAGAACCAGTTTTCCCCTCGTTAATTCTAGGCAGAAATAATCCCTATGAAGATGCTGCTTAGAAAATACTGCACAGTCCTATAGACAGTATTCTATACACAGCTTCATTATTTATATCCACTTATGTGCTGTGTTGGTATCTCATATTGTGCTCAGGAGATACTGTACTGGCCACCCCGCCACTCTTCAGTTTTCCTGCTCATGCTGGCTGAGGTGGTCTCTGGCATAGTGTTGGTTACAATATCTGACACTGTTTAGGTTAGAAAAGAGGCAAGTAAGGGGAGACACGATAGAGATATACAAAGTTATGCATAGTGCAGGGGAAGTGGATAAAGAGACATTGTTTTCCCTCTCTCATAATACTAGAATCCAACTTGGGGTCATCCCATGAAACTTAGTGGTGGGAGGTTCAGGACAGATAAAAAGAAGATCATCTTTACACAGTGCATACGCAAACTATTTGCTACCACAAAATGTAGTGTTGGCTATCAACTTGAATGGCTTTAAAAGAGGATTGGACAAATTCCTGGAGGAAAAGGTTTTTAATGGCCACTAGTCCTGGTAGTCCTATATGCTCTGCAGTATCATGGGCAGTATGCCTGTGTACATCAGTTGCTGGGGAATATGGCCTGGAGGGTGCTGTTGCACTTAAGTCCAGTTAGTAGGTTTCCCCGCAGGCAGCTGGTTGAGACGGACCTTGGTCTGATCTGGCAGCTCTTCTTACGTTTAAAACCCCAGAACAAGTGACAAGATTACAACATCCATCCTGGGGCTGCTGTAGTGGGGCCATCTCAGGCCATTATCTCACCTACATTGTAGGATGAGGGCAGATTCCCCCCCACTTTTCCACCTTTTCCTCTTTTCCTCAGAAACAATCCAGCAGAGTTCCCCCCCTTGTATTAGTTATTTATTTAAAACATTTCTTGGCCGCCTTTCAGGGCAGAAGCCCTCACAAGGCAGCTTACAACAATAAAATACATAAAAATATTAGAAACAATAAAAACATAAATACAATAAAATAGCAATAAAAACAGTAAATGCCAACAGTAAAAGCAGCAACAACAATGACAATAGCAGTAACAACAATAATATTATGAGAAGGCCACAGTAAAATAATATTTTTCAAGGCCTTCTTTAAAGCCTGCAGTGATGGAGCATGGTGGATCTCCAATGAAAGCTTATTCCAAAGGTGTGGGACCACTGCAGAGAAGGCCCATTCACATGTGATCACCCACCTAATTGCTTTCACAGATGGGCAAATGAGAAGAGCCTATCTTTCTGATCTTAAAGTGCGGGCAGATTAGTATTGGTGAAGGTGGTCCTTCAAGTAATTTGGTCCCAAACTGTTTAAGGCTTTAAAGGTCAAAACCAGCACTTTGAATTGAGCTTGGAAACACACTGGTTACCACTGCAGCCAGCACAGCATAGGCATTATGTGATCAAATTTCCTCACCCCCACCAATACTGGGGTGGCCATATTCTGCACCAGCTGAAGTTTCTGAACCTCCTTCAAGGGCATTCCCTTGTACACCGCATTACAGTTGAATTTTAAGATGTTTTTAATGATGTATTAGTTTTTATTTGTTTTAATGTTTTATCTATTTTGTGGTCCTTGTGTTTATATTTATTGTTGTTCCCCGCCTCGATCCGGAGGGAGAGGCAGGTTATAAATATATTATTATTATTATTATTATTATTATTATTATTATTACAGTAGTCCAGGCTGGATGTGACTAGTGCATGGTTAAATGAGGCAAGGTCTGTCCATTCCCAATAGGGCCGCAGCTGGCATACCAGTCTAAGCTGGTAGAATGCACTCCTAGACACTGCAGCTCCCTGGGCTTCCCCAGTTAGCTCATAGTCCAGGACTCCCAGACGGGAGTGCAACCCCATCTAAGACCAGTTTTAAACTTCCATCCAAAGTAGTTGGTTTCCCAACCTGCAGTACCTCCATCTTGTCTGGATTAAATTTCAGCTTGTTCACCATCACCTATCCCCAAACTGCCTCTAGACACTAACACTAACCCTATCATGTCTCCCCTTAGTCTTCTTTTCTCCATGCCCCAGATCTTTCAGTCTCTCCTCATAGGTCTTTGTTTCCAGACTCCTGATCATCCTGGTTGATAAAGATATGGTAAGGTGTATCTTGCTATTGAAATGCTTCATGTTTTAGAAACAAGTCAGCACTTGAAAAACATTGGCCCATCTAGCCCAATACTGTCTGCTGTGACTAGCATCCGTTCCTCACTGTCTTTCCTAGCTATGTTACCGCTGATTCTTTTAAATGTCCGTGATAGAACCAGGGACTGTCTCCATGTAAAGTATGTCCTCTACCACTGACCTATGGTGCCTCTCATATTAGAAGGCTCTGCCTCAAAATGTGACTCATCCCAGATTACTCATGCTCTTCAGTCTGTTTTTGTTTTATATATCCTGTTCCTGTAAAACAACAACAACCTCCCCCCACAAAACAAAACAACAACAAAAATATTCAGCCTTATTTTTGGTTAGTCCTAATTGCTGCTATACCAATAAAGTGTGTTTGGGGAACTATGGCCAATAACAAACTCGGTGCAGGTACACATTTAAGAAAGCCTTCTTCTACATGAAACATTTTGGGAATAAATGGTACATCCCCAGCCCAAAGGGGTGGACTCAGCCACTTCTTGCTCAGTTCTTCAAACTCAGTTCTTCAACCAAGCAAACTAGGCCTGCAGTTTTTCTTCTTCTTTTTCTTTGGTTTCAGTTATACTTTTCTGTTTGGGGTTATTTTTCTTTTTAGTGTGATATGTCCTGTGCTTGCTGCCATGTGCCTTCTCGCCATTTCCTCCCCCCCCCCATCCCCGCTTTTTGGCTAATGTGCCACGATTCAAGTCAGAAAGATGAAATATTGCTACTCAAGTGCTCAGTGCAGTTCCTATGATCTTGGCACAAAGAATTGTGAGAATTTATTTATTTTTATTTATTTTATTACATAAAATAGCCGAAGTTCTCTGGGCGGTTTACATAGGTTTACTATAGCTAACCATGGGAAGAGAAAGATTTAGGTTTGTGCATGCATTGTGGATTATGGTTATGGGAAATGCACTTGCTTGCAATTGTTAACTGTATTTAGTGATAAATATGAAATTAGGTCCATTAAATCTGGAATAGCTCCAGTGACATCTATTTGAAGTCTGAGAATACATTGGTGAAGACTGGTGGGGGTTGCAACCCTCATATTGCAAACTGGTGTAAACTTAGGGTGACCAGATTTTGGAAACCAAAATCCCGGTTTCTCCCCCCCCCGCCACCCCCCCAAAACAACCCCCCCACCAAGCCATCCCCCCCCAAAAAACACCAGCCTGGACCTACCGGGTTTTCTTCCTCCGCCGCCCGCGCCGGGTCCTCTGCTGCCGCCCCCGCTGGGTCAGCCGCTGCCCCCAGGTCCCCCGCCGCTGCCGGGTCTTCCTCCACCACCGCCAGGTCCTTCGCCACCGCTGCCGGGCTCGTAAGGCCAGAGGCTGCGCGGAAGAGGCGGGAGAGGGCCGATTACATCACTTCCGGATCCGGCCCTCTCCCGCTTCTTCCACGCGGCCTCTGGCCTCACGAGCCCGGCAGCGGCAGTGAAGGACCTGGCGGTGGTGGAGGACCCGACGACGGCGGACCCAGCTGCGGTGGCAGCAGAGGAGCCTGGGAAGCGGCTGCCCCAGCAGGTAAGTGCCCCCCCTCGCGCCTCGCACTCCGGAGGGAAGCGGACGTCCCTGCAGGTGTTGCATAAATTATGCTATTCCCAAGTGTCCAAAGTCCAGATATGAAACACTTGACGAAAGACCTCCTGAAGCTTTGGAAACTAATTTATTATTCTGCGCAGAATAGGTGACCTCCGGACGCTAACGCTGCTTTCCAGAGTCACACCACACCAAGGTTCAAACAATGCTTTTGTACTCCAAAAGTTACACGTCATCAGCCCTCATCCCATTGGTTTATAACCCCAGTGACATCATTTGGCCAACTCTATTTTACTCTCGAGTAGTCCCTAGTAGTGGCCAGATGTGGCGTTGCATTGCCATGTGCTATTTTACTTGTACCCAAAGATGCTTTGCAACGTCCCTCCACTTCTGTCATTCTCTTATATGGTCATTTTGTCTCTCTCCAGGTGTGCCACGGTCACATCTGGATGAGTCACACTCCTGGTTACAATGGAGTCTGACCTGGAGAAGAAGGAGCAATGGCAATATTGACAAGCTCCTAGCTCTTGCGCCGCTAAATCACTTGCAAGCAGCTTGACTTTTGCAGAAATGGATACAATGGACAGGCAGTGGGGAATGGGGCTTTGGGGTGCTGTGTGTGGATGGTTTGGGTGTGCGTATCAGCGAACACATGTAGGATGCGTGTAAGATGCGTGTTAGATGCATGTCAGGGGAAACGGACATGTTTTGGGGTGCAAATCATAGATCTGTTCAGATTTTTACAACACAGGTAAGGAGCGCGAAGCGTGAGGGGGGGCACTTACCTGCTGGGGCGGCCGCTTCCCGGGCTCCACCGCCACCACCGCCGCTGGGTCTACCGCCGCTCGTCGCCGCCACCGCCGCGTGACCCCCCGCCACCCCGGTTTTCTCCCGCCGCCCCCCGGTTGGCCCGGATCGGCCTAGGTTTCCCCGTTAGGACTGGGAAACCCCGGGCCATCTGGACACCCTATGTAAACTAGTTCATTATTCAGTTCAATAGTGTTTTCACACCATGCACTAGAACTATTCTTGACAATATATGGGTTTGTAGTAGGGATGTGCACTGACCCCCCGGATCGGATCGGATAGCGGATCGGAATCGGACCTGGGGGGTCGGATCGGATCGGATCGGATCGGAGGCTGGTCGGATCGGATCGGACCAGATGTCCGATCCGGATCGGACGCCATTTTGAATGCTTTTTCCCATAGCCAAGTATTGTTTTACAAAAACGCCTATAACTTTTTCATTTTTAAAGATAGAAGGATGAAACTTGGGCACATTGTAGACTGGTTAGGGGTAGTTATCTGTGAGAAATTTCAGAAAGATTGGTGCATGCATTTTGTGGCAATTAATTTTTTAATAAATACCCAGGAATGCCTATAACTTTGTCATTTTTAAAGTTACACACATGAAACTTTGCCACATTGTAGGGGGTACCTTGGGACCTATGTGTGTGAAATTTCAGAAACGTAGGTGCTTGTCTTGTGTGGCAATTAATTTTTAGAAAAATGGGTAGTAGTGGGGTAAATACAGTTACGCCTCCCATTTTTTTATTTTTGAAGATACAAACAGGAAACTTGGGCACATTACAGGTACCACTTGCCTTGATATGTGTGTGAAATTTCAGAAACATTGGAGCTTTCCTTGTGTGGCAATTAATTTTTGAAACAATGAGGAAAGAAACACCTATAACTTTGTCATTTTTAAAGTTACACACATGAAACTTTGCCACATTGTAGGTGGTACCTTGGGACCTATGTGTGTGAAATTTCAGAAACATAGGTGCTTGCCTTGTGTGGCAATTAATTTTTTAATAAATACCCAGGAATGCCTATAACTTTGTCATTTTTAAAGTTACACACATGAAACTTTGCCACATTGTAGGCGGTACCTTGGGACCTATGTGTGTGAAATTTCGGAAACGTAGGTGCTTGCCTTGTGTGGCAATTAATTTTAGAAAAATGGGTAGTGGTGGGGTAAATACAGTTACGCCTCCCACTTTTTTATTTTTGAAGATACAAACAGGAAACATGGGCACATTACAGGTACCACTTGGCTTGATATGTGTGTAAAATTTCAGACAGCTGGGTCCAGGCATGTGGTGGCAAGGTATTTTTGAAACAATGAGGAAAGAAACGCCTATAACTTTTTTATTTTAAAAGTTAGAAGTCTGAACATTGCTCACTTTGTAGATGGGTTAGGGGTAGATATGTGTCAGAAATTTCAGAATTATAGGTCCAGGCATTTGATGGCTATGGAATTTTTAAATTACATGTTTCAAAAAAATTTCTACAGAGGCCAGGTCTTCCCCTCCCGCTTGCCGCGAAGAAAAGGAAACACTCTCTCGTCTCGATCCCTTTGATCCTTGCTAGTAGTATCCATTACAGGGCTCGTGTTTCCTTTCCTACTTTCACTTTTCAAGCAGAACGGCTGAGCCTAGCTGAGTTTTGCAGCCATGCGTGCAAGGAAGGATCACTCTGGTCTCGATCCCTTTGATCCTTGCTAGTAGTATCCATTACAGGGCTTGTGTCTGCTTGAGTACAAAGTGAAAGCAGACACGAGCCCTGTAATGGATACTACCAAGGATCAAAGGGATCGAGACCAGAGTGATCCTTCCTTGCACGCATGGCTGCAAAACTCAGCTAGGCTCAGCCGTTCTGCTTGAAAAGTGAAAGTAGGAAAGGAAACACGAGCCCTGTAATGGATACTACTAGCAAGGATCAAAGGGATCGAGACGAGAGAGTGTTTCCTTTTCTTCGCGGGAAGCGGGAGGGGAAGACCTGGCCTCTGTAGAAATTTTTTTGAAACATGTAATTTAAAAATTCCATAGCCATCAAATGCCTGGACCTATAATTCTGAAATTTCTGACACGTATCTACCCCTAACCCATCTACAAAGTGAGCAATGTTCAGACTTCTAACTTTTAAAATAAAAAAGTTATAGGCGTTTCTTTCCTCATTGTTTCAAAAATACCTTGCCACCACATGCCTGGACCCAGCTGTCTGAAATTTTACACACATATCAAGCCAAGTGGTACCTGTAATGTGCCCATGTTTCCTGTTTGTATCTTCAAAAATAAAAAAGTGGGAGGCGTAACTGTATTTACCCCACCACTACCCATTTTTCTAAAATTAATTGCCACACAAGGCAAGCACCTACGTTTCCGAAATTTCACACACATAGGTCCCAAGGTACCGCCTACAATGTGGCAAAGTTTCATGTGTGTAACTTTAAAAATGACAAAGTTATAGGCATTCCTGGGTATTTATTAAAAAATTAATTGCCACACAAGGCAAGCACCTATGTTTCTGAAATTTCACACACATAGGTCCCAAGGTACCACCTACAATGTGGCAAAGTTTCATGTGTGTAACTTTAAAAATGACAAAGTTATAGGTGTTTCTTTCCTCATTGTTTCAAAAATTAATTGCCACACAAGGAAAGCTCCAATGTTTCTGAAATTTCACACACATATCAAGGCAAGTGGTACCTGTAATGTGCCCAAGTTTCCTGTTTGTATCTTCAAAAATAAAAAAATGGGAGGCGTAACTGTATTTACCCCACTACTACCCATTTTTCTAAAAATTAATTGCCACACAAGACAAGCACCTACGTTTCTGAAATTTCACACACATAGGTCCCAAGGTACCCCCTACAATGTGGCAAAGTTTCATGTGTGTAACTTTAAAAATGACAACGTTATAGGCATTCCTGGGTATTTATTAAAAAATTAATTGCCACAAAATGCATGCACCAATCTTTCTGAAATTTCTCACAGATAACTAACCCTAACCAGTCTACAATGTGCCCAAGTTTCATCCTTCTATCTTTAAAAATGAAAAAGTTATAGGCGTTTTTGTAAAACAATACTTGGCTATGGGAAAAAGCATTCAAAATGGCGTCCGATCCGGATCGGACCTCATCGGATCGGATCGGATCGGAGGTTGTCCGGATCGGATCGGATCGGATCGGATTTTCCCGATTTTGGGTCGGATCGGATTCGGATCGTGGATCGGATCCGATCCGATGCACACCCCTAGTTTGTAGCCTTCCATAGAGTAACATGTATGGTCTTCTTAAAGAGTAAAAAAAATGTATTGAAACTTGCTGTAGTAAGCTGAAATGTTTCTTCTTCAAATGACAGTCATCTTTTTTGGTGTTTTGCTTTAATTCTGGAGATAAAACATGGCTTTGCTGTTATAGCTGTGGTCTTGTGAAAACAAAATAACCCCCAGTATAGATTAGCCCCATTTTCATTGTTTTTTGAGATGTGCTTCATAGAAGCACATCACATGCTACTTGAATTTTTTCCCCTTTTTCCCCACTATAGAAAGGCTAGATGCTTCTGATGAAGTATCAGCACATTAGCAGTTATATTCAGTACATCTGAAGGGATGGGGAACCTTTGGCCTGCAGATGTTCCCCATCTGACTCACAGGGGCTTGGCCTCCAAGCCCTGCCTTCTGGGGAGTTCCCCATTGTTACCTTTGGTCAGTGAACAATGAAGATTCCCCTGTGCACCCTTCCAGCAAGGAATCCCTGCTGTTATCTGCCATCAGTGATCGAAAATAACTCAAAGCATTCTTTGAATCAGACTCAAAGAGTGCTTATCAATGGTACCTTTTCAAACTGGGGGGAGGTAAAAAGCGGGGTACCACAGGGCTCAGTCCTGGGCCCAGAGTGTTTTTATTAGTGACTTGGACAAGGAGGTGAGGGAATGCTTATCAGATTTGCAGATGACACAAAATGGGTGGGATAGCTAATACCCTGGAAGACAAAAACAAAGTTCAAAGTGATCTTGATAGGCTGGAGTACTGGGCTGAAAACAACAGAATGAAATTTAATAGGATAAATGCCAAGTTCTACACCTAGGAAAAAGAAACCAAATGACCAGTTACAAGATGTGGGATACTTGGTTCAGCAGTACTACAAGCGAGAAGGATCTTGGAATTGTTGTAGATCACAAGCTGAATATGAGCCAACACTGTGATGTGGCTGCAAAAAAACCAAATGCTATTTTGGCTGCATTAATAGAAGTATAGCTTCCTAATCACGCAAGGTATTGGTTTCCCTCTATTTTGGCACTGGTTAGGCCTCACCTTGAGTACTACATCGAGTTCTAAGCACCACACTTCAAGAAGGATGCAGACAAGCTGAAGGTGGCTCAGAGGAGGGCAACAAGGATCATAAGGGGTCTGGAAACAAAGCCCTATGAGGAGAGCCTGAAAGAACTGGGTCATGTTTAGCCTTGAGAAGAGAAGACTGAGGGGAGACATGATAGCATTATTCAAATACTTGAAATGTTGTCAGGCTTGACTCTATTTGGTCAGAACTGTGTTCTAATTTCTTCATTCTTTACTTATTTATTACATTTTATACTGCCTCACAGCCGAAGCTGTTCACAACAATTAAAACTGTAAAACACAACAAAAATAAGATACAATATAGAAGTTTAAAACTACACTATAAAATAAAAATAGCCAAATAAACCCTGGCAGCAGTGTAAAGATTTAAAATACAGTAAAAGATTTAAAACCACAGAAACTAAAAGACTAAAATACCTGGGAAAGTAAGAAGGCCTTAACCTGGTGCTGGAAAGAGCACAGTGTAGATGCCAGGTGACCATTTTATTAGGCCCTTTGTAACATGTGAACCTTGTCAACCAATAACATTATGGGGCAGCATCCTAGGAAAATCCTTTGGACTCTTAGCTTTGTTTAAGTGGAAGAAGCGTTTCATAAAGCATTTTCCTGGCATGTTATACACAGTGGAATCCTACACGTGTTGACCTTGAATAAAGTCCCACCGAGTTCAGTGGGAATTAAGCCCAGGATTGTTGGCACAGAAGTTAAGAATATCTCTGTGTTGGGCCATGCATGTGTGTCTGTATTGTTTTTGTATTAAATAGAAATGTTGTAGTTGAAGCCTGCCTGCTATCATCTTAAGTTTTAGGTATGTAAAATTTCATTTGCCCTTTAGTTTTTTTGTGTTAGGGATGTTTATTTTCAGCAATATTTTATTGCATAATACTGTAACAGTATACAAGTAAGGAATGATAGGAGCAATGCTTTCATACCCTGGGGGAATGCTGGCCTTTATTTTGAGTAGAAAATTGCTCAGGGGTTATTGTAGATATCTGCGTTCACAGTCTAGGTATATGTGTAACAAAGATTAAATAAAGGTAAATAAGGAAAGGTGGCTACATGTGGGAACAAGAAGTGGGAATTGGCCTGGTAACAGGAGCAAGCAAAGGATAGCTGTGATAGGATCAAGAAGGAGCAGAGCAACCACTTGACTCCCGTCTTGAAAGCTTAAGAAAAATGGATGGGGTAGGCTTTCTCTGTACTAGTTTACATTGCTAAGACTTTCCCCTTCTCCACATATTAATAGAATAAATCTGCTTCACTGACTTATATGGAGAGGGGGAAGAGCCTGCAGTTGGGAGAACCATTGATGTGAAGGGAACATCCACACTTTTGGCCGCAGCTACATACCAACCTGAGAATCATTGGGCATCGGCATTACAGAATGTATTCGACTTTTGCATAGTTTAAACCCTTCAAAAATTCATGGTACTTAGCCTTGGGCAAGAAAACTTAACTGAGCTGCTCATTCTAGTATTGGTACAAAATTTGACATTGTTTCAGTGGCAAGATTGAGATGTTGTGGTTTGCAACTGAGTGCTGGTACTACATGAAGATAAAACTCTTAGCATGTCAACATGTAGAGTTATATTTACTAGTTAATGCCAGGCTTTGCAATATATTATTGCTTACTCTTTTATTTACTTGGAGATCAAACATTTATCCTCCTTTGTTACTGGGAGGAGTTGGGGGTGAGGAGAAGGAGGATTCACATGGGGTAGCTTTTACTGGTCTGAGTTCAAACAATAAATTCCACTTGTCCTTAGAAAGTGGCAAATGATACAGCTGTTGGGTATGAAATGTGTCCTCATACACTGAAACTAATTGTCACCCTAATCTTAGGAATCTGACCCATATGCACAAGTTTCTAGTGCCTGTGGGTCTAGAGAAAAGTCAGCAAATGCGTGTGAACAGGTTTTGCTGAGTGCTTAAGAATTTAAAGATCAATATGGATTTCCATGAGCTGGAGGATGGTATTTCAGAGATGTACCATTAATTATGGGTTGATCTGTTGAGCACTTCGTAGTGGTGTACTCTGATTTGTCTTGTGCTTACAATACTTGTCAAGTAGAATCCTTTGAAATTCTGTTTTTATACTCTCTGATGCAATATTTACAGATGTGTAATAGCCTCCCCAAAGGGACTTGCCTGGCGCCGCCTTGATGGTCTCTTCTGTGCCAGACGAAGACCTCCTTATTCACTCAAGGCTTTTAAATAATGTAATCTTAAGATCTGGGCTCTCAAATGTCTGATTTGAAATTCATTATATATTGCTGCTGAAGTGGTTTTTATTTTTGCTGTCAATTTTATGCTCCTATTTTAGGTTACTGTATTTTTAATATTGAATTTTAGTTTGTATGGGGGTGTTTGTGTGAGCTGCCCAGAGAACGTAGGTTGTTTAAATATAATTATATAGTTTAAATATACAGATAAATTGCACTTAAACTAAAGTTCAAACACTGAAATTATGGTTTCTGTAAAACATTTTGTGTTTTCCCAGAATGTATGACAACATGTCCACAATGGTGTATCTAAAGGAAGAGAAGTTGGAGAAGCTCACTCAAGATGAAATTATTTCTAAAACTAAGCAGGTGATTCAAGGACTAGAAGCACTGAAGAATGAGCACAATTCCATCTTACAGAGTTTACTGGAGACACTGAAATGTTTGAAGAAAGATGATGAGACCAATTTGGTGGAAGAAAAGTCAAATATGATTCGCAAGTCTTTGGAAATGCTGGAACTGGGACTCAGTGAAGCACAGGTAAAAACTGTGGATGAAAGCAATCCCTGTTTACTTTGTGTTAAAATGTTACCCTGCTTTGATACAGGATTTTTACAAAATTAAAATTGTGTAGATCTTGTAAAGCCGCGGGGTAAATGATGTTGACCCACATACACAGTCAAGTATCCTGATCTCTGGTGCTTTCTAGGTAATGATGGCATTGTCAAATCACTTAAATGCAGTGGAATCAGAGAAGCAGAAACTACGTGCTCAGGTTCGCAGACTATGCCAAGAAAATCAGTGGCTAAGGGATGAGCTAGCCAACACTCAGCAGAAATTACAAAAGAGTGAACAGTCTGTGGCTCAGCTGGAAGAAGAGAAGAAGCACCTAGAATTCATGAATCAGTTGAAAAAATATGATGATGATATATCGCCTTCAGTAAGTAGCTGTACATCAAAATGCATTTTATTGTTTTGAATTTCCCTTCTGTTTGCTAAGGAATGTTCTACTGTAAATATTTGTAATTCTTGAGGCAGACTTAATTTTTTTAAATGTATAAGTATGTGTAAAGACTGCAGCACAAAATCGGAGGCTTGTTTATCACAATAGTAGTTCCAGAAAAATATATGATATTTATAGTGACAGGATAATCTTGCAAGCTTGCAAGATTTTCACTGTGCATATTTGGCTTTATTCTGGAGTAATCTAGAACTGACCTTGTATGATCACAGTACTATGGTATACTAGTATATTCTGGTACTACATTTACATTTGCATTTCCCAATTTTTTAAAAAATGGTCCTTGATACATAAAGAAATAAAAACAGCATCACCTTTCCAGAACTGTAGGTTATATGCGGAAGGCTTAAAGAGTGCACAGACAGCAGTTGCAATAAACAGTCCGTTATGACTTATGGTAAAGGTAAAAATGAAAGCAATAGTAGCTTTAGTCTAATTAAATATATATATACATCATCATCTCCGATGCTGAATACTGGAGAAGCAAAAAACAAACCTCATTTCAAAGTGAAGAGGTAAGATAAGAAAATGGAGGAGTGAAGGCAGAGCAGATTGGAAAGGGAGTGGTCAAGATATAGGAGCAGAAGAAAGGGCTGAACCAATTAAGCCAACTAAGACAAATTAAAGGAAGGTTAATCAGGTTAACTCTTTCCAGCCAAACAACAAGTGTCATTGCCCATTTCCTACAGAACTTGTCTGTCGGGGGCGAACCACTACAAAGCAATAATGACAGTCTGTGGCAGTTCTGAAAGATGCTAATAAAGATACAAATAAATGACTTTTTATTTATTTGTTACATTTCTGTACCACCCAATAGCCAAAGTTCTCTGAGCAACCCCTGCCTCATCCAACCAGGTGCGCTCCAGGTTGGTGGATTTCATTCAGGGTTAAATCCTGGATAAGTCCAGGTTTGTGAGCCGCACTGGCATTAAACAGCAGCACCTTGAGGAAAAGGGGAGTAGTTGATACATCTCCCTGGTTCTGTTGGCTAGAGAGAGGCACACGTTTAGCATAACATGCTCAAATATATAGTCCCTAAGGCTGCAGTCCTATGCATATTTACTTGGGAGCAAATCCCACTGTATTCAGTGGAATGTACTTCTGAGTAAACCTACTGTGGCATAATGACATCTTTGTCCATAATTCTGAGTGCAGTTTCACTGCTGCTAAAGCGTCTCTCTCTCTGTGTATGAATCAGGTAGATAAAAAATAAGATTTAGTGCTTCATGACCTCTGTCTAGTCTGACTTTTATTTTATTTGTGCCTTTCCACCAATAATAGAACAAATGTATTAAAATTAAAAGCACAACAATAATAGAATAAAAAGAACATCCAATCAAACAGACGCAAAAGGTCTGCTTGAATAAAAATGTTTTTGCCTACTGGCAGAAGGACAACAGAGAGGGAGCAGACCAATGCCAGATCTACACCAAGCAGAATATAGCACTATGAAACCGGTATGAAAGCGGTATATGAAAGGCAGGAGCCACACCAAACAGGATATAGCACTATGAATGCGGTTTATGTTACGTGTCTTATGGGCCCCAACAGTTGTCAGTGCAGTAGTGTGGTTCCTGCCTTTTATATACCACTTTCATACCACTTTCATTGTGCTATAGCTTACTTGGTGTAGATCTGGCCCTGGTCTCCCCCAGCAAGGAATTTAGACTTAGTTATTTATTATATCTTTTTAAAGATTGTTCAGTTGATAAATATTTTCAGTGTTGGTTTCAGCAGTGGAGGGGGAAAGTAGTGAAACTAAAATTGTTCTTTGCATTCTGTGGCTATGCATGATGCACATATCCAAATTGATTCCATAACTGATTTTCTGGGGACTTGTTTAGGAGGATAAAGACTCAGATTCTACCAAAGAACCTCTGGATGATTTATTCCCCAATGATGAAGATGACCAAGGGCAAGGAAGTAAGTGAGATGAAAGCAATGCCTTTTTGTGTTCATATATTGAGGGTGCTAGCTGATCTTTAACCCCTGGACTGCTATAGGCCATTAGTGCACAGTACACAGCATGAAAGCTTGGCTTGACCAAAACAACCAAACTATGGATAGGGGATTGACTTGCAGAAACTTATGACTGACAATCAAAACCTCTTATTCAGTGTAAAGATTTTAAAACTGCTGAGGGTGTAACCATTCCTGGTTAGTGATAATTGTGGCTTACCATGATGTCTGAACAGGTGTAACCATAGTTATTACTAACCTTACTTGGAGCACAAACTAAATACTGAAGCTGGAATCCATTTCTGAAGGTGAGAATGTTATGAATGAGCCTCCCCAAAAGTCCAGAGATTGGGAGGAGACACCCCCAACCAATATATTGGCTTGGCAGATGAGAGTGAAACACTTGCTATGGCAACCCTAGTGGGCGAATTTTAGAATTCCTGATTTTTCCATGGATTGGGCTACATCCTATCTCATTCTTTTGGGAGCCCGGATAGTTTCACAGTAATAAAACAAATATAATTTTGCTTACAAATCATGCGTCAGAACATATTTGAGGTGGTGTATTCTGAAACAAGAGTAGAATTGTTAGATATAATAGCCTCATGGACCTCAACCATCATTTTGATTGAGTTGAAACATTTGAGGGTGTGGTCTTAATGAAGTTCAATTCATCTATACTAATCACATACAAATTTAATGCACTTTTTTCTGATTGTGGCTTTTCCTGTCCCAGTTCAACAGCCACATAGCAGTGCAGCAGCAGCTGCCCAACAAGGTGGCTATGAGATTCCAGCAAGACTGAGGACCCTTCATAATCTTGTCATTCAGTATGCTTCCCAAGGTAGATATGAGGTTGCTGTACCCCTCTGTAAACAAGCACTTGAGGACCTGGAGAAGACTTCGGGTCACGATCACCCTGATGTTGCCACTATGTTGAACATACTGGCATTGGTATACAGGTTGGTATTTTTAACAGCTTTTTAAAGAATTTTCTGAGGGCCTTTGATATTTCAACCGCAGTTAAATAAAATATTGCATTTTTAAGGAGTTATTCATGTTACGAAGGAGTAATGATACCCTCTATGGATTGTTCTACATGATTTCATTTTCAGTATGTGTTGCTATCCCTTTTTGAAAGACCTCTCATCTTAGGGTTTGTTTTGTTTTTTAGGCATATAGCTTTTAAATAGCTTTTTTTTTTTTACTTACAATCATCCTTAAACAACAAGCTCAGAGGTCGGTAACAAGGGAGAGGGCCTTCTCTGTGGTGGCCCCCCGAATTGTGGAACTATCTCCCTGACAAGGTCCTCCTGGCGCCAACATTGTTATCTTTTCGGCGCCAGGTCAAGACTTTCCTCTTCTCTCAGGCATTTAGCAATATCTGATGAGCCTGGGTTTGTTTTGTTTTCAGGTTTATAGCTTTTTAAAGTTATTAAAGTGGTTTTAAATGTATGTGTATATTGTGTGTATATTATATATTTGTGCTGTTTTAATTTTTGTATATTGTTTTTAATTGTTTTAATCTTATGTAAACCGCCCAGAGAGCTTCGGCTATGGGGTGGTATACAAATGTAATAAATAAATAAATAAATAAATAAGCCTTTTGAAGGAGGTAGTCATCTTCCCCTTGAATTATATTTACAAGTATTTTGAACTGAGTAATAGGTTGGCAACTAGTGGCCTAAGAAATGAATCCAGCTTTTGATTTTGCACTGGATGGTGCCTGTGATGGCCCCAGATTGGCTTTGAGTTTTTTTTAACTGTTGGAGAGAGGGAGCAGAGCAGGACAAAATTATATATAGGGGTGTTGAGGTCAGCTTGGTCCATTACACAGGGCTGTCCTCTAGATTTGGTCTGTCCTTCGCTTTAGTAGCCGGCCATTGTGCTGTAGGTCCTGCTTCATGGATACAAACATAAAAAGAGCAGAATCTGTATTGAATACTGGCACTTAATGCTTACCAAGATTTTGAAGCCAGTTCTTGCTATTGGTACTGCTTTTAATGACCAAATGCTTAAATAATACATTTATGAATAGGGTGTGTTGATCACGGCTCTTTCCTAATGTAGGGACCAGAATAAATACAAGGATGCCGCAAACTTACTGAATGATGCCTTGGCTATTCGTGAAAAGACCCTGGGCAAAGATCATCCAGCGGTTTGTATATAAGACAGTTTTTGTTTTGTTTTGTTTCCCCCTTCCCTGTTTCTTCTTTCTCTGTAAGTACCAAGTCTTTTTCTTTGAAATTCATCTTAATATTAAACTCAACAGGGAGGTTTTTAAGTCCTGGCTTATCGTTAACATCGTTCAGGTAGGAGACTCTCAAAACATTTTGCTCTTTAAATAATTAAGCACAAATCACTTTAACAATGGTCCACTTAAATTACTTTCATGACATACTTGCTTGATTCTGAATCAATTTGCATGATTTGAATATACCCCAAACACTGAAGGAATATTTCAACTACGTTTCTGGAATCCTGTTGGAGTTGTGCTCATTCATAAGAAATAATGAAATGGTTCAGTATAAGTAGACACCTCAAATTTAATGAAAAATAGCTTCATATTACAGACAGGAAACTTGAAATTATTTTATTTGACTTCCCATTTACGACTCTTCTGCAAGTAGTTTTTTGCTTAACCTAAAGCAGTTGATTTCCTAATATTTAAGATTCTAGCCCAGTGCTTCCCTCACTGTATCTTGCCAAGAAATATGTCTCAGTGAGCCTTTCAGTCTCAGGCCAGGGCTTAAAGAACAGCCTAGTCCCAGTCCTTTGGAAAGACTAACTCCGTGCTTGCTGAAGGATGCTCAACTCTGGATATATTTCAGTTTCTGGGCCTTTAATAAATTGGTGCCTATTGGAGGATATAGTACATATTTATTAAGTTGGTGAAGGGAACCAAAAGTATTTGCTAGCATTATTTGTAGGCATCCAAAGGCTGGGCATCACTGTTCTAGTTAAACACATTTTTATGCTTGTTGCCTGGAACTTAATTTTTTTTCTTTATTGAATAAACAGTTCATGGGTACTTGTATATGTGAGCTACAAACAAATTAATGCACTATACATGTATGGGCTGCTTATTTTTTTCCAAGCATTTCAGGAAGTGTAGTGGTAGACATAGTGTTGTCTCCTTTTTTATAGGTTGCAGCAACTTTAAATAACCTTGCAGTGCTTTATGGGAAAAGAGGAAAATACAAGGAAGCTGAGCCTTTATGCAAGAGAGCTTTGGAAATCAGAGAGAAGGTAACATAAGTATTATTATTATTATTATTATTATTATTATTATTATTTTTGCTGATTTGCACTTTCTAAAAAAAAAACCTCCAAATTTTCATGATATTGGTACTGGGTGCACATGCTGGTTAAAGTAGAGATTGTGTGGACAACTGTGCAATATTTAGGGGTTTATTGAACTGTCTTAAACTAAAGAATACCTTTAGGTGTATTTTGAATATGTGTTACAACTTGCTGTCAGAATGCAGATAAAATTATTTTGTAAACATGATAGGGAGGTTGGGTAGAAGGAAATTTCTTGTAGTTCCAGATTAGGTTTTCTATTCCAGCAGTGTCATAAAGCAACTGCAGCATATAAAAATAGTATTGGAAGACATCAGCATGTCCTGCAGGAAAAATGTTCCAAAGCTTTAATACTTTCAAAAAAATAGTTGTTGGATAAAATACTTTAAACATGTCTGTCTAGTTCAGGGGTCCCAACCTTTTTGGGTTGGGAGGCACAGTGGGAATTTGATTTATTTAATTTCATTTCTG
This sequence comes from Anniella stebbinsi, assembly GCA_029215795.1. NCBI lineage: Eukaryota > Metazoa > Chordata > Lepidosauria > Squamata > Anniellidae > Anniella > Anniella stebbinsi. The sequence goes on from JARDYH010000001.1 coordinate 357,568,931, forward strand.
TACCACCCATTTCTGTGTACTGCTGAAGCTCTCTGGGCGGTTCACAGAAGCCATAAAGTACAGCTTAAAACCATAAAGTATAGCTTAAAGTATAAAATGCAAAAGCTTAAATCACAATTTAAAACCACACTATAAAAGTACAACCAGAATAAAACCAAGCAGCAATACAGAGATTTAAAATACAGTATTAAATATAGATTTAAGACAGCAGTGTTAAGAGCCTAGGATGGTAAATGCTAAAATTCTGAGAAAATAGAAAGGTCTTCACCTGGCGCTAGAAAGAGTACAATGTAGGTGACAGACAATTTTTTAGAGTTTCATGGCCTTTCTCACAAAATGGCTGCCACTGGAGACTTGCCCATCTTTAAAAAAAAAGTCATGTTGAGAATGGCTAGTTACAAAATACTCATTTCTCAGAAGGCAAACATGTGAGGCTAAAAGAAAAGTAACTTCCTCAAGAACCTGGGTACAAAGACATAGGGAGGGTCTGAGCTCCAAAACACAAAACCACTCTTTTAAACCCAAATAAAGATGGTGCTGGAGGGCAGCACTTCACTTTGAAGCATGCCAGCCTTTCAGTTTAAAATGTATCTATTTAAAAAATCTTAAATAAAATGAAAAAGGTGGGGCAAGGAGTCTGGCAGGTGCCAAGAGAGGTGTCCACAGGTGCCATGTTGCAGACCCCACGTCTAGTGAATAAGCATCAATACATTGCAGTAAACCACTCAGAGAGCTTTGGCTGTAGGGCTGTATAGAAATTAAATAAATAAAAATAAACAAACAAACAATATGGATTTTTTAAAAACAACAACAACAAGCAGTTGTGTTTTTATAAGCACTTGTGTGAAGTTGTGTGTGGCAGTCATAAGGCTTTATAACAGAAATGTTTTTACTTGGAGTATCTCCCAGACACCTGTATCATGGGTAATTAATTCTAGCTCCTTTAATGTGCTTGGGATATAAGTAGGTGCTTGGCTCTGGTTGAATGGATCCTAGTATGAATAGCATGGCTGGGTATTTTAAAAAAAAATGTAAGCGAAAGGTGTTAATATAGTATGCCTTTGTTTCTAGGTACTGGGAAAAGATCATCCTGATGTTGCCAAGCAGTTAAATAATCTGGCCTTACTATGTCAGAACCAGGGTAAATATGAAGAAGTGGAATACTACTATCAGCGGGCACTTGAGATCTACCAAACTAAACTGGGGCCGGATGATCCAAATGTAGCAAAGACAAAGAACAATTTGGTACGTCTGAACAGTGGAGTAAACAATAACAAGAAATGAGCCCCTGTATTTCTCACTGGCTGAAAATATGATATTGGATCCAAAGAACTGTGAGCAGAATGAACATAGTTGCTAGTACTATCCCACAGACCCCTGTGCAGGTACTGGAGGAAGAGCTGGTTCAGTGGTGTTATAGATTATATTGCAGTTTTTGTGTTTCTGCTTACAGAGGTGTAAAATACATCTTTGGATCTAATTTCACTTTTCTCACATAATACTCTAGTGCAGGGATGTTGAACCTCAGGCCTGCAGGCCAAATTTAGCCTGCCTGGGATTCCCTGTATGGCCCACCTTCTTTCCCCATCCATCCATTTTTTGGGCATTTCCTAGCTTTTGTGCTGTGTTTTTTTCCAGTTCTAAATTGTTGAAATGTTTCCCCTAAGGCTGGTGATCAGAACTTTAAGCTAAAATACATTGGTATTTTTGGCCTTGTCCATTTAGCCCTGCGCACCATTTTAATGTTGCCCCCAAGAGATTCTCTAAACTTGAATTCAGCCCTTATGCTGAACAGTGATGCTCCACTGTGATGTATAATACAGACTTATAGTGCTGTCAATCAGTGTAGACAGTACTGGGCTAGATGGATTAATGATCTGACTACATGTAAAGCAGCTTATTGTGAGTGGACGGTATCTTCCGCAGGCGGAAAAGCACATTTGGATCCAAACCATTTTTATGTGTTGGGCAAGTAACCATCTAATAAATGTATCTGAATACTGAGATGTTCACTGAAATGTTACTATGCTTGTATCTTCTCTTTCAGGCCTCCTGCTACCTGAAACAAGGCAAATTTAAGCAAGCAGAAACTTTATACAAAGAGATCCTTACTCGTGCCCATGAAAGGGAATTTGGCTCTGTGGATGGTAAATGTTTGCATTATGAAGGAAAGCTAGCTAGAATTGGAGCTAAGAACATCTTAGATTTTCTCCTTCAAGTGATGGGATGGATGGCATATAATATTTAGAAATCATTTTAGAAATTCTGATATATGAAGTGCTTAGTTATAGTACATTATTTAGCCAGACAATTAAGAACTTCAGCATTAGCTGTGCATACCTCACATCACTTGTGTTTCTCAAACAAAATAGTTTTTTTCATATTGTATGGAAAATTACCTTTAGAATGTACCGTATTTTCCGGCGTATAAGACGACTGGGCGTATAAGACGCCCCCCAACTTTTCCAGTTAAAATATAGCGTTTGGGATATACTCGCCATATAAGACTACCCCTCTTCCAACCCTGGAGCAGGCCGCGAAGCCTTCAACTGTATCATGCATGCTTATGCTATAAGGAGAGATCTACAACATCCCAAACTTGGGTTGCTGCCTATTTTAGGGGCCTGCTCCTATGCCTTTAACAGCAACCCAACACACGCATATGTAACAGTAAAGCCTTTTCTGGCTTGAAGAGAAGTGTTGTACATCATCACCCACTGAATTTCTGTGTCAGAGGCACAGGACTAGTGTCTATATTAAATAGGCAACCCCAACAAAGAGTTGTTGGCATCAAAGAATTCATATTCAAGCTTACTTAACACCATCAACCTGTTTTACTCAATACCAATTTAAATGTGACACTAGGCAGCCAAGACAAACTTAGCTCTGAAGATTTGCACAACCCTGCTGTTTCCTTTAAAACAGGCTCCCAGTCCCTACAGCTACACTACACACTTTGGAGAAAATACATCCTACTGAACGACATCAGACTCTTGAGTAAGCACTGAGCATTGGACTGAACATGTATAGTGTCAGCATGCCAACGCAGCACCTGCTGGGCTACCAGTTCCTGGTGTGCTGGTTTAACTGAGGCACCAGTACAAAGCCCTGTGGGTAAGCTCATCTTCTCTGCCTGGTGTCACATTTAAATGGGGCCTCACAAGCTCACATCACAGGAGTTCGAGGGAGAAGTTTCCCATTCCTTACAGTGCATGCAAATGCATGAAGTGGGGTTCTAACGTCTGTCAGTTATTGGGAGTACATTATTTTTGGATAGTAAAATATTCTGAATTAATGTACACAGAGACTTGTGCGTTTGCAGATAACATAGTGTCATACGTGGACCTCAATCCCTGTGAGAAGAGAGCACAATCCAGAAACAATCTTCCCCAGCCATATATAAATGACCCCCGCCCCGTCAACTAAAACACCCCCTACTACAGGAGGGTGGAGTATAAGGGAAGAGCTGGAAATACAGCAAGGGGGGCGGCGGTGGTGATGGTTGCTCCCACTTCCGACCCATCATTAAGGGTTATTAAGGGCCACGTCCTGCTTCCAAATAGGTCAGGGTCGCATGGAGGCAGGCAGCGCACCTGAAAGAACCAGGGCTGCCTTACGGCAGCTCCTTCCCCACACCCCACACGGCAAGGGGGCGCCCCGGCTCTCAACGGACCCCGTCCAAAGCCGCCAACGTCCCCTTTTTCAGGCCTCGCCAACGGCATAGGCCGCAGCCTGAGCAGTGACTGCAGCAGCAGCCTCGGAAGCCGCCCCCTCCCAGCCTGACCCCGGCAGGAGAGAGGAGAGAGAGAGAAGAGGGCTCCAGCCCGGCGCCTGAGTATCAGGCAGGAGCGAGGGCCGGCAGGCAGCTGGTCCATGCGGCGACACCCCTCCCGCCGCCCCCCAAAGAGGCACCCGCACCCCCTTCCCTTCCTCAGCCGGCGGCTCCGAGCCAGCGACTTACTCGAATCCATCCCCCTGGGCTGGGCTCCTCTACGCGGGGCAAGAGCGACGACCAGAACAGCAGCAGCCCCAGGAAGGAGCCGAGCAGCAGCACGGCGCGCAAGAGGAAGCCCAGCTTCAGCCGCATCCTCAGCCCCCGGCCCGACCAGTTCCCCTCAGCCCCCCGCCACCACCGCTGGGCTCCCGCTTCTGTCCCCCTCCCGGCGACTGCTGCTGTGGCGGCTCCTCACTTGCGCCGAGCCGAGCTCGGCGTGGTTCCCCCTTCTCCTCCTCCTCCTCCTTCTTCTTTTGCTGCCGCTGCCTGTCCTCCCCCACCCCTTTCTCTCTCTCTCAAGCAGGCGCCCGGAAAGGTAAGGGCCCCCCTCCTCCCCTCCGCGTGCCCCCCCATCCCCTCCTTACCTTTCCTGGACGCCCGCTCCCGTCCTGTGCCGGCGGCTACTGCCAGCGGGCTTTGCGGCCTGCTCTAGAGTAGCGCGCCGGGTGATCGCATCACCCGGCGCGCTACTCTAGAGCAGGCCGCAAAGCCCGTTGGCAGTAGCTGCCGCCGCTGCCGGACGGGAGCGGGCGTCCCGGAAAGGTAAGGGCCCCCCTCCTCCCCTCCGCGCGCCCCCTCCTTACCTTTCCTGGACGCCCGCTCCCGTCCTGTGCCTGCGGCTACTGCCAGCGGGCTTTGCGGCCTGCTCTAGAGTAGCGCGCCAGGTGATGAGATCACCCGGCGCACTACTCTAGAGCAGGCCGCGAAGCCCGCTGGTAGTAGCCGCCGGCGCAGGACGGGAGCGGGCATCCCGGAAAGGTAAGGGCCCCCCTCCTCCCCTCCGCGCGCCCCCTCCTTACCTTTCCGGGACGCCCGCTCCCGTCCGGCGCCGGCGGCTACTGCAGCCCCCCTCTGTCCGTCCTATACCCGGTGTATAAGACGACCCCCGACTTTAGAGACGATTTTCCAGGGTTAAAAAGTCGTCTTATACGCCGGAAAATACGGTATGCTATTTTTTGATATGACAGGGGACGGGTACTTGAGATTTAAAGCAAAAAGGTCCAGTCACATTGGGCATGCTTTCTATAGCTGTTTGACTACAAGCCTCCTTTTACAATTCATCACAAGAGTTCTGCACAGGGTTTTAGATGATGGTGACAATAAAAAGAATGACAACGTAAACATGGAGAATAATACAACTTAATTATACAATTTAAATCATTTGGGGTGCTTGTTTACCCAGTAGAACATGGTTTGCAAAGAGTAGTTGTAGTACAGTGGCTTCATTGCAGTGAGTTCATTATGTAAGCAGCATGTTTGAGGTGTATTGTGATAAAAACAAGACTGTATATGTTCTAGCAAACAGCTACGCTTCTGTCAGCATGTGTTACTTGTAGTTTGGTTCAAAGCTGACATCAAAGCCACCTTGAAAGAACATTTTAACAATTTTGTAACTCTGATTTCTAGTTACCTTTTTCTGTTCCACAGTCTGTACATATCAAGACAGTTACTTGTAGTATGTCTTGGTTCTGACAAAGTGATCCGCTTTGCACGTCATGCAGCAATTCCTGGGTTGTTTAACAGCAATTGCCCATGGTTTGGTGTTGGGTTAACTCTGGATTGTTTAACCAATAAACAACCCAGAGTTTCTGGGTTTGCACATCATGAAACATCCCAGGAACAGGGTGGGGTGGGGTTAATTAAAAGCAAAAATGATGAGTATGTGGGAAGCAGCATGCTTGACGCTTCACTCGTCCTTGGAAATTCCTGAGTTAAATAGCCCAGGAAATGCAGGGTGTCATGTAAACTAGCTTGGTGTGATAAGATAAACTTCTTCAATGTTCAGCTTATTTCAGAAAATGAAGGCTTGCCTAATCCATTTACAAAAAAATAGAACTGTAACTAGATACTGATGAGTGTCGACCTGGTGCCCTAGAACTGAGAATACTGGGGGTGGGTAGGATGGCTCTCCCTACAACTTTCCATGATACCTTATTTAAAAGCATTCTTTTAGAATGCTGTTCTGGCCAAATGTAGTGGTAATTTTATTTTACATGATATCCAATATCTGATTTTTACGTAGATGAAAACAAACCCATTTGGATGCATGCTGAAGAGAGAGAAGAATGCAAAGTAAGTGGAAATCTGGAGCAGAAATTTTATTCTGTTCTTACAGTACTAAAGATACAGTTTAACAAAATGTTCTCAATTTAGGGAAAGCAAAAAGATGGCACAACTTTTGGTGAATATGGAGGCTGGTACAAAGCTTGCAAAGTTGATAGGTATGTACATTTTTCTCAAAGCATTTGAAGTGTTAAAAAATCAAGCTGGAAGGGCACTAAATTCTGAATTTTAGGCGAAATCTCCATGGTGAGGAAAATTCATAAATAAATTCACAGTGCAATATCATAGTATTATGGTCTCTGCATTCTGGTGGAACCTGAAGTAGCCTTTTCATTTAAAAAGGTACACATAAAATAAGATGGCCTCAAACATTTTCAGTACTTGCCAAAGGCACATTTTTCTTCTTGACAAACTAGGGAGTTTTCATTGCTGTTTCCAAAGTTTGTTCTGAGTGCTGTCAAGCCAGTTACTTGCATAATAAGAATCTCCCACCTCCTTGCCCCTGAAACACATACATCAAAAAGAAGCTGCAAAAATGTGTAACTTGCTGGAACTGAAACTGCTCCTTTTCCCAAATCAAAGTCTGAATGTAATGGAGTTCTCAAAGCCCAATATTGTGGCTCAATTATATGGCTTGTGTTGCCTTGGAATGCTGGCCACTCTGATGAGATGAACTCCATGCCTCATGTTTCGACTATGTAAAATTTCTCATTTTCCAACTTTTATAGTAAGCAGCATGACTTGGGGAATGCTTGTCACAAATTCCAGCTTTCTTAATAATGTGGAAGTACCATAACCACTTTGAATCCACAGAAATGTCGTTTTTGAGTTCTGGTAATCAGGAAGTCTTGGAATAGATTTGTACTAAATTTTAGGCCTCTGGCTCAGTGGTAACTGCCATAACAATTTTGAGTGAGACCCAAGCACATGCCTGCTTCTCTGTCTCCTTCTGGCTGCATTCAGACAACACAACAGTCAACAGTGGGGTAATAATCAATTCAACAGTTGTTTATCTATCATGTTGTGTGTACTCCCCACACAACATGATAATAATCAACCGTGGTGTGGGTTAGGATCATAGTTGAATTGACTATTAGTCCATGCTCAGTTGACTCACTTATCCCCCATCCTCTCTCCCCACTCAGTCCTGCCACTAGTATCCCATCAGCCATTGCTGCCGAAAAACTATCCTTCCATCTGGACTATTGACCACTCTTGCCTTGTGACTCTATAGCTGACAAAATAACTAACATTGGCCAAGGAATAACCAATGGTACCCTCCACACAACATGATAACCAGTGGTGGTTCAAATAGCCAATTTTCTACAGCGTTGGTTATTTGCGTTGATTATTTCAGCCAAATAACCAACCGTTGGTTTAAATACTCGCTCCATACTACATAATAACCCAAGGCGGGTTAACCAGCCATTGACTGTTTAAACCACCATTGGTTATTGTGTTGTCTGAACCCAATCTCTCTTTCTCTCTCTCTCTCTCTCTCTCTCTCTCTCTCTCTGTATCAATAAATAAAACCTGGAAAAAGTGTAAATATATTTAAGTGTGTGTGTTCTTGATCAAGTTATGAAACTTGAGCTCTGTAGCAGAACAGCCATTAGAAGTAGTCATCTGTAAATCTTAACTGCACCATTTTTCTCTGTTATACATCAGTCTACCTAACTTAATTTTGCTGTTGTATTAAGGAGACTAGTCAGTTTGACTCTTGCCTTGGCACCTTAGAGATTTCTTTCCATGTGTTTTACCTTTCCCCAGTCACATGCCACAGGTTTGTTTGCCCTTAACAAAAGAAATAGCTTCACAGTACTAGATAGTTATTCACAATTGGTCAGCATAAGAGTGCTTAAGAGGTCTGCCCAAGGCACCTATTGGATGGAAGCTTGAAGTTTACTGACGATAGGAACAGATGACCAGGAGTCTCTTAGCTGCTTAAAACTGTGTTGTCTGTAATTATTTAGGGATGTGGCTGTCTACAGTCATTGCCTATAAGATAAGCCCAGTATTGCTGCACTTCCAAACCAAGTGGTTTGAGGATGATGGGTTTAGATTAAGTGGCTGCTATCTGTGGCTTTCCATGGGTGGCAGTAGTTTGATGTATGGAGAGATTTGCTCTTCAGGGAGTGGGAAGGAGCATCAGAGGGAAGCACCACTTGTCACAGTTTATGTATCCCTCTGTTTCTGCTAACCTTTGAATGTGGTGTTGTAGTAGCTCTGGGTTCTTAAAATAGTAGCATATTTGAGAGGGTGCTTTTCTTCTTGCACTTTAATAAAAACTGGATTCCAGACTTGCTGTAAGATAAGTGCCCTAGAGAATCTTGTATCAGACTCAAGAGTTTTAAGTACCAGAGAGTTTTGTAATCTTTCTAGGCTGGAAAACACAGCATCTTTCTCAAGGTTACTGCTTTAGAATCAGCCTGGTTATGTAATGGATTGGAATAGCACTTGGAAAACACTTTTGCTACTTTCTCGCAAATTCCTTGTCAGAAGGAACTGCAAACTGGTTGTTCTCATGGACATTTCGTCTGGATGCAAATGTTTAACTGACATTAATAGTATAATGTTGCCAGAAACTAGGTGTGAAGTATGTAGCCTTGTGGCTTTGTGCAGTGTCTTTGTAGAGAGCTTCTTGTATATTTGCAAAGCTATTAGGAACTTTTTGTAAGCAATAAATTCTCATTGGCATTGGCTTGTAATGGAATATTCCACCGTGCTATTAAACACGATTGTTTCAAGTCCGGGTTGCCATGGTCTGCTGTCAGAACTGTACTTTTTAATTTTATAGTCCAACAGTCACAACTACCTTAAAGAATCTTGGGGCACTTTACAGACGCCAAGGCAAGTTTGAAGCTGCTGAAACATTAGAAGAGGCAGCAATGAGGTCCCGTAAACAGGCAAGTGCCGATACTTCAATATTTTTCTATGCTTTGTTCACCAAACGTTTCACTTTTAAAAATGATTCAAAGGTTAGAGTGTCTTCCCTACAAAGACTGGTGAATAATCTTGGTTTGCAGGGCAAGTAGAAACCATAGTTTGCTGATTCCAATGTAATGGCAAATCTAAGAAGTAACTGTGCTGCAGACCTAGGAAGTAACTATGTGGAGTGTGCAAAGGAAGGAGGCTGAGGGAAGGAGAGAGCATGTGAGCACAGGGCCCCTTCCCATAGAATCAATTATATCTTGGTGTATTTTGTTTGAACTGACCCAAAAGGATAACTTCTGTCTTTAACAAAGTTTGAAACTCTTGAAAAAACACCATCACAAAACTGTTCTTAATTTCTATGTATAAAAAAATATGTATGTATTCTCAATATTGGCTAATCATATGTCTAAAGCAGCATGGGAACAAAACCTTGGAAAATAATTTGCAGATTGTGAATGCTTGCATATCTATTTAGGTATCTCATACATGATTGCAATTCAAAACAGAATTGTTAAAATATTCTTTACCGATAGCATCTTATACTAATGCAGTTGCTTTGCTCCTGCCATAAAGGGAGAAGCAAACACACCAGGAAGTCTTTATTTAAAGATAGTTTCCTTTTTCATCTGAACTGCGAAACTATGTTGAACAGCTTTGGAACAAGCCATGATATCAAACCAACTTCAAATCATGGTTTCATATTTTTTCTTGCTTTGAAGCTGTTTCCTCTTTCATTCATTGACAGTTTTCTGTTTCATTTGCTTTGCATAAAGGGAGGAGTGAAGGGGCTGCTTATGCAGCCGAAGGGCTTGTTCATATCTCAGCTTATTAATGCAATCTATATATGGCCCTCCCTGGCCTAAACTTTAAAAGTTGCAAACCTGGTTAGAGTAGGCTTCTCAGTTATGGCACTGAACTAACTACCTATTTATTGCAAAGTAAGATGTCTGTTTTCTCTTTACTTGGCTCACAGGGGCTTGACAATGTTCACAAACAGAGAGTTGCTGAAGTGCTTAATGACCCAGAAAGTATAGAGAGACGGCGAAGCCGCGAGAGCCTCAATGTTGACGTGGTAAAGTATGAGAGTGGCCCTGACGGAGGAGAGGAAGTGAGTATGAGCGTAGAATGGAATGGGGTAAGTACAGTACACAGTGTAAGAAAATAACCTAGTATACCGCCATAGCAGCTAAGTTGCCATTCTGTTCAGGGATACTTGGCGCATATGCAACAGCAGATTTGAAAGAAATAAAAACTTTAAAACCTTTTGACCAATTGGATGACATTTAGCTTAAATGAGGAAAAACTCATAGGAATTAAAATTTGGATTTAGGTATGAGCACTTGAATGCTGATTGAATGTCCTGGTTAATGTCTAGGACCTAATCCTAACCAGTGGCTTGTTTCTTAGCGGATGTAATAGGATGACAGTTGGTTTACTTTGCTCGTTCTCTTTATAGTTCCCTTTATCTCAAAATATTTCCTTTTCTGTGTTTCAGTAGCACTCACTGCTGTGCAATTAAATGGAATTAGCATGGAAAAAAAATAAAAAGTTGTAAATTTAAGAAGAAAATTAATTCTGTGTAAAAGATAAAACCCCATTTGTGTTCCTACCTCAAATGTTTTTCCCAGGTGTCATGAGTCCTGCTGCAGAACTGGCTTCTGTATGCAACATTCATGATGCAACAATTTAATCCGCCAATCCACAAATGATAATTTACTGCTTTCCATTATTAAGGGAAGCATTTTTCTACCCTGTGATGCGTAATTCTACTGCTTCATGTAAAATTTATGCCATGCAAGTTAACAATAACAAGACCTTTCTAAAACTACCATCCCTGTTAACATATGACTGAATCTACTTTTCTGTTTGGTGTCTTATAAGTGGAGCCAGTTTAAGCATTTAGGAGTTTACTACTCTTGATATATTTTACACTGGGTGCAAGCATTAGCTCCTCATGACATGCATTTTGCCTATGTCTGCCTTATGATGACTTAGTTCTTTGAAACATTTAGTCAAATTGCACTAGTCATAGGTTTTTCCAAGTTTCTCTTGCTTTTGGATGTTTAGGTTACCTTCCATATTTGTGTACTTCTCAAATTTCCCTTGCTGTAGCTAGAATTCTGTTGTCACTTGGCAGAGCTTTCGGATCTTAATGGCTACTGTAGCTGTCTATGCCTTTTCCGTTTTTGATGCGGGAAATTTGTATCTGTCTCTCTCTTTCTCTCCTGTTAGCAGATTGGCTTTGGTGTTTGCGGTTCTAAGACAGTCAATCAGCATATAATGAAATATTACTACATAATCTGTTCCTTTGCCGCTAGAACTGTGTACTGTACTCTTCCCTGATTTTTTTTCCTTCTATACTTTGCATGCCTTCAAATTTTCAAGTGGGGAAAGAATTTTTTTTCAACTGTCTTTTGATTAAGAAGCATGCAGATTTGGGATTGACAGGAGTACTAACTAAACAGTATTTCTAGATCAATGACAGTCCTATTTAGTAACACACTCAAATCAACTAGTAACCTTTTCCAGAGTGAAATTTGTCTACTTTGAGAAGTATGTGGCAGTATTTTTTTTTCTAGTTCACTTAGGGGTTTACATTGGTCGACTTTTTTCTTTGGATTAGTTTGTGCTGTGTTCAAAATCTAAACTGCAGTTGATTTGTTTTCTTCCACAATTTTCCATTTATGTTGGCATCCTTATTTGTTAATTCTGCATGTGCTCGTTCTGCTCATCTATCTGGGACGTTCCACCCTTAAAGGTGGCCTAGAAATAATTTTCGATAGGTCATGGCCACGATAGTAAACTGCTTAAAATTCAGTAAAATGTAATGCATTTTGTATGCTGCCCTTTCTCTAAGGAACACATGGGAGTTATCCAGTTTTATCCTTTGCATTACCTTGTGAGGTAGGTTAGGCTGCATGTTTGTGCCTGGCTCAATCGCCAAGTTCTTGGGGGTTTGAATCCAAGCCTCCGCACTCTAATTCTGTTACTGTGTCTGCTGCATCACATGAACCATACAGGCAATACTACCTTTTACAGATGGTATTACTTAGGGTTTGAGCCTAACTCAAGACAAGCAAGTTCAATGAGGTCTGGTTCTAAGCAGCTGGGATTGAGGATCAGGATGTATACCTGGTGCATTAAAATCAGTGGAAGTTTTGCAGTTCACTTTGATTTTAGTCTGGATTCTCCAGGTGCACTTTGCTGTGGGAACCATTCAACATGAGTGAAATTGGTAGCTACAGATAATAGGAATAGCTATCCTAGGCACACTCACTGACCAATATTTTGGTTTTGATTTTTGAAGCTTTAGATCAGCTTTGTAATCAAGTCCATAACGCTTACTAACCTCACTATCGATTCACAGCAATGTAAGCCATTTAATTTGAAGGCATGTTCTGAAAGCACGCGATGCAACAGCCTTGTTAAAACTAAGCAGGTCTGGGGACTAGGCAGCGCTTGAATGGAAGACTGCCTGGGAACCTTATAAATGCTGGCATGAGCTCCATGGAGGAAAAGTTGGATATAAATCAAATATTGTGGCACGTCAGCAGCCTGGGGGTGAGGAGAAATTCCAAGATATTCTTATCCAATTTACAAAAAAATTCCCTACTTGCTCACTTGTAAGCAGTGCTTGCTTGCTACAGGTGAGTGGCTGTTTACATTCCTGGTTTATATGAGTAGAATTTCCAAGGAAGATGTTAAGCTTCATGAATTTTCACATATGCCTACTTGCTGTTTTTAATCATGCATACTTGGTGCACACTTTCTGAATCTAAAGCACAATGAAGTATAATCCTCACTTGATTAAAAAAAATACACCCCAAATTCCAAGAAGCATTTAGTTATACTAGGCAGTATCTTTTTCTCCTTTCACTTAGGACCTTTCACTTTTTAACATATAACCACTATCTAGAATCCTCTGTATGTGGGTGGAATTGCCTTAGCTGCATGCAAAGAGCTCTTGGGATCCCCTCCATGGGTAACACGTCTTTCCTCATTACTGGCAATCATTGCTTTACAATCTTGGATTATCTCAGTAGTCCATATACATACCGTACTCTAAATTCAATGGTTTTTGAACTCGTATCTTCATGAACTACTTTTTGCAAGCTCTTCAGTATTAAGGAACCCAGTGGTCGCTAGATAACTCTGTGGTATGTTTTAAGCCTAGGGCATATATTCACTTGATGAGGGGCATTAGGCAGGCCCATTGGAACTCAGTGATTCATATGACCTTTGATTGCACTCCATACCCTTTTGTATGAGCACAACGCAGGGTTGATAGTGCTGGCGAGCAAGTTGCCCTTCATGGAAGCTTGTCTACAATTAGTAATCTCATTAAGGAACCCCTAATCATTTTCTAAAGAAACAGGATTCTTGGGGACACAGTATTAAAACCCCTGTTCTAATGAAATGATAGAGCTTTGTAATGCAAATTGGTTTGACAGCATTTTTGTTATGGGTACATTTTCTCACTATTAATTTCATAAAGGTTAGAACTTAATGCATCTTGTTCTGATTGTTTTCATCATCACTTTTTATTTTGGCTTGTATACTTTTAAAATCAGAAGATCACTTACAGTTCTTTGTTTTAGATCAAAATGTATCTGCCTGTCTTTATTATCCAGAGGAATATATATATATATATATATATATATATATATATATGATTGTTATTAAAGGAAATATACTGATTCCTTAGACCACCTTAAAAAGCACAAAGTGCTATGCAAAATAGAACATAGTATAAATGACAACAGAGCCCTGTGTGAAGTCTTGCACTCTAAAATACCTCATTGGGTTTCTTAAGCTGTTGTCCCTGCTAATTTATACATACCAGTTCAAAGAATTAGAGACCCAACGCAACTGTGTGATCTAGAAATACTGTTTAAGCCTAACAGGCACGAAATTGAAAACTGTTGAACGTCTCCCCACAACAGTTTCATTCAGCTTTTTTCTCTCTCCATTTCTGTCTGACAGGCCTAGATGCCTTTTCTGATTCTTACACTGTCTCCTGCATGGCGAGCGTGCAGCATCTTCAAGTTCTAACTTCTCTCCACTACTGACTGCTGTGTATTTAGCAATCCCTTAAGATCCTTATTAGAGCTACACTCCTTGTAAAAAAGAAAAGAAAAAAAGGCCACTTCTTCAGTGTTGGTGTCTCTTTCGTTTGGGACAGGGGTTCCTCTTTTTCCTGTACATGTGTATCTTTGCCGGATATGTATCTAGTCTTACAAAATGTGGTGTTAATAACCATTTGCTGTGTAACAGACGAGTATTAACAAAATTAAGAATGAAGTTTATAAGTAGATGTTTCACTATGATGAAAGATAGTTAAAAGTATCTTGCAAGGTATTATTAAAATGGCATGATGGTGACCTTTACAGAATAAACCGTTAAAAAAAACACAAGTAAGGCATGTGCTCACAGTGCTTTAAATTATATTTAGAGACTTATAACATGGGTTAACATCAATATGGAACTCTGGATGTCTTCCCTTAAGCTTATACTAAAGTAGCAGTGCTGTTTAGCCTTCATGTGAAACTTCAGCAGTGACGCATTTCTCTACTAATCTTGGTGTTGGGTGACTTTGTGTATTTGTCTTTCTAACTTCTAATAAACTCACTCCAACTGATGTCTGTCTCTGTCTTCTGAGTAGTATTTTCTTCCCTTCTATATAGCTGCTGTAGGAAAGGAGGTTTTCTAGAAACAGCAAGGCATTATTAACTCGCAGTTAAGCACACATGTTTTTTTCAAAGAATGTAGATGTCAAGTCTGCATGGCTATAGACCTGTGATCTTGGAAAAATAAGAACTAATATCTCCAATTACATAAATATATATACTGTAACAGCTGTAGATTCTCATTGTAACTTCCTGGAACGCAGTTAAGGGCAATGTATAAGAACTTTAATACAGAATTCTGTAGGCAAGCATATGCCTCTATTCCTGAATAATGTGCATGGTTGCTGCATAGCGGCTAGGTTAGATTGAACAATTCAAGCAAAACTGTTGCTCACTTAGATCTTTATGGAATGCTACTGCTTGGTGATGGGCTTTTATTTTGTTGGTATGATGGCAACATGTTTTAGCATGGAGTGGTATGGTAGTCTGTGAACGTCTATCCTGCCAATGGAAATTTTAGATATTCTGCAAGAAACTGCACCTGCCCATAAGATTTTAATACACATTTCTTAAGTGCACACTTAACTTGAATTTGCAGTTGACTGAGTATGTGTTCAGATATCGCTGGGTTGGATCCAGATTTACTCATTTCATTTAATTTATTACATTTCTTTACCACCAGATAGCAAAAACTCTTGGGGCAGTTTGCAAAGATTAAAACCTTAAAGATAAAATATAATATAAAACCAGTTATGTAGTCATATGGAATAGACACATTGAAATCCATAGGACTTACATTAGTCATGACTTGCTTAAGTCCCATTGATTTCTGTGGGTCTACTCTATAGTATGACTCAATCTGGATCCAGCTCTTCATTTCTAAAAGGTTGAGGGGAGGCCACAATCCACCAGGTCCTTTTCCTGAGCAAGTTTCATTGAAACATATGGGGATGGTATGACTTCTCGCTGAAGCTGGCACAGGAGTAGCTCATGTTGGACTGTGAATACTTCATTAATTCTTCTCTGAAATGAAGTGAGATCATTTTACCTTTTATCGCTTAACGGTTGCAAAACACAAGTGCTTGGTCTGTAGTTGTAGGAATTGCTGTACTGTGAAATAAGGGCAAAAGCTTTTGCAGTTTTAAATGTACTCATTTTTTTCAGGATGGCACTGGATCTCTAAAACGCAGTGGTTCCTTTAGCAAACTTCGTGCTTCAATTAGACGCAGCAGTGAGAAGCTGGTTAGAAAGCTGAAGGGAGGAAGTTCACGAGAGAGTGAACCAAAGAATCCTGGGTAATTATTTATTTCTAGATGTGCTGGAACACTCGGGAGTTGAGTTGTGGCGATGCTGCTGTGAAAAAAGCCTTTTGTGTTGTATCTGGTGTGTGAATCTGCGAAGCATATTAATCTGACAGCAGTTCTCACAGAAATGTAATGCAGAGGACACTTAACGGAAAGTTGGTCCTAACAGCTGGAAGTTTTCTCTGTACTCAGCAGTTTGATTGTAAACAGTATTATGGCTTTGTAAAAGCAACATTGTTGACGTTATGTGAATTCTATAGGATTGTCCCAGAATTACCTATTCAGTCTTCCCACAAAGTAGAATTACTGATGCATTTGGCTGCCTTTCAGCAGTTTCCCCTCAATGATTTAATATGAGCATATTAATTTATTCTGAGAATAGAATTGGGATGTATTTGATTCAGCATTCGTTACATACATTAACAAATATGTATGTCTAAAATTGAATTATAATAGGTTATTGAAACTCTACAGATATATTTAATTGGATACATACTCGCACTTTCATTAAACATGGTTTTATATACTAATAACAATCATTCTACTTACTTTCTGTCTAGAATACTTATGAAAAAATATATTCATGGAAATGGAACAAAATTCATTAGCCAGTCCTCGTAATACACAATAGGTCTGCTTGGTACTAATACTGACCAGACTTCCTTTGGAGACCTCTGCTCATTCTCATTCATGGATTATGCGAGTAGATTTGTTATGCAAAAACATGAACTATACCTTTGTTGTCCATTAATGTGAATGTGCAGGGAACTACAGTAACAGATAAATAATCAATATTCTCTCAAGTTGGCTTTTAAGTGCAAACGCATCAGTGTTAAGACATAGCATTCAAATTCAGTGTGTTACACAAGAACCAAAAGTATCACTGGTGTACAAGTAGCAAGTCAAAACAATCGGTAAAATGACTGATGTGGTCAAACTAATGGTCACAATGCAGTGTGTAAGCTTTAGACTTACACAGAGCCGGATGTTCAAGAAAAGCCTTCTAAAAAAGGGGAAAAAATGTATAAGTTGGGTTGTAGTATTAGGTCCTGATCTGCAGACTCAGACTCAGTGGTAATGGAAGAAATTCTTGCAGACTTTATTAGGTTAGAAAGTTGAGTGTTAAGGTCTTAGGTTACATAGATGCATGCTGGGACAAGAGAGTGGAGCCCTTATGTGCCCCTATTCCCTCTGCCCACCCCTATTTTTTTTTCTTTAAAGATGAGCTGCTTGTTCAATCAAGTCCCCATGCATAATAGCCTTCGCTGCTTCCCGGATATAACCCCATTTATTCTCAAAGATATATGAATTGAAAAAATTCCAGCAAACTTCTAGATATGTCTTGAATTACATCCTCCCTGTGTAACAATAGCTTATTTAAGTTGTCTAAACATGTATAGGATTGCACCCTAACTATAAGTTATCTGAGTGCCAATGGTTTCCTTTCAGGTCTATTACGGCCACTTGTTCAAATCACTTCTGTTGGGGAGTGAAATTCTGTGGAAGCTCACGAGCTGTATTATCTTTAGAATAAATGCTGTTTATCTTAGTGGAGATTACTCAGTGAAAATCCCTTCCTAAAATCATATATTCCCCCAAACTTTCCAAAATTGTATTGATCAAATAAGAGTTTTGGACTTGTGTTTGGAGTACCCAATTTTTTTAAAAAATTACATCCTTGATTTTGAGACTGAATTTTCACAAATACATATTTCAATTTTTGCAAATTTAATACTAAAAGGAGTACAAGAGTAGTAGTAGCAGAGACCTTGTAGGGATTTTGGAAGATCATTTGAAAACATTTTTGGATCTAGGTCATAATCGAGATTAATTCTTGTTATGAAAGAAGACCTGGGCAGAGATATAACAAGAATTAATCTCAGTTATGACCTAGATCCAAAAATGTTTTCAAATGATCTTCCAAAATTCCTACAAGGTCTCTGCTACTCCTCCTCCTGTACTCCTTTTAGTATTATACATTCTAATCTCTAAATCACTTCAGTCCTTTTTTTTAACCTTAGTTATATCACTTCTTTGTACGTGGTGACCTGTTTATTTTTTGCAAATTTATTTTCGGGAACACCCAACATAACAGTGGAATTTTGTTTAGTACTATTGGAACTCTTACTGGCTCCTGTTGCGCAAGCGGTTGTGAAAGCTCTAGTAGAGTACATGGCGCAACTGTTGTTAGTGCAGACCTCATGTTCTACATGCATACACATAACAATACCTGGAAGAGCATGTTTTTATGTACATACCTACATAAACTCCATCCAAAACCAAGAAAAAGACAAAAAAAATTGTAAAGGTTTTTTAAAATTCTGTCTATACTGTATTGTATTTTAACGAACTCTGTGATGGCCAAAGCCGTAAGAGTCAAGATGAATGAAATAGTGGGATGCAAGGGAGCAAGCAGACTGTGAGGGCAAAGCTGCAGTATGCGTTGTACATGCTGCGCACAACCCGTCAAGCTCTTTGCTGCCCTGCTGTGCACATGCAACCCCTACTGCAGCACTGGAGGTCCAGTGGTGATGTGCAAGGCGTTACTTAGCTGTGCCCTTTGCAGTGGCACACTGCTTCAGCGGTCTGATCCACCTGAGCTTCAGTGTTTCTCTGGTATCTTTAGCTGTGGTCCTGACCTTTGGCTTGTTCTTGCCTCTCCTCTCTGCTCTGCCCTCTCAACCTTTTGATAATTCATGCACTTTGACTGTCAAGTGATCCTTGCATCTTGTTGCCTAGCAGGGCACTTCCTTTTATTGGCCTCCTAGATCCCAGTTTGGAGTAAGGGCTCTGTTCCCACATGCAGCACAGATAGGGAATAGCCAGCTGACAGAGCTAGCAAGCATGCTCCTGCCTGGATCTCCTTTACCCTCCTGTCATTATTGTTCTGGATAATGATATTATTGATGGTGCAGGAGGAACCTTGAATGGCTATGTTCTTGTATTATCCAGTGTGTAACTTGAAGTCTTACATTCTGCATTGTGAACATTGATTTGCCCTAATAAAGGTGGTATTGCACTTGTCTTTTACTAATGTATAGAATGCTGTTGTCTGAAGAATCATGCACTCATGTTGCTCTGAAGAATTGTAACTATTTTTGAGGGCACCATTGGTATATGCTAAGCCTGCACAGTCTGCAACTTTCACAATTTCCTAAATAGGTTCAATATGCTGGGATCCAAAGAGCTGCTTAAGGTATACCTAAGGATTTGAGCAAGCCCAGCGGGAGTTTTGACTTCAGCCTGAGCCATATTGCAACCAGCTTTTGAAATGCCTGTCTATCTCAAGAGGCTTGCCATTTAGTATTGGGGGTTGCTGTTTGAGAAACACAAGTCCAACATTGCGTGGACCTAGTTGCATGGTTCTTTGGGAAAGGCTACATATTACTGCAGGGGGAAAGCAACCCAAGTTGAGGAGTTTGCCGGACGACCAGACTCTGCCCATACCAACATGTCTATAATCAACTATTGCTCACTTACGTTTTAACTAGTATGCCAGCCGTAGTGGTGGAATTATTTTCTGATTAGCCACTAATCCTTAAACTTGAAAGCTGGAAGCTGTTTCCCAATTACTGAACTGAACTTGCTTAAGGAAATCAAACTGACTCTCTCTCCATCTAGAGGGCTTAGCACTATTATCAGGCAAGTCTCTTAAATAAATTCTTTCCTACCGCATTGGTATCTCCTTGAAAGGGATTTCAGATGTGTTGTAAGAATAGTATTGTTATTAACCAGTTGTAGATTCTAATGCCAAGGGAAATGCACAGGTAAACTAGTTCACTGCAATCTTGCCTCAAATTTGAAAAAATGTCCAAGCACACTTGCCAACTTTTTAATGGTTTCATATAGCTATACATATATATTTGTTCTAAAACTACTAATTTTTTTCCTAGGAAAAAAACATGGGCATAATGAAACATGGGGGGTTTGTTCATTGCTTAACCCTTCAGCATTGTATTCGTGGATTTTTAAATTTTATTTATTTATTTAGAATATGAGTTTTGTGTGTATGTTCTTTGTGGTGTTGTATGTATTTTTAGTTTAACGTGTATGCTTTACTGTATATTTTTTATATAAATAAATAACTCAAGAGGTGTCAACACTGCATGACTTACTGCTTCTTTGTGTTGCTAACACTTGTGCTGCATTTTAAGATATGTGCATTGTACTTCTTGGAGGCTTTAAAATGTATTGCTTCAATGGAAGCATAATGACACTGACTGTGTAGGTAGAGTCATAAAGATTATGCCCAATTATACAAGTATGTATAACTTTGTTCATCATCTTATATTTTGATTTCCAAATTCCAGTTTTTTAGTAAAATGTTTGCATAATATTTGACTATGAAAGACCTTGCTAACTTCAGTTTCGTGTATACTTTTTGGCTGGGATCCAAAAAGCTACTTTAGGAATGCCCAGTGGGGTCCCTTTTTTACTTAGAACAGTAGGACACCCCACCCCCATGCTTGTGAGTCTCAGTTTAAAGAACGGTTTGCCACGTGGCATGGAGGTCTGCTGTTTGAGAACAGAGGCATTACATCCTGCCGTGTAGTGTAGATGGAGGTTTGTTCTTGGAACTGGTACTTGCTTTTTGACTAGCGTGGACCAAAGGGATATAGTATGCCCATCTTCTTCTTTGTCTCTTAAATCCAAATAATTTAGATCCTACACTTTAAATCTGCGAGTCCACGGGGAAAAGAGGAAGATGTTGCAGGCTAGGTTTTTCAATAAGTTTCCCTGTCCTACAGCTTACCAAATGGCCAGTCAGTGCATCGACGGTGTAGTGGATAATGATGTCCAACTGCCTGGAGTTGGTCAGTACAGAGATTGGGTTTTTGGGTGAGCTGCCTTTGCTGTCACAGACCTTCTGCACACAGAAGGAATAGCAGATTCCGTATGTCTAAAGGTCTGCCTGCAACTATTGCATTTTAGGATTATGAAAACACATACTTGCAAAAAATAACAACTAAGCATTATGATACAGATATTGACCCTAATGGTGTAGAGAAATAGTAAATCATGTGTTCCTCCACAGTATAATTGGTGGTTACTATATATTAAACACAGTCAAGATTTTTTTGTGAGGCTTACTCTAAATTATTATAGATGTAGTTAAATGTTGGGTAACTCTTTAAACATCTTGGAATCCATAATGGAAATCTCATATTTCTATAACAAATTTACAGCTGCAGCATTGTGTTAATACAATGACATATCAACAATTAATAATGTACTCTGAGGATTGAGAGCTTCGATTGACTTACATTAAAATATCAGGGCAGAGCTTTCACTGCCTTGTACATATTCTATAATCCAGGCACAAGATAAATGATATTATCTGGCCCATGTTGAGAATCATACAATCATACCAAAACTGTGGAAATCAAGACCTCAATTCTATGGAAGCTTGCTAAAGGATTCTAGTATGGTGATTCTATGTAAACAGCTATATCTGAGTAGCTTGATGCTTCTGATTTTTTTAGAGGCTAGAGATATCTCAGGATAGGATCACATGTAGTAATTAACTGTTAACACTGACACAGAATGTATATTCTGCAAATGGAATTGGATTTAAAGCTTCCTATGTAATCAAAATACAATCAAACACCGAATGTTTTGGTGACTTACATTGAGATATTTTAGATATAGGAAAATGAATATATAGTAATTTTTATTACCTAAAAATAATTTGTTAATAAAAGATGGTAGGAGTTATATTACCATAACATTCTTGTTGTATACGTCATATGTGTTCAAAGCTCTCCATTTTCAGCCCTTCTGATTGGTTTATCCTTGCATGTTCACTGTCCAGCATGAAGCGTGCCAGTTCACTGAATGTTCTTAATATGGGTGGCAAGGCAACTGAAGATCACTTTCAAGTAAGAAGCCCTATAATATTCTTACACAAGTAGATGGTACTAGCAAGACTTGGATCAAAGAGCTGTATCAGTCGTAAAATGGTGGTAGTTCTGAACAGTTTTGGGGTCCAAATTCAAACGTGCAATGAGCTATGTGGAGGCAGGTCCATATTTTATTATAGCAATTTATAAACTGCTTCCCGTATCTAGAATTTTAAAAATCCAAGTGGTTTGCCACAAGGTGTTCGATAAGCTAAACTGTTTGCCGCAACACTGTGGCCAGCTGCTTTACACAGTCACTGTGTGGGCTGAGTTCTGTTTTTTAAAACGGCCACCAACAGCTGCTTTGCATTTGCGAGATGGTCCTGCTATGTGATACGTGCAAGTTATTCAGAGCTGCTTCTGCACACCTCAACATTTTGTCCTAAAGTCCCAGATCAGTCAGCAGGAACAGTCCACATCTGTTGCTAAGACTGCTTTCACACAGACAGCAGATGAGATGGTAAAACCTCTCCTGAACAGTACATTTCAGACTACAGTTGGAAGCATTCAACCATGCAATTCCCCCGGTGAAATAGCCCTATTCATTTTACCTTCCAGTGGATATGCATTTCTTGCATATGCCATTTTTGTTGGGAAAAAGCAGGGGATGGATTTTTGTATAAGTTATGGGAATTAATCTCAAAAAACAAAACAACAACAACCCATGGAGGTGAACAGCCATGTCTGATCTGACTCTTGGCTTCTCCTTCAAGCCTATACTGGTCTAATAATCCTGTCCCCACAATATACCCCCGTAAAAATTTTGAGATTTTCTCTGCTGATATGTGATCTTGAGGTATTGGATTAACACAATAATTTGGGTAGACAGTCTGATTCTTGTGTGAAACTTTTTGAGGCGCTATTTTCAAAATGGCGGACAGTTTTCTTTAGGTCGCTGGTTTTCATCAACCACAGAAGTTACTATCTTGTGTTTGGTATCAAATTATAGGTTTTCAGGGTCAAGGAGTTAAAAGAATATGTTATTTTAATTGTCAGAGTACTCCTTCCACCATTTTTCAAGATGGCGCTGAAATGTCTCATTTTCTCATTTACTTGACAAATCAACATACAGTACAAATGTGAATTTTGGCTTTAAACTATAGGGTTTTTGGGTCAAGGAGGTCAACATGTCATTAATTTTGATGGAAATTTTAAAAATGGTATCCAAACACTTATCTTTACAATAGGCCATTTAATGAAAATGTGTAGTTTATATGGTCATTTTTTCATGTATGCTAAAATATTATGGTTTATTACATCATTAATTAAAAAGGAATGTAATTTGAGTACATTTTATTTATATACTAGTCAGCTAATACTATTGGTTCACATTTTTATCTGTTTTCTCAGTATGAGCGTTCAGATGACACTTCAGGCTCTGTGGTTAAGATGGCTTCTGAACAGGCCCATTATGACTTAGCGTGTCGTGTGAACCATTCCTAAGCATGGGGCTACATAACCATGGTTTAAACTTGCTCAATAACCATTCACTGCAAAAGGGTTGGAGGCCTAACCATGGCTTAGCACATCATTTAAACAGGCCCGATATCAGCAACAGGCATAGAGAAATGGAGCTGCAAACTTGTTTCAGACTTGCCATGCCAGAAGGTGAAAAATTACTACAGTCCAGTCATTTGACCTAGTCTTCCAGAGGCCTTCATTGTCTCAGATGCTATGGATATCATGTCTTCTGATGATGATGTGGCAAAAGCATCTACAAATGATTTTTTCATAGCACTTTTTAGGTGTGGACTGTCAAATTAATAAAAAAAGAAAGTTCCTACATGGTGTGGAATTTGTGCCATAACTTCCAAGGATACAGTTCCATTGTCAAGGGTTGGTTTCTTGCCAGTTATACTTACTGACTATGCAACTGTGTATATAGCCCTAAAAAGCATTCAAAATGTCCGTGTCCAACCAATACCACAGCCTGTCCTACCAGTTTTCTGTGATGAAGGGTTTTTTCATATTGTAGCAGACATTTTTTTGTCTAGTCCAGAAGAATTCACTGATCTGTATCTTATGATGGGCATGTTCCATATGACAATAGTAGCATTAAGGTGTGCAGGAAAATATATCTGTGGAAGTGGCATGGATGATACCCTTATTGAAGCAGATTTTTTTTGGCAGTAAAACTATTCAGTCTGTACTGAATGAAATTCATTCTATGTTTGGTCTTTCCAAGGTATGATAATATCAGAGGCAATGCAAATACAGTGGGTGCAAATCAGTGTTTGTGGAAGTCATTCAAAGTGCAGGATGTACTTGACTTAAGAGACCAAAACAAAATAAAAGCTCACAAAATGTTTGATGCACTAAGTGGGAAGGTTGAATATCTGAGAATGAAGTTTGAAGCTTTTGTTAAAGAGTGTGCAGAGAAATCTTAACTGTGTAAGAACTCAGAAGTCTTCTTCAAGATAGTTTCCTTAGTGAAAAACTTGATAGTGATGGTAACTGGAATCTGCATATTGAAACTGTGCAGTCTTTGCTTCCCATTTTTCATGACTTTTCATGACATACCTACAGTATGGCAGTTGGAACCTGGAGAGAGTAAAGAAACTGGAGCATGAGAACCCCTTTACCAAAAATCCATTGAAGGACATTTTGTTGTGAAGGATAAAGAGGGGAGATTAAGTGCTGGAACACCTGATATGAAGTTGGAGCAAACCATTCAAATAATTTTGATGGAAAGGCTGTCCTTCCACCATTTTAAAAAATGGTGTCCAAACATACGCAATCATATTTAATGGGTATGTTTTGGAACAGGGTAGAATTGTCACTCCATTCCAGTTCATGAACTCCTCAAACTCAAGAGTGGTCATAAAGGCTCATATTCTAACAGGAGATGACGAAATGAGCAAAATTGGGATGAAGTTAGAGCTCTAAGTGCTAAACCAACAAAATACCTTACCAAATTTGGGGAAACACCTGATAACTGTCATTTTGAAAAAGTGGAGAAGTACCTTGTACACTTCTGAAAATTTCAATAAAAATGTGACACTTTTGACAGTCTGCGTTTCAGTGAGTATAAAAGATCTGTACCAATCAGTAAGCTTCCTCCACATCATGCTCTATAAGAGGGCACATCACAAAAGCATTTTATCTTATAAGAAGATGTATTTGCCTCTTAGAGAGTGTTCATCCAAAAGCAGACACATGTGATTGTGATTGGGAAAATGATAATGATGTCCTATGACCAAAAAAGTTCTTGAACTTCCTGCCAAGTGAACTTTTATGTGTATGTAACTGTAAGGTTTGTGGTACAATGAGATGTCCGTGTCGAAATACAATGGTCAAATGCACAATTTTTTGGTAAAAGTGTGGAAAATAACTGCAAAAATGCTTATGTTAAACTGCTTTAATATTTCTGTATATTTTTTATGTTTTAGAAAGTCTTTAGATACTATGGGCCTGTTCAGAAGACACCTTAAACCCTGCTGGTTAAGCCTTTTGGTTAAGCAGCATGGTTTAAGGTGTCTTGTGCGATGTGTTTTGCTAAACCCTGTTCACTCACTAACCACAGTCAGACCATCTGCAGCAAGGTTAGTTGCTCTAACCATGGCTTAAAGTGTTGTGTGTGACAGCACAGCTTGTGGTTAGTGCTAACCCCAGACAACCACAGTTTCGCTAACCACGGAACCTGAAGTGTCATCTGAACAGGTCCATTGTTTAGCTCAAAATGCTTAACCATCATGGTTTAACTTGTTGTCTGAACAGGGCCATTGTTGGCTTGCCAGACCCTACTGCACCACAGCAATTCTGAAAGAGCACAAAAGCTGTATCATGAGTACCATGTGTCCCTGATAATGAAGAGTTATCCTGGAAATCAAAATTATCAAGAGAACACTAGTTCCAGCCTTTTCGGTCATAGTTTCATATTTTTCATTTCACCAAACCTGAAAAGAGAAGAACCCATTAAATATGATTGCGTATGTTTGGACACCATTTTTAAAAATGGTGGAAGGACAGCCTTTCCATCAAAATTAATGCCATGTTGACCTCCTTGACCCAAAAAACCCTATAGTTTGAAGCCAAAATCACATTTGTAAGTTGATGTGTCAAGTAAATGAGAAAACGAGACATTTCAGCGCCATCTTGGAAAATGGTGGAAGGAGTACTCTGACAATTAAAATAACATATTCTTTTAACTCCTTGACCCTGAAAACCTATAATTTGTTACCAAACACAAGATAGTAACTTCTGCTGTTAATGAAAACTTGCGACCTAAAGAAAACTGTCCTCCATTTTGAAAATAGCGCTTTAAAAAGTTTCGCACAAGAATCAGAATGTCTACCCAAATTATTATGTTAATTCAATACTTCTAGATCACATATCAGCAGAGAAAATCTCTGGACCTCAAAATTTTTACGGGGGTATATTTTGGGGACTGGATCACTAATGTACTCCTCATAAAGCTGCTCTTAATGAAGGATCAGAGACTGATATGGTCATGGCATGCAGCTACCTGCCTCTTCACCATGCCAGTGTTACTGCCCAGTGACTTGTAGTTTATTAAGTGTTAATGAAGACCCATAAAACTCTTGAAAGCTTGAACCCCACTTGCCTGGCAGACCACCATCACTCCGTACTGAGCCTTTCAGAACTGTCAAAACGCCTGCTCGAGAATACCATCCTGGTCCTCAGCTTTGAGTATTAAGGGCAGGTTGACAAACCATTGTTGCATTTCCCTCTCCCAATTTGTGCAAATCTTGAGCCTTTACAACTTCCCAGAGCGTTCTGAGATTGACTTAATTGGGCAGATATTGAAGATTAGCTAGGTTATATTCCTTCAGTTGTTTATAGTATTAAAATTTTACCTTTGAGCAGTGCCCAGGATACTGTTGCAATTTAATAAATGTCAAATACCAAATAGTTGTTCTGAGCTTTCCAGATAAGAATGTGGGCAACAGAGTTCAATTAAAATGTGTTTTAAGTAACAGTGGCTGAAATCTTTTATGGGTACTGGGGCATTTCATTTCCCCCTTTCCTACTGCACACTCTTTCCTCCACCTGAAAGGCTGCTCCTGAAAGTTGAAGGGACCATTCAGAGTGATCCATCCCAAGGAGCTATAGATGGAAGGGAATACCAGCTGCGTCCTTCAGTGAATGCAAAAAACTACACCGGTAAAAGCCTCTTTAGAAGCCAGCCAGTTATTTTAATAAGGATTCCTTTTAAAAGTTCACTTACAGAGAACTGTGGATGAAAAGAATATTAGGGTAAGGCTAGGGCACCCAGTAGGATAAGTGGAGGCCTCAAAACAGCCCCCCCCCTTATATATTGTTCATGTAAAGATATGCCCTTAATGTGCCGTGATCTTTGCCTATACATCATGTAACAGCTTTACCTAAATTACCAGTGTTTTGTGTTGTGCCTGTTGACTAACGTGTAACCGCAACTAACTCACGTGGAGAAGTAGCAAATACTTCAGTACTAACCTGTTGTACTTCTTAAAAGCTTTACACAAGGAAAGGAAACAGTCTGCATAGAGATGTTTCCAATTGTCTGAAATATCCTTGCATTAATAGGACACCCCACTTCCCTAAACCCTCTAAGGTAACCCTTAGCTCTACATTTTTAAAGCTTGAACTGTTTATAAATGCAGCCCGAACATTTTGACAAATACAAAAATATTTTGTTATTTGGGTAATACTCAAGGATTAACAGAGAAATGGCAATGGAATAGTGTAAGGGATGGGCAATTGGGGCCTTCCAGATGTTTTTGATTACAACTTCCATTATCCCCCACCATTGCCTATGCTGGCCAAGGCTGATGGGACGTGTAGGCCAAAATATTGGGAGGGCCACAAGCTGCTGTAGATCATGAGAAGGTTTTCTTGAAAGTGGGTTGAGTTTATACAGTGCCAGAGAAAGGCATAAGAAGGAGTAAGGATCCAGTGGGGCAGCCTGATCTGGTGCACTCATTTCCTGAATGAGGTTTGTGCTGCATTTCACATATTCCAACTATCTACACTGGGCCTGTTCAGACAGCACACTAGGCCATGGTTATGCTGTTAACCTTTCTGCAGCAAATGGTTAGTGAGCGTGTTTAAACTGTGGTTATGTAGCCACCATAGTTAGGAGGGCCAGGATCTCTTTTTGATCAACCCAGAGTGCAGGACATGCAATAATGGGCTCAAGTTACAGGAAACCAGGTTCCGGCTGGACATCAGGAAAAAATTCCTGACTGTTAGAGCAATACTACAATGGAACCAATTACCTTGGGAGGTGGTGGGCTCTCCCACATTAGAGGCCTTCAACAGGCAGCTGGACAACCATCTGTCAGGCATGCTTTAAGGTGGATTCCTGCGTTGAGCAGGGGGTTGGACCCAATGGCCTTATAGGCCCCTTTCCAACTCTACTATGATTCTATGAATGGTCCATACAACACGCTAAGGCATGGTTCACATGGCATGTTAAGTCATAATGTTTAGCTCAAAATGCTTGACCACCATGGCTTTGTGTGTCATCTGAACAGGGTCACTGAGATGATCTGTATAAAAAACTGTAGTGTGAAATGGACATCAGTGGGAGCAATACTTTCAAAATGAAACACTTTGTATTTTCTAACTTGGCCAAGGTTGCTTTAAGAACATAGGAAGAGCCGTGCTGGATCAGACCAAGGGTCCATCTAGTCCAGCGCTCTGTTCACACAGTGACCAACCAGCTGTCGACCAGGAACCCACAAGCAGGACACCGTGCAACAGCACCCTCCTGCCCATGTTCCCCAGCAACTGGTGTATATAGGCTTACTGCCTCTGATACTCTAACATCACCAATTGCAAGGCATCGGTTTCCCATAGAAGGGTTATTTTTATTTATTTATTCTTTTTTTATATCGCACATTAACCAAAGCTCTCTGGGCGGTTTACAAGTCAAAGCCTAAAACCATAAAATACAATAACACTTTGTATTGAGACTTTTCTGCCCCCGTCCCCCACTTAGGACCCTGAAAAAAAACCATTGTATGCAATTAGTTCCTGGTGAAATTCCCTCTTCATCACAACAGTTAAAGGTGCAGGCACTATACTGGAGTGACCATATACAAAAGAAGGCAGGGGCCCCTGCAACTTTAACTGTTGTGATGAAGAGGGAATTTCACCAGGAACTAATTGCATCCAAATGACACTGGCTGAAATTCCTTTTTCTCTACAACTCTTAAAGTTACATGAGCCCTGACCTGGATTTTATCTGGTCAGCCTATGTTAAGTGTTATGAACCAAGCTTAAACATACTAAAACTAATTACAGTTGAGCAGTACCAGTCTCTGTTTAACTTTTACTTTTAATTATTGTTTACTGTTGTTTTTTTCAATCAGTTTGTATTTGTAAATGGTTGGAATGATTTGGAACTATGCATAAACTCTTTCCATTCTCTTTCCCCATGCAGGGACGAACTAATTGTTTGACAGACTCAAGAGCTCTGAGTGCCAGTCACACTGATTTGGCCCACTGAGGTTCTGGGACAGATGCTAGCTAAAAAAAATTCCCTTGTGAATTACGAAGCACTGAGGTTCACCGTTTTTGGGTTCCCCATCACTCCTTTTTCTAGAACCGTCTAGGTTAGAGACGTCGTTGAATGGACTGCTGTTCCTAGGCCTTCTGAAAATAAGTGGCATTTTAAAGAGTTAGAGACTAGCTTCTTTGGGAGACGTACAGAGATTGTTGCATCGCCGCTAGTTACATGGAATTACGTTACTTATCCCCATAGTGCAGTGTCCAAAAGCAAGTGGGCAAGGGGATGTCCACAAAATAGAAAATGTACTGAAATCTAAAGGAGCGCAAAAGCATCTTTGGGCATGCGGTTTTAAAGGCTGTTACAAAGAGGATATGTTAGTAGCTATTTATAAAGTTGGTGGAATGAGATAGATCTACATTAAGTTTATTACTGTATAAAACCAGGACTGTGTACAGTTAAAGGCTTACATCGTTGGCTATCAGAATTTGCACAAAGCTTGATGAGTGACTGGGCTCCACGGTTTTGATAACCTATAAAGCAAGATGCTAATACACTAGAATGGAGCAGCTGATGCACCACTTCAGAGCGTAGCACTTGATGGCTGATCTCTTCTTGCCCTCTTGGGCCTACAACTCAATGGCAGCAGTGCAATTAACTTTGAACTGGGAGGGAGGAACTCAAGGAATAGCCTTAAAAGCCAACCAGCTTTTAAGTCTTTTCCCTTTTGTCAGTCACCCAGAGCGCTCCATCTTCTCTTCAGGCCGGAAATACTGTTACTATTGTCTCTTGAATTTCAACTTCTGCCTCTGTTCGGAGTGGGAACAGGAGACAAATAAAGTATGCTGGACTCTAGTTGCTGCGTCAAAGTGAAAGCATGGTTATTGGCAGGCTGTTTGTTTCTTCGCCTTCCATTTGCTTAGTATACACTTGGGTGATGCACTGTCTATTCTCAGGGGACCAGGTGGGTGGAGGGTAAATATTTCAGCATTTGGGTTTACAGTCAACGTTCTAACAAAATGTATGTAATTTTCAACCCTGTCCATTTTACCAAGCTGCTATTTGCAAGCACGACGGAGAATGTGTATGTCAGGTTATAAAGTAGCAAACATCAACTCTTTGGTCTGTAGGAATAATAAAATAATTTTAATGTCCTCATATCTTATGGAGAGGAAAGTAAGCATTTTATTAAATTGGGCTGAAGTGCTTACCTGATTTTAAAGAGCAGGATACTTCAATTATATACAAGAGTGCACCTGAGAAGTTTTGTGTGTTGACATATACCAGTTGAATCCTGAAGTGACAACAGCGGTCTGGTAGTTCTCGGGGACCAGTGTTGTTAAATGGGTAGCGCTTTTGGCAGAGTACTGTGGGCCGTTTGTGAATTTGGGAGAATTGTACTTCCTTATTCGTAATGGAGATTCTTATGTTTTTAACCATCTTTTGTTAAACTCAGAAATTCTGCATGTACTCTAAACTGGCTTTGGAAAGTTGGTGGAATGAGAGAAGCAAACATTCCAAAGTGAGAGAATAAGATACACCCTAAGTTGCGAGTAATTTTGTTGCAAGTAAGCCTTGGGATGATCAAATATAACAAACATGGAGTATTCATTATCCCATACTTTCCCTTGATGATGAGTGTCATCAGATGAGTGTTTTATCGCACGCTCGATACTCCCCCCTTACGGACATTCGCGGGTCTTTTTGATGGCTGCTGTGTGCAGAAAAAGTGGTGCGATAAAACAGCCACTGAATGGGCCACGTGGTCATGGTGTCTCCCCCACCCTCGTCTGATGATGCTCATTGTCTCCATTCAGCATTCCTGCCACAACACTTCCTGCCCATCTGTTCTTTCCTTTAGCTGAGACCTTTAGTCTTTTCATGGCAGTGGTAGAAATTTCATATATCTGAAATACCTTGTAGAGATATAAAGTAAACTCTGAAGAAAAATATGCTGTTATGACCTGGATGTGGCTTTGACATAGATTCTGATTAGAATTTCACACTATTTCCAGGTGCTAAAAGTTTTATTGACGACTAGTAAATACGCAGTACTAAACATATTTTAGAAAGTAGGACTGTATAAACTCTTCAAAATAAAATTCTGTTAGGCTAACGGTGGGGTAGTCTGTTCTGTAATTGCAAATGGGTATGTAATGGAGGAATGGAGAAAATCTTTCATCAGCCTTTCCACCTGCTTATCTCCTTATTCCTCACCAGTTAATTTGTTTTAAAAAATTAGAAGAGGAAGATGCAGTGACATAGTTTCAAGTGAAATACTTAAGGAGACTTGTCTGTGCTTGTTAACATAGTTGGGAATTATAATGTCCCACATCTTTGGATGCCATGTTGCTTTCAAATGGAATAGTCACACTATCTTTTCAATTAGTGTAGGGTTACAGTTGATAAACTTGCCATACACCTTAAGAACTAAATAAGCTTGGAGTAGGGTCTTAGAGTGACCAGATACAAAAGAAGGCAGGTCTCCTGCAGCTTTAACTGTTGTAAAGAAGAGGGAATTTCACCAGGTGCTGCATGCATACAAACGACATTTGAAATTCCCTTGTCTATACAACTGTTAAAGATACAGGAGCCCTGTCCTCCTTTTCATATGGTCACCCTAGCTTGGGGTGAATTGAAAATCTTTGTGGGGGAATCTCCATAGTGCCTTCTGTTTTGATCCCATAGATATGCCAAGCATAACAAAAAACACAGTGGTTTGTAGAAGGAAGTTCCATTCAGGTAGGTTGCCGTTTGAAAACATTCCTACCTTGTCTCAAGCATTCAAGACTGAGCAAATGGCTTATAATTTTTTTTACTTGAGGATGGCAAAAACTTCCTTTTGGGATGATCTGTAGGGAACATGCTGTGGTGCTGTGCAACAGCTTTGCTTAATGTAGGCTGGCTAGCCTTGCAAATACATCTGCAAATGACTGGGGTGGAGAGCTTTTCTACTTTATCACCTAAAGGCAACTTACTCACCACAGGCTACTAGGTGAGTGGATATTTGCAAAGCCCAAGGTTGGCTCCTGCTGCTGTGTGGACAGCTTACTACAGGTCAGCTTGGTAAACCATCATATTAAGCTAATGATTTGACTTCATTATGGATAAATTGCACCCTATCTGCAGTGTAGTGTTCTAGTAAGAGCAGGCATTGGTTTTTCAGCATTCCAGATTACTTTAATCCATGATACATGTTCTAAAAGAAATAGGCTCCAGTTCAGCATTTTCATTTGTACAAGTGGCCATAGTTGGAACATTAGTATGCTGTCTACCAAACACTCCATTCAATTCATTTGTCTTGGGTGCCATTTCAAGTTGTGCAGCTACGGTACATACATGGTGGTCTGTGATTGCGAATGGAGAAGGAACCAAGGAAATAAAGACACAGACACCAGAGCTTTGGGATAAAATAGGGCTTCTTTATTAATAAGGGAACTTCACCTTTCCTCAGGCAACTGGCCTGCCATTTATGGGTGAGCCACGCCGCTAAGCCAGGAATCAGGTCAAATCTTGCCCCTTTCTTAGGCTACACTCTGAAGTGTGAGGAGACCTCCCTGTGTCACCCCCACCCGGTGCCACACAACTCCAGGTAGATGAGTCAGGAAGATCCCCAAAGGCAAACCGTATCCTGGCACGAGGGCCGCACAATCACCATAAAGGTGACAAGAGTGCTCACCACTCCCTATTCCATCTCCCAAAATTCCCGCACGACCCTGCCCCCAGACGAATTTACCTATTTACCCACCCTCAACAAAGTTTTAATTCCAGTATGAAGGAGTAGGCGAAAAACCTGTACACAAAATGGCAGGTAAAATTCCTATTCAGCCCCCTCCCCCCAAAAGGGAGTGACTAGCTAATCCCATACTGGTTATAAGGGAGGGAGCGTGGGAGCCAAAAAGGCCAGAGATTCTGCCTTTATAGACACAGCCCACGTCTTACCGCACATGTGCCAGCCCATGTGCAGCGTCTATCCAGGTCCTTCCCATCCGCAAATCCAGGAAATGTGCTTCTTGCCCATCTGCACAAGGTTTCCCATTAGAGACCATGGAACTTTGTCAGTTGCAAAAGCAGCCTTGGGTGACAACCTCCATTGTTCCACCTGGACTCCAAAACATGCCTGCTCTTCTCTCTCCGGTGGGCTTCTTCATTCGATAGACTTCGTTTATAATACGTTAAATCATGTCTCCTAGAAATATTGCTGAATTACCATTCCCAATGAGAATAATGGGAGAAATCCAGCTAGGTCCGTCCACTGACAGAACAGCATATCAGAAAAATGGATCCCCCCTCCCTCCCTTTCAAGCCCCTGTGCCACCCAGAGCCTGGAGAATTGGGGGATCCTGTGGAGCAGATTTGGGGTGCATGGAAGGCTACAGGGGGAAGGAAGGGAAAATTCTTTTGTTAGTGGAATTCCTGTCATGCAATGCTGGATTCTGCCCATTACTATTAAGCTTAGCATATGTTTCTCCCAAGCAATTATGTGAAGGATCACAGTCAAAACAGCATAAACTTTAAGCCAAGTTGCAATGCTAATTTGTGCAGTATAAGCATCTTCACTACTGCATTGTTAAAAGAGATCCGAATAACACTCTGCCTATCTGTGCACAAAATTGGAACTCCTTGGGAATGAAGTCCATGAAAACACATGTTTTTTGATTGAAAATTAGATCCCTACAGGTGGTGATTATCCTAAAATATTGTATATAACCTCTGTGTGACTGTACATAACCTCTTAGACAATATTGTGAGAGCCCAACTCACAACATTAAATACTGTCATTTTTTTGCCGGCAACAATCTGCTGTCTTGTTCTAGGAAATTTCTAAAGCAAAACAACTCACATGGATGAATAATTTGAAAAGGTTTTCCACAAGCATACATTTATAAGACTGATGTGGAGGCAGACTGATGTGATGCAAGTCCCTGTTATGTACAAACACTGAAGCCAATAGGGCTGAAAATGTGCCTAAGTTGTACTGAATTTTGGTTAATGTCTGCAAAACATACCAAAACATACTAATAGGGAAATGAGATGAATGCAAATTATCAAGCTGGAGAAATTTGAGAGAGATATGGCGTTAAAACGAAGATCCCACTGACTTTGGGCCATGTAGAGTTATATTGTACATATGAGCTGAAAATACAATGTGCAGTGCTTTACTGAAACTGTTTACAATGTTAAGTTGAAATGTATTTGTTAACCAGGCCACTTGTATTTCTTTTCTTCCTGAAAGCTGCTATGTTGTTATGCTCAAGTAATATGAAACGTACACTTGTAGTAAAGCAAGCACCTTGCCACATGATTATATGTATACTTTAGTAAAGCCTGTAAAAAAAATCCTTCCCATTTTCAGCACCAGTTAGGGCAGGGGGAGATATCTGATGGGTCAAAATACCCCCCACCCCCAGACCTGCTGAAGCTGCCCACCCTGGCTGTAAATACTGCCCTATGAGAATCTGGAACTTTAATTCATGTGATTTTGTACTGCAGAGTTAATACGAGTTCAGCAGCGGTTTATTTTCACAGAAGTGGAGTAGTTAATTCACTTTATTTTTTGGATGCTCAAAGTAAATAAACATAGCTGCAAATCATTTGAAAGCACTGAGGCCACCCTAGTCAATGAAGATAGAATTATGTTTTTTTAAAAGGGAAGTATTTAATCGGATATGTTAGAATTACCTTTCGGATTTAAATTGGAAACGGGATAATTAGTTTAAATACATCAAGTACAAGATTTTACATGTTGATTTTAGTCAAGCTAAAGTTAATTGCTAAAAACAACAACCAAATTTTGAATTCCGTTCTTACAAGAAGTAAAAATTGGTTTTCAGTTTTGTAGATTTGCAATCAATAACAAAGTCATTGACTTTTGAAGGGAAAAAAGCCCCTCAAGTACTTATGAACTACAATTATTCTGTGTTCAAGTAGCCACTTTACTTCCCCAAATACATTTTTATTCATAAAGCCCCATTTGAATATAGGAACAAAAAATAAACCATGTGTTATGCTACTTTTTAACAGCAACCTTTTCCCAGAAGTGCATAACATATTTCCATTATGGTTGTTTGTTTGTTTTTTTAATTATTTAAACCTGATGTGTGTGTTTTTTTTAATTATTTAAACCTGTTCCAGAGTTGTGGTCCGTTATGAAACTGCTTAACCTGTAAAGCTTGCTTGGTATTTTCAAATTGTAAAAATAAAATATTGAAACACACATAAACCTGTGTAATTGTGGCTTTATATATGTGGGTAAGTTTCTGAGTGTATAAGTAAAATAATTCTGAGGTGATAGTTGTGTTTAAAAGCAAACTTAAGAAAACTAAGCCAGTGTAAAAGACAAGGCTCAGAGAGCAATCCTATGCCTAACCCTAACCCTCACGCTAACCCTAGGGGGCACTCCCCACACAACATGGTAATAAATAATCAACTGTGGTGTGGATGAGGATCAGCGCTGAGTTGACTATGGCAGCATTCGGATGACACAATAGTCAAAACAACTGACGACTGTTTCCCCCACACCAGTTGTTTATTGTGTCGTCCAAATTGAGCCAGTGTCTGGCCTCCTGCTCTGCATTGGCTACTTGTAAGCCTCCGAAAGTCCACATACCAAGTCCAATCAGGGACAGGTAACCCAGTCTTGCAGACATCTTGGAATAAAATTCCCATAAGCTCCAGTCAGCATGGCCAATGGTCAGGGAATATGGGAATTCTAGTCCAAAGCATCTAGAGGGTCCCGAGTTGCCTATCCCTGAATGAAACCCATAGTTGAGCAATCGGACAGAATTTCATTTTCACAGAGCCTAACTAGTGCCTTATAGCTTGCAAAAGTAATAGATATCCTTACGCCGAAATGAGTACTGTGTGGATTTCAGCTTCTTGTAGGTGAGCTCTAAGTCAATACTGGAACAGTAGGAAAGGTTTCTGGATTCTCATGGAAGCACCTTATTTATTTATTACATATTTATACTGCCTAACAGCCAAGGCTCTCTGGGCAGTTCACCATTAAAAAGTTATCAATTGAAGTTATCAATACAAAGGCCAGCTAAGGAAACCAGTTAGGTCTTGGCTTTTATACAGCCACCTGTGAAGATGATACCAATTTGAAATTAACAATGCATTTTGGGGGGAAATGGCATATTTGAGTGTGGTCCATGCAACACATGACTTATGGGCGATGTGACAATGAAGTTGGACTCGGTTGTAAAATAAACCCTGACAGCCACCAGAGGTAGTAGAAGAGCTTTCCTTCAGATGACTTGTATTCCTATTTTCCCACTAAACCATTCTTCAATGTAGCAAACCCCCCCCCCCCCAAATTCTTAATTCCTGGGTTGTTAATTGAAATTGGAAATTGCCATGGCAATTTATGGGTAAAACAACCCAGGAATTGCTGCTGTGGTGTGTGAACAAGGTCAATGGGTTGGATCCAGATTTATACATTGCACTGATGGAAGTGGCCTTCCTCAGCTCCTCTAGTCCTCTGAAAATGCTACAAAGAGACTCGGGAGAGATTGCTGAATGAGGTGAGTGGTGGTGTTAGGGGAGATCTCCCAAAATCACGCAGAGGGACCTTCTGCAAACAGCCCTTGTCACAGAAGACAGATCCAGGTGCCAACCTAAAATATTTAGTGCAGCGATAAGTAACATTTAGCTGAGCTGTTGAACTGCATTTCTAGAGAGAGATGTCATGTCTGGCTTCAAAGAATGCTCAACTTTGTTTTTTCCCCCCTGTCAAAATGCTTGCTTATTACTGTTAACACATAAGCGAGTAAATGTACAACAAAGGGAATTCTTTATTTTACTGCATTGTCGAACCAAAGAGTACAAAAGGCATACCAGCTTCAGGCTGCTGTTCCACAGGGGCCCCCTTAACAAAATATTAATGAGTTAGCTCTCTGAAGGATTCTGATTACTGGCACAGCACTGGTATAACCTATTTGTTTGAAGCTTAAACAGCTCTGCAGTCACTTTAAGATTGCGCCGGTCTTCCACTATCCTTCGCTTTGTTCTGTTTTCATAGCCTGTGTTGGACTCCAACTTATTGTTTACTTTCCAACTTTTCTCCAAGGATGCAATCCGGATCTATTAATGTGACAGAAGGCTTCCCATTGATTCCACTAACAGCGGTGCGGTGGAGATGCAGTAGTTAAAAGGGAGGGTTGTCGGAGGCACAAGTCGTTTCAGGTTTATTCTGTTTAATGAGGGCTCTCCTATATCTGTAAGAAGCAGAAGACTTGTTGCTTCACAGGGCTTCTTCATAGTCATGTCGGAGTTTCCTCCTTTATGCCTTTCACACCTTCTAAGTTCACTGTGTAGTGGCAAAATGACTGGGGCAGGTGAGGAGCAAAAATAACCCTCAATGTCCGCAGGACACTTCCGCTGTGGTGTGATGCACCTCCGGCAGCTTGTTCTCGGCAGAATGTGCGACTTACCATTAGTCTCATCAAGAGTTGATTGGACCACGTTATTCCAAGGGCTGGAGCGACACTTTTAGTTGTGCAGCTGAAACAAAAGCCTGAATTTACAAAACATTCTGCAAGATTTTAAGTCGTCGCATCAATCATCTAAAGTCGGGGTGGAAAGGGGCCAAGGCAAACTCCCATTTTTTTGAGGCTGGTTTTGTAAGTTTTTAAAATGGTATTTTTAAAACAGCAACGGGTCAATTTGCCATGTAACAAGCTGCCTTACTAACCTGCCCGGTCACTGAGGTCATGTTCCTGGTGGTTCCACATGGACCTATGGTCTGATTGGAGTCCAACCGGAGAAGAGCCTTCAGTGTGGTGGCCCCTTTCCTGTGGAACTCTCTGCCTATGGAGGTCAGATAGGCATCAACACTGTGCTACTTCCTGCACATCCTGAAAACATCTTTATTTCTTCCTTGATTGACGAGCCACAGTTTTCCCCCCTCCAAATTTCTGTTTCTTTTTAAAAATAGTAATGATTTTAACATGGTGTTTTATTCTTGAATCCTATTTTGTATCTTTTCTTGTTCACTGATCCAGCATCTGTCTAGATGTGGAACGATATATAAATGTAAATAAATAAAGTAACAAACCATCGATGTTGAACTTCTGCAAATATGTACATTGGTTTACATTGAATTGGTTTGTCAGCCTTAACCAAGGAGAGGCAGAACACACGCTTGCTTACAGAAAGGACGAGGTTCAATCTCTAGTAAAAAGATCAGGCAGCAGTTGATGGAAAAGGGCTAGTGCCACTCAGAATGGACCATATTGGTCTCAATGGGCAATGTGTGACCATCCAGATGTTTTGTCCTAAAATTCCCATCAGCATAGCCAATACAGCCAACGGTGATGGGAGTTGTAGGTCAAAACATCTGGACAGCCACAATTTGCCCACCCTGATACAGTAATTAAACTAAGTTCTTTAAAGATTGGCACTGTAGCCCTTATTTATTTATTTATTTGTTTGTTTACAATATTTATATACCACTCCTCATTCAGGAATTTCGGAGTGGTGGATGAATAGAATAAAAGAATAAAAACACAATTAAAGATACATTTTTAAAAGAAAAAAAGGGCAATAAAACCGTGGCCGGTCATTAGGGGAAGGCATCCTGGAACGACATTTTCAGGAGGTGCTGAAAGGAATACAAAGTTGGCACCTACCTGACCTCCAGAGGCAGGGAATTCCATAGGATGGGGCCACCACACTGAAGGCAAGAGCCCTTGGTGGACTTAAATCGGACAGTAGGACCACCAGGAGCAAGACCACAGTGATAGGGCAGGTTGATAGGGGAGAAGGCACTCTCTGGTATCCTGGTCCCAAGTGCTTTAGGGCTTAGTACGCTAGTACAAGAACTTTAAACCTGGCCCAGTAGTGAACAGGCAGCCAGTACAGCCCTCAGCAAAGGAGGTACATGCTGAAAAGGGTCAGTTGAGTTGCTGCCTTCTGCACTAGCTCCAGCTTCTGAAGCAGCTTTAAGGGCAGCCCCACATAGAGCACGTTGCAATAATCCAATCTTGAGGTTACTAAGGCCTGTACCGCCGTGGCCAAACTGTCCCTGTCCCCCCTAATTTGTATTATCCACTGTTCGCATCAAGTTTACACAGAAGTCTAGAACAGTCCTTCAGGAGCAGATGTAACCATATCCACTGGACATTAGACACAGTCTTTTAAACCAGCATAATATTAAGGAAGTAGCACAACTCATTCTCATTCATTAATATTGCTCGGAGGGACCACAGCTCAGTGGTTAGAGCCCCTGCTTTGCTCGCAGAAGGTCCCAGGTTCAATACCCGGCTTCTCCAGGTAAAGCAAGGAAAGATTCCTGCCTGAAACCCTGGAGAGACGCCGCCAGTCAACATCAACAATACTGCACTAGAAGGAGCAGCTTTGAATAGTAAATAGGCAGCCAGTGCAGTTCCCTCAGCAGAGTCTGGCAGATATTTTTGTTTCCACAGGCCACACACTCTTCTGGTGGTGGCAAAAAAAATTTGACGCTTCGCAACTGAAATTCAGTGGCAGACAGAGAACATCAGAAGATCAGACTGAGGGCCCATCTAGTCCAGCACTTTGTTCACACAGTGGCCAACCAGCTGTCAGCCAGGGACCCACAATCAGGACACAGGTGCAACAGCACCCTCCCACCCATGTTCCCCAGCAACTGGTGTATTGCTATAGAGCAATAAATAGGTCAGATTTGACTTTTCCACAAGCTGAATTTGTTCTATTTTTTGTTTTATTGTGGTAAACTACTGTGGTTTTTTTTTGGGGGGGGCACCATGAATTTCAGTGATGCGGTGTTGCCAGCCTTGATCTAGTAGCAGCACTCTACAACACTCTCTCTCAAAGTAGGACATCACTCTAGGTGAGTTTAAAAGACACACACACACAATGGGCCTGTTAAGACAACATGCTAAAGCCATGGCTAGGCCGCCAAGCCTTTTGCAGCAATTGATTAGTGGGTGTTTAAACTGTGGTTATGTAGCAGCCATGGTTAGGAATGGTTCACACGACACGTTAAGTCACGGTTCACAAGACACACTAAGCCATAATTTTTAGCTCAAAACGCTTAACCACCGTGGCTTAATGTGCCATCTGAACAGGGTCACTCTGTGCGGATGAGAAGGGACTCTATCAATGGTCTGATCAGGATTCTTCCCCCCACCCCCCTTGATGCATGCGTACATCAGTGTATATGTAGAATCCCTCCACATGTGGTTGGCTGGGGTGGGGCTACTGGATACATCAGGAGGGCATGGATCACCTGCACAGTCCCCTTCATGCACTTTTGAATGTGGGGGAGTGTCTGACTCCCCCAACCCCATTTTGTGTGTGTTGGCTTTCCTGTTGTACTCACCCAGGATTACTTTGAACAGCACCCCCTCTCTCATCCATTGTGTCTGTTACCTGAGTTGCAAAAGAGCGGTCAAACATAAGTTCACCTTGTACATGTCTTGATCTTGTAAACCGCCTTGCGTCCCAGCTCCGGGGAAATGGTGAGATGGTTAATAATAATACTAATACTAATAATACCAATAATAATACTTTCCCAGAGGAAAATAATGGGGTATAACATACTTCACTCAAAATCACGGATTTTGGATAAGCTGTACAAGGTATTTTCCCCCATCCACAAATCAAGTTGTAACTTTTAGTTATTATTTAATAGATTTATAACCCATTTTTTTAGGTTATAAAGCAGATTACAACACAGTTGTACATAAAATACATAATCAAACCCTAAAAAATCAACATTCACATTAAAATAACAAATAGGATAGGGTGACCAGATAAAATCCAGGCTCATATAACTTTAACAGTTGTAGAGAAAAAGGAATTTCAGCCAGTGTCATTTGTATGCAATTAGTTCCTGGTGAAATTCCCTCTTCATCACAACAGTTAAAGTTGCAGGCACTATACTAGAGTGACCATATACAAAAGAAGGCAGGGCCCCTGCAACTTTAACTGTTGTGATGAAGAGGGAATTTCACCAGGAACTAATAGCATACAAATGACACTGGCTGAAATTCCCTTTTCTCTACAACTGTTAAAGTTACATGAGCCCTAACCTGGATTTTATCTGGTTACCCTAAAATAGGATATAATACTAGTCTCATCTCACATTAAAAGTAAATGCTAGAGTTCTACCGGGGGGAAGAGGATGGGCAGAGTATAGCAGGCTGTCTATGGGGTGGGGACTGAAATGAGATGCTGGGGAGGACTTCTGTCCCACACCCTGATGTTCCATTTGGTAGAGAAGGCACAGGGCTCGCTCTGAGGTAAAAGGGACCCTTTAGCAGGAAACAGGCTGTCACGGCGGTTATGAGCCCACTCTCTGGGCGCAGCAATGGCTTGCGTTGGCCAAGACCAAGTGAATCCCAGCCAGCACCATTTAAGCCTCCCCTTTTTGCAGGAAGATGGGCTGTTTCAGCACCCTATTATTTGTCCACAAGCACAGGGCTAGCCGTTTGCTTTATCTCCCCATTTAGTTATCATATAGGAATTGGTCCAGTTCACATGTCACGACTGCTCGTGGCTTGTTTAAATCACAGGT
Organism: Anniella stebbinsi; assembly: GCA_029215795.1. Taxonomy (NCBI): domain Eukaryota; kingdom Metazoa; phylum Chordata; class Lepidosauria; order Squamata; family Anniellidae; genus Anniella; species Anniella stebbinsi. The sequence goes on from JARDYH010000001.1 coordinate 357,610,730, forward strand.
AGTTGGGAGCGAGCAAGTACATCGGGTCCCTCCTGCCCAGGGACACTCTGTCCTTGGGCTAAACAACCCAGGGATGCTAGCTATGTCTGAATCCTGAATTGCGGGTTGTTGGGAGAGAGGCAACCCAGAGTGGTAACCCAAAAACAAACCATTGGTTACAGCTCTGAGCTCACTCTCCCCCTACTCAGAATACCCAGTTTGAAAGTCACAATTAACAATCCAAGGATGGGGCATCTCTGGGTTGTTTAGCTCTGCCCAGCTGCTGCTTTCCCACCATCCTAAAAGGCTGAAATCTCTCTCCTACAGCTCAGTTATGGCGTAATGCTCGGGCAGAGCAAACTCCGCCGTCTTACCTGATTAATGCAGACTACTGGGATCCGGAACTTGCTGCTTAATCTGTGAAGTTTGGCTCCGAACGTCTGCAAATATTTGGCTTTCAGGACAGAATCCTTCACGCCAAATTCACATCTGAATAAGGCAGCAATGGAATCTACGATGACCAGGCGCGCCATGCCTCTCGAGAGCAGCACGTGAATCCTCTTCGTAATGCACTCCTGGAAGGTGTCCTGCAAGAAGGAGGCACCTTCAAAAACAGGCTGAAGAGGTCGCGGCCAAGAGCTACACCGCTTTGAGAGATTCTCCTTTGAGCCATTGTACTGGACCGATTTCGGCCCTAAGCATTTTGTGACTGCGTTTGTTTGTGACGTCAGCATAGCAACACACTGGTAGGGTGATGCGGCGACTTATTGACTGGGGATCAGACTGCAATGCTGCACATCTGCGCGTATTAAGTTGGGACTCAGCCCCATGGAACCCCATAGAATGCCTAATAGGACTGCTTCACACAAGGCACTATCAGCATTAAGGCAGTCTGTGTCATATCCCAAGAATACACTAGATATCTTTTTTTGATGTTTGGAAAAATGAACATAGGATGCTGTTGTAGACCCAATTGGACCATCTCTCCATCTAGACCAGCGCAGTCTACTCTGATTCCGACTGGCTGCATCTCACCACTGATGCCAGGGACTGAACCTAGGACTTTTTGTACGGAAAGTGTATCGTCCACTACTGAGTTTCAGCTCTTTCCCAAAATAGTCCTGAAGGCGCCACTCAGCTCCAGAAGGTATATCAGATTGTTTCCTGTTTTGTTGGGAATGTACACTATTTATTTATTTATTTACATTTTTATCCTGCTCGTCAGTCAAACGGGCTCCTGGAGCATCTAATGTAAGACCTCTAACAAACAAGACAGACACTGCACACACACGAACAGTATCCAAGGCAAAACACAAAAGGGAGATGGGAAGGGAAGATAAAAGAAAAACAAGCAAACTCCAGCACCAGTCCTTAAGTTACAGAGTTCTCAGAATGACCACTAAGTCATTAGAGTTCTAAAAATCAAAGCTTCAGTTTGAAAAAGGTTTCCAGTCCTCATTGATAGATACCTAGGTTTAAAACATCACTCAAAAGATGTCATGATTTTTTTCTTCAGTTAGCAGACAGCAGTCTAAAGGCACAGTTTATTAATGCCCATGAGAAGCTTATAAATCAGGGGTAGCACCAATACTTCCCCTATGGCACCTTGATGGGCACTTCCTAGGTACCCATCAAGGTGCCATAGTCCCCCACTTTTAATGATTAATTATTGTGCACCAGAAAGTCATAAATCACACCAGTCTTAAGGAGAAGGCATGAAATGCCGAAAGGCAGACCAACGTTTCTTTGACGTGGTTTGTATTGTATCACTTTTAGTCCTAATCCACCTCATATTACTTGTAGCTTTTATTCTAATGGCTAATTTTTGTTCTCTCCGTCTTACTAGGATTATTATTTCTATTTATTCCATTTTTATATCAGCCAATAGCCAATGGGGCTTACCCGACTTTAACAGGGCTTACTCCCCGGAAAATGGATATAGAACTGCACTTCTCTGGCTTCTGAGAGCCATATCTTCATAGCCCTGAGTGCTAGAAACTTGTCTTTTTGAAAAGACAAGAAAAATCATGAAAGGTCTGGTTCTCAGGAAGCTAAATTCTGCACCCAGTACCGCATCTCAAGGTTTTCCAGCCATGCTAGAATTGCAGCACGTTCAATTCCTTGACTGAATAAGTTGAATTACTGCCTACAGCTCTGGGCTTTTCACATGATACCAGTTTATGCTTTGCAAAGACTTTAACACACTGTTGATGTTCTATATATACCGTTGCCCTTTAAGCAACAGAATAATTTTAATGAGATTTAGGGAAGAGGCTAATTTGATACATTTTGTAAAGTTCTCCTGGCCTTTCCTGCTAACATTTGTTGTGAGAAGGTGGCTCAGTTCTGACAACACGTTTCTCAATGGTGGTTTTAGAACTTCCACCGTGGAGTTGTTACACCACCGTTGAGAAATGTGTTGTCTGGAGGGAAAACTCCACCCCATAGTGGAGGTTTTTTTTAAAAAAAAATCACTCCATCCTGAATCTCTATGGTGTGCAGGAGAGTTCCCGCATGATCGTTGTGTTGTATGTTGTCTGGAGGACTCTGTGGAGTTTCTTGCTGCATTGAGTGGAGTTTCCCCACTGGCTACAGAGTTCCCTGGCTAGAGCGCCCAAAGGAGGAAGTGCCGCTCTAGGAGAGCTGCTGCAATTTTTTCGAACTGGAGGACTGGAGGAAGAGAGAGGGTGGAGGAACTGTCACTCAAACCCCACATTGAGTTTTACTATACTCCACAGGAGCCCAGTCACACAACGGTGGAATTGGAACATGTTGTTTGGTGAGTGCCTTCCAAAAACTCCGTTGAGTGGAATTTTCACATTGCATAGAGAAAAGTGTTGTGTGAACTGAGCCGGTATCTATGGAGACAGATCAGCCAGCGTTAGGAAACTGGAGGTTAAACATGAATAAGTGTAGTTTAAATTGATTCACCATCTGCAAAGTGTCGGCTCAACCATTTGTTCACATCTGTGTAAACTGGATCTCATGTTTCCAACTAACCCCAACCAGGAAGTCACTCTGCCCCTCACCAGGTCTGCTGCATGCTCGACAAAAATGCCATTTCCAAATTTTATCTTCTGAACCACGTCAGGTGGAACATCACCCCTCAGTTTGGGCTGATGCTCAATCAGTTGCTGCAGGCGCTTATTTGGGAATACGTCTTCTGTACAAATGTAAGCAGCACCTGCAATAGAGGAGAAGGTGTCTGGAGTTACAGGGGTCTCATCATCGCAGTCAGTCTGGACGATACAGCTACAATGCTGCTTTTCACAGGGTGACTGCAGAGAGACTTCACAACAGATATGAGTTGTGCCAGGAAAGGGATCAGGATTCCCCTTCCATCTACTAGGCTGGCTACTGTGGCCACTGATGGGGAGCGACCATAGCTCAGTGGAGGAGCTCATGCTTCCACGCAGAAGGTTCAATCCCCAGCATCTCCAATTAAAAGTACTTTAGGGCGCAAGCCTATCTAGATGCCCATCAGCCTCTGAACCCAGAGGCTGACAGGCATCCTATGAAGAGTGGGAGGAGCATGGAGGTGATTGTCATTTCCACAATTCTCCCACACTGCAATTTTGCTAGACGGCCGTTTTTGCCCATCTAGCTTGGGCTCTGCGGAGGGGGAGGGAGGGAAGCTTGGGAAGGCTGGTCATAGCTCCTATCCCCGCTTCTTCAGTCTCCTCCCCTCCCTGCCCACAGAACCATCCCCTTTCCAGCCTCTCCAGGGTTCCTTCTGCAACCTCAGAGAGGTAGCCAGTGCAGTTCTCCCCATGCTGGCTGCGGGGGGGGGGGGGGGGGCAGGGGGCGGGGAGCACTGTCTCCAACCTCAGATCCAGGGATCCAAACTATCCTATCCCCCCCCCCCCCCCGACACTGTCTAAAGGCCATAGGATTGCTCTTCCCAATACATAAATACTGTATTGGGTGCTTTTCCATTATGGTTCTAACAATCAGTTTAATTCAAAAAATACCATAAAAATGTAATTTTTAATGGCATTTTTTTGTTTTAAATCGATTGTGGATAGACCCCTTTTCAATCTTTTGAGAAAGACAGGATAAAATGTTTTAAATAAATAACGGTCAGGAAGCAGGTGATAGGAACACACCCTCTCTCGGCCCAAGGTCTAGGAACGCAGCTGCCAAAGCGAACAGATCTGAGCTAGGCGGCCTAACTGCTTGAGCTTTATAAGGCAGCTTCTTATGTATCAATCGGTTTATTTTATTTTTTTTTTGTATAATTTTTATTAATTTTTCAACAAAACAAACAAACATACACATAATACATAATATATAAACAACTAACTCCCTCGACTACCCCGGTGCACCCCCCCCCCCCGAGACCTACTCACATTCATCCATCTTCCTTCCAGAATTTTAATGATTCTTTTGAAGGTGACTGTCCCTTTCCCGATTTTAAAACATATTCCAAAAAGGGAGTCCATATATCTCCAAAATCACTCTTACTGGACATTCCCCTCATTATTTTCATTTTACATGTCAACATATCATTCAATGCTATATCCCACATTTCTTTATACCAATCTTCTATTTTATAACTTCGTTGCCCTTTCCAATTTTTAGCAATCATTATTCTAACGGGTGCCAGGAGGTTGTTTACCAATTCTCTATTAATTATATGCTTATTCCTACTATCCCATATTGCTAGTAGAGCTAACTTCGGGTTTAATTCCAATTTACTTCCAATTATATCACTTATTTCTTTAAAAACCCTTTCCCAGAATTTTTGTACTTTTTCACAGCTCCACCACATATGAAAATAGGTCCCAACCTCCTGACATCCCCTCCAACAGTTCTTGGACACTTTTTTATCAATCTGGTGAAATCTTACAGGTGTTAGATACCATCTCCAAACTGTCTTATAATAGTTCTCCTTAATTCTAATCGACAATAATTTCAACATTCTTACATTCCATATCCTTCCCCAATTATCTTCATTGATTTTTTCCCTTAGATCTTCTTCCCATACCTCTTTTATAACCTTAAGTGAGTCCTGAAATTCCTCCTCTATTAATATTTTATATATCTCGCTAGTGAGTCCTTTCTTAGCTCTGGCTTCATCTTTTTTTTCTATTTGTTCAATTAAATCTTCAAATCTGGTATTGTTTCTACATTTCTTATTTTTCATCCTCCATTCCTCTGTCCATTTTACCAGTTGCAGACACTTGAACCACGCTATCTTTTGTCCTTTAAACAAATCTTTAATATGCTCACTATCCTTCATCTTTCCCATCCAATTCCTTAGCTTAAGAATATCTTGTTCTTTCAGTCTCACTTCTATCTCTGATTTTAATGCTCTTGGGAAGTTTCCCACTACTACCACTGGGGCAAGCGGAGAATCTCCTGGTATCAACTTCCCCCTATACTTCTCCCATATCGATATTATATTTTCCAATAATGGGTTGTCCAGCACCTTCCATTCTTTCTTCTGCATTTTGGTAAAAAATATATTCCGCAATTTACATTCTATCTCTACTGTTTGCGATTCCAACCATTCCAAATCTTGCTCCCCTAAAATAGCATAGATAACATATCTTAATTGATTAGCAATATAATAATTCTTAATATTAGGAAGTCCTAAACCTCCTTTCTTTTGAGTCTTATACCATAACCCCTTATTTATCCTAGCTCTTTTATCCCCGTTACAATATGCATTAATCATATTTTGCCAATTTTTAAGCTCAGCTGCTGAAATTCTAATAGGTAGCATTCTAAACAAAAAATTAACCTTAGGTAATATCTTCATTTTAATAACCGCTATTCTACCAAACCAAGAATGTTTTAATTTTCTATAACTCTGTAATTTCTCCCCTACCTCTTTTCTTAAGCTTACAAAATTAAGTTCCTCTATTCTTTCTAATTCTTTATCTATATTAACTCCTAAATATCTTATTATATTTTTATGTCTTAACCCTAACTTAACTTTACATTTCTCCATCTCTTCCTTGTTATAGTTATACAACATCATTTCTGACTTCCCCCAGTTAACATGTAATCCCGTAATTTCCCCAAATTCTCTCAAATGTTTCTGAATCATCTCCCCACTTTCTAGGGGATCTTCTATTGTCAATAACGTATCATCCGCAAACATATTTACTTTAATCTTATATTTTCTTCCTATCCCCTTTAATCTTTCATCTTCCCTAATTACATTTGCTAAAATTTCTATAACTATTGAAAATAAAATCGGTGAAAGTGGACATCCTTGCCTAGTTCCTCGGGCTAGTATTATTTGTTGCGTTAACCCATCATTAACCATTATTTCCGCTTTATTATTTTTATACATCTGATTAATCACTCCCATAAATTTATGTCCAAACCCAAATGTTTTTAATATTATTTTTAACGCTGGCCATTCCACGCAATCAAAGGCTTTGAAAATATCTAAAGCTAATAATCCTGCTTTTAAGTTCCTTTTTTTTATAATATTTATTATATTTATAACTCTCCCAATTAAATTCGGCATTTTCCTACCTAAAATAAATCCACATTGGTCATTTTTAATATATTTAAATATAAATGTACCCATTCTTTTAGCCATAATTGCTGAAAATATTTTTGCATCCTGATTTATTAAAGATATTGGTCTATATGACGCTGGATCTGTCAAGTCCTTGCCTGGCTTCTGTATTAAAACAACCAGGGACTGGTCCCAAGATGGCGGGGTCTTTCCTCCTTCTATTATATTATTAAATAATTTTTTTAATCTAGGTATTAAAATATCTTTAAATATTTTATAAAATTCCGGCCCCAAACCATCAATCCCCGGAGACTTACCTCCTTTTAGTTTTCCAATAATTCCCTCAATTTCTTTGTCAGTAACCAAGGCTTCCATACACTCCCTATCTTGATCATCCAGTCTTGTTTTCCAATTCCTTTCTACATATTCCCGAATCTTTTCTTGTGAAAGCGCTTCTGATGTATATAAATCTTTATAAAATTCCTGAAAAATACTTAATTTATCTTTCATTACATTACATCTATTCCCTAACTTATCTCTTATTGTCCCTATCATATTCTTAGCCTTCTCTGACTGCGTGGATCTAGCCAGCAACCTGGAATTTCTATTACTATATTCAAAAAAATCTCTCTTTAAATATAATAAATTCTTTTGAACCTGTTCTATTTCTTCTTTCTCCAATTCCTTTTTTTTAGCCTGAATTAGGGCATATAACCGCTTATCTTTTGACTGTCTCAGTCTCTCCTCTAAACTCCTTATCTCTTCTTCAGCCTTTTTATTAAGTACTTCCTGTTGCTTTTTAAGTGTGGACATTTCCCTGATACAGATCCCTCTTATTACTGCTTTCATCGTATCCCATAATAATCCTTGCGAATTAACTCCTTTTTCATTTATCTGCCATATTTCCTGCACTTCCTTTTTTAATTTATCCACTATGTTTTTATTTTTAAAAATTCTTCCGTCCAGTCTCCATCTCTTTGCTTGTTTATAATCCTTCTTTATCTTGATATCCATCGTCATTAGAGCATGGTCTGTGATCTTAATTACTCCAATATCACAATCTGTTAATTTAGGTACCATATTCTTTGATATAAAAATATAATCAATCCTTGAGTAGCTCTTAAATCTAGGTGAGTAAAAGGTATATTTTCTTTCTTGCCCTTTTACAACTCTCCATACATCCATTAATTCTTTCCCCTCCATTAATTTAGCTAATTCTGTCTTACCCTCTCCTCTACTATCTCTTATTATATTGTCTCTGTCTTTCCCTTTATCTAGTACCATATTAAAATCTCCTGCCATCACAATATTCTTTTTCCCTAGATCTCCCACCATATTGAATACTTCTTTAAAAAAATCAGTTTGTTTCCCATTTGGAGCATAGACATTTATCAGCACAAATTCTTCCTCTTCCAACGTACAGTAAATTATAAGGATCCTTCCATTCTTATCTTTTTTTATACTTTGAATATTAATACCACATTTCTTCGATATTATTATTGCCACACCTCTCGCTTTGGAAGTACCAAATGACTTTTCATAGGCTCCAACTTCCCTCATTCGTAACTCATTAGCCCCCTCCTTTATCTGATGAGTTTCCTGCAAAAAAATTATATCTATTTTTTTTTCCAACAATGTTTCAATTCTTCGTCTTTTAACCACCGTTCCTAGCCCCTTAACATTTAGAGTTGCACATCTCAATCTATTCTCCATTTCTTACTTTCAGCCACGTCTTTAAATTGGTCTCGGTCAGTGATACACATACCCCCCCACCCTTCCCCCCCCCACACACACACCCATTTTTACCCCCCTCCTCACCAGTCATCTGGGCACTGGTCCCAATTATTTTAGAACTCTTCAGGGGGGGGGAACACGGCCCAACCCACAGAGCAAAGTCCGATCCTCCCCTCCTTTTTTACCCCTTTCCCCACTAATCCCTTTTCATTGACTGGAACCTCCAACCGCTCCTTCTACTTGGTCTCTGGAACCTCCAACCGCGCCTTCCAGTTGGACTATTTCTCCCACATCATTGGCATCGATTATGCCCAGCTTCTCCAGCAGCTCGATTCCCTGTTCGCACGATGTTATTCTTTCTTGCTTCCCTTGCCAGAAGAATCTCAAAAATACTGGGTATCCCCAGTTGTAGGTTATCGATTTCTTCCTCAATGCTGCTGTGCAAATTTTGACACTCTTCCTCCACTGCACGGTCTGCGCCGATAAATCCTGATAGATCTCTATTGCTGTTGCTTGAATCTTTGGTTGAGCTTGTCGTCTGATTGCCTGCATAAATTTTTCTTTTTTATAATAATTTGCAAATTTAACAATTATGTCCCTTGGGAGCACTCCCTTACGCTTAGAACCAACTCTATGCACCCGTTCGAGATCAGCTTCCGCCCAAGACTCATCTGGAAGTTGTACTCTTATCCATGTCAAAATTGTATCTCTCAAATCTTTTAAAGTCTCTCCTTCTTGTTCTGGATATTTTCTTATGCGAATATTTGCCCGTCTATCCCGGTCCTCCATAGCGATAAGGCGTAGTTCATGTTGAGACAGCTGGTCTTCCTGTTTCTTACAGACTCCCGCCAAAGCTCTAGTATCTGCCTGGAGCACTCCAACATCCATCACCACTTGCTTTAATCCCGTCATAAGCTCAGTCTGCGTATCTGAAATGCGCTTCGCCAAGCGTTCTTCGAGACCAACGAGCATATTTTTGATATCAACCTTTAACTCATCCATTGGGTCTGGCTGACCTCCTCTGATAATCTTTGGAATTACAACCGGCTCTGTAATTGGTAACGCAGAGCTTTTTACAGGAGATTTCTTTGCTGGCTTCTTATCTGGTATGTCTGGCATTTTTTGATCCTCCACACGCAACAATCTCTGCCAGGTACGATCCGAACCACGCTCTTTTGAGGATCTAACCCAGGCGGGGATGGGAACAGAGGCTTTCTTCTGTCGTCCCTCCTTCTTTCTCATGAATTATCCCACTCCCCGTCTGCCTGGGCCTCTTGTTTACCTAAACCAGTCAGACTAGACTTCCGTTTCACTGGGGATTGACATTGATCGTCTTCTCAATATTCAGTTCTATTTCACCACCGTCTCCCTCCCAGTAACGTAATCAGCCAGTCTACCTTAAATCCTCAATTATAAGTCCATAAATCACCTCGGTAATGGCGTCGAATCGTGTTAGTTTCACTTTTACAGCCAGCAAATTCTTGCTGCTGCTCCGCTGTCCCTCAGATAATTAATCACTTCCAGACAATATAACACGCTCTTTTGAGGATCTAACTCAGGCGGGGGTGGGAATAAAAACTTCTTCTCTCGTCTCTCCTTATTGCTGATAAATTATCCCCTCCCTCCGTCCGCCTGAAGCCTCTTCCTTATGCCACAGCCAGTCAGCCTACACTTCAAGTTTACTGGGGATTGAGATTGTTCATCCTCACAATATTCAGTTCTATTTCACTCCCAACTCACTCCCAGCAAACTAATCAGGTAGTCTGCCTTGTATCCTCCATTAGAAGTCCATAAATTACCTCAATAATGGCGTCGTTTCTTGTTGTGAATCCAATGCATCTGGTTTCGCTTTGCAGCCAGAAGAATCTTGCCAGTTTTCAACTCCCACTCGGATAATTAATCACTTCCAGTCAACCTAACATGCCTTTATTACTCTCCAAACACTCATCTATAAGGAATTAGTGCTTAATTCAAAGCTTTTTCTGAGGAGCTCCGAAGATCTACGACTTCACCCGGTCGCGTTCATGGCCACGCCCCTATCAATCGGTTTATATGCCTCCTTTATATTTAATTTTCCAAAATACCCAGTAGATTTACCAGATATTAAAATGAGAGTAGCCTTCACTCAGGCGACATTAAATGTTATCCCATTGGCATGAGGGGGTTCCTAAGAAGGACAGAGCATACGGTTGCAATTCTGTGTCAGTTGAAGATATTATTCATGTACTGCTAGAATGCTCTATCTGTAACGATCTTAGAACAAAATATAGGCTCAGTTCAGACAACACGTTTCTCAGCAGTGGTTTTAGAACTCCACAGTGGAGTCCTAAATCCACTGTAGAAAAATGTGTTGTCTGGAGGGAAAACTCCATGCAACGGTGGAGGTTTGTTTGGAAAACACTTCACGCAGAAGATCCACGCTGTACAGAGGAGAGTTCCGGCACAACTGTTGTGTTGCGTATTGTGTGGAGGGTTCCATGGAGTTTTCCGTTGCTTTGCGTTGACTTTTCCCACTGGCTACAGAGTTCCCTGGCAAGAGCAGCGAAAGGAGCGAGTGTCACTCTAGGAGAGCCACCAGGATTGGGGTTTTGCAGCAATGGCTGATGGGATACCATCGGGAGAACTGGGGGAGGAGAGAGGGCGGAGGAACTGTCAATGAAACAACACAATGGATTTTACTCAACTCCACGGGAGCCCAAAGTCACACAACGGTGGAGTTAGAGCATGTCATGTGGGGAGTACCCCCTATATACTCAACCGCTGAGCGGAGTTTTCACACTGCCTTGACAACTTGTTGTCTGAACTGAGCCATATTCATCCATTGTTAAGACTGTTGAAGGGAAGGTCATCCCTTGCAAAGGTTTGATTTCTATTGTCTGGTGCTGACAAAGACGTATCTTTCATCACATTGAAATTCCTTGTGAATGCTGTACGGATGTATGATATAAAGTTTAAAGGCTGCATGGAAAGTTATTCAACTTTTGATGGTCCATTAGTAGAGTTTTAAATTGTATAGTGGTTTTTCACTGTAATTGTGTATAATGGCAATTTGCTAAAATACAACAAACTTTGTTATTGTATCAGTCGGTTTGGCTTGATTTCAATAGCAGCCTTTAACTGGAAACGCTCTTAAATATTATTGGGAAACTGAACTCAGGCCACATTCATGCCACGATCTCTTGGACCATAGAAAAGAAAGCACAAGCTCTGGTACTGGATAGAGAATCCAGCTTCCCGATAATCCCAGCATTTTTTCTTTTAAAGACATGTTTCTAGCTCGTACGGATGTGTGTGAGCAACACCCACTGAAGTCTCAACCCCTGTCCCTCAAAAGGAAAGGGAAAAGAAAATGCCCATGTTTTGGTTGTAAATGCTTCAGTACTCTTATATAGCCCCTTGATCTTCCCAATGATGAACAAAATCAGAATAAAATTATTGCACAATAGCAGGAAATGCACAATTATGCAACACGACAATTGCGGTAGAATTTGAATTATTCTTACACCCTCCAGGTAAGAACATAAGAAGAGCCCTGCTGGATCAGATCAAGGGTACATCTAGTCCAGCACTCTGTTCACACAGTGGCCAAGCAGCTGTCGACCAGGGATCAATGAGCAGGACATGAGTGCAACAGCACCCTCCCACCCATGTTCCCCAGCAAGTGGTGTATATAGGCTTACTACCTCTGATCCTGGAGGTAGCACATAGCCATCAGGGCTAGTAGCCATTGATAGCCTTCCCCTCCAGGAATTTATCCAACCCCCCCTTTTAAAGCCATCTAAATTGGTGACCACATCTTGTGGTGGCGAATTCCATAGTTTAACTAGGCACTATGTGAAGAAGTCCTTCATTTTCTCTCACCTGAATCTCCCACCAATCAGCTTCATAGGATGATCTCATTGGGTTCTAGTCTAATGAGAGTGGGGGGAAAATGTCTCCCTATCCTATCCATATTCTCCCCACGATGCTTCATTTTGTACACCTCTATCAGGTCTCCCCTTAGCCTCAGTTTTACCAAGGTAAAAAATCCCAGCTGTTGCAACCTTCCCTTATAGGGCAGATGCTTCAACTCACTCATCGTTTTGTCCTTTCCTGCAATTTTTCCGCGTACACGTGCAGGAGGATATTTCTTACCAGATCCTAGTCCTCCGTAGCTGTAGGGATATTGCACTGAAAGGCACAGCTGCAAACCAATTTGGGTCTTCCCCGCTGAGCTCTCGCCAGCAATTTCAGTGATTCCTGTAAGGGGAATGCCGCCTCGGAGCAGGCCATCTAGAACCGGACAGCCCAGGCTCAACCTCTGGTGTTGTGTAGTGCTGTGATTGTTGTCTTGGAATAGCTGAAGTGCTTAAAAAAAAAGGTTCAGATGAGAAAGAACAGTCTTAATAGCTTACCTGAAAGAAAGCAAAGAACCTGAATCCCTAGTATCTTTTTTTTTTGGGGGGGGGAACATTTTTCTACTTCAGGTTTTCCCCTCCTGTCATGGATCCAAGCCATCCCGTTAAGATGTGAGACAAAAACAGTCTGCTGTATAATACACAAAGCTTTATTCAGAAAATAAACATCTCTTCACATCTGAAGTAAGTGAGAATGCTAGGAGCTTTCCTCTAAGCTTAATTAGGCTAACTAAGCTAGGCAATTGCCCTTTCAACTAAAAGGGAGAGTTTTCCAAGCAGTCCAAGAGTCGCTTCAGCTCAGGGAGGATCTTTCTTGAGAAGTTTTTGGCGTGTGGCTAGCCTAATAGACCACCTCTCACCTGCTCACAACTCAGCCCGCATGACTCTGCGACAGACTCTGGGATCTCAACTCCGAAGTCCCCTGCCCCTCCGACAGAAGCTGAGTTCCCAGGGACTGGAGGAGGATGGGCTCTGAGTTGCTGGCATTCTCTCCGATAAGCTCCTGGGAAGATTCCATCTTAACTCTCCTGAAGAGTCTTGGAGAATCTCCTCCCCCACTTCTTGTCTTGGCTGGTAAATTGCTAGTCTTGCTGCTGCTGCTCCTCCTCTTCTTTCAGCTTCTGAGTCTGATTGACCTCCTGAAATCCCCTCCCCCACACTAGGAAGAACAGGTCTGATCCTGACAGTTACATTTAATGCAACAGATCCATAAAGGGGACAAGCACAGATTGTATCCAAAGTGGAATCACCGACAGAGTTGCAATGGGAACAGTGACCCCTTCCCCAGTTCATTCCCAGCCTAGGCAAAGCTGAGACCAGTCTAAATAGTTCTACAGCTATATAAACTATGTGAGGCTTTACTTACATTTCAGGGCTGTTATCCCGAGATACCTACACTAGTCTACAACAAATTTTAAGTTGCTTATTTATTTCAATATTTATATTGCACCTTTTTATACTTTGGTATACTCACGGAAGTGCAGAAACGTTTAAAATGTTTAAAATGCTAAGCTAAAGTATGATCTTAAAATAGCAGTGACCATAAAATACACCAGCAATAAGCCATATCACCCGGATATCCGCCAGAGCGAAAAAATGTCCGCCAGAATCAAACAGTTAAAAGCAGCAAAGAAGGGACAAGATGAGCTTGTCCTGAAAAGATATTCCATCGTTTAGGAGCCACACCCAAAATTACCCTCTCTTTTGTCCCCACCAGACCCTCCCCTGCTGGCAGGAGAGAAACTGAACAAAGTTTGTGTGTAGGTTCATATGAGAGGAGTACACTGGTCCCAGGCCGTTTAGCGTTCTAAAGATCAATTCAAGGTGCCTGATGGATGTAATAGGGTTTTGCCCTGAGCAGAAAGAACACCAGCCTCAACATTCTGAACCAGCTGAAATTTCTGGGCTGTCTTCAAGACAAGTTAAATTACTTTTATCTCAGAGTAACTGATTGGGTGATCAAATCCGATAATAAAAGTCAAGAAAACCATATTCCACCTCACTTCAACACTACAGCACACAGTACAGTTTTTAAGGCTTCATTAAAAAAACCAAACACCAACTAGTGGAACTATTTACCTGTAAGGACAGCGTTTTTTCTCAGTGCACCAGAAATTGTTCTGAGCAAGTACTGTACATCTGTACTGGACAGTTTTGTCAGCCTTTGCAAATCTGCTCCTGAGAAATTGAAAATCTCTTTGACAGATTTTATGTTTGCTGAAATAAGAAAAGTGATTAATTATAATCAGGGTAGATTTCTTCCCCCTGCATGAAAAATACTATTAGGTGAATGAATATAGGGTCTGGGCATAGATTCTCAGGCTGCAAACCTAACCCCAACATAAAAGGGAGGAAGTGCCCTTGAACTCAATGGGACTCACTTCTAAGTAGACATGTATAGGATGGAGTTGTCAGTTACTGTTCTGAGATGAAGTTGCTGTACTTGCCCCTTGGTATTAGTGGAAGTTGGTGGCTCCAATTCTTATGGGGCAGTAAATCCATTCTGGTTTTCAGTCAGATCCATCCAGAACTCTAAAGGATGTATCCAAGGTTCTGAAGCTATGGGGGAAAGGAAATGATTGGGTTCAGAGCCTTGGACAGCTTCTTTAGAGTTTTGGCTGATTCTGACTAAAACACAGACTGGATTCACTGCCCCACCAAAATTGGAGCCAACAGCCTCCACTGCTTGATATCTTCTTCTACACACATTAGAGTTACAACACATTCCTATGCCTATTTACTCACAAGTAGTTATCTCTATGTCCAATGGGGCTTCTTCTCAAAAAGTGCACAGGGTTGCAGCCTTCTTTCTTTACAGAGAAGCCTACACAGATCTAGATCCCCAAAGCCTATTGAAATCTGTAGGTTCAGCCTCTCAGGTCTCCCACAAGCCAAATGCAGCAAGAAAATGTTCTTATGCACAGCTGACAAGGCTTGTGTGGTGTGCAAATATGAGAACAGGGTTATCCACAGAGAGATCCTTTACCTTTCTTAAGAGCTGCAATCACTCTAGGCTTCATGTCAAGTTGATCCCAGTCCATTTCTTGACGGACAATATCCTGTAACACGGCAGACATAACAAGCATAAGAAAGGAACATGAATCAGGGATAACTGAGCATCACTACTCCATTTCTCTTTAAGGCAATGTTCTATATGCATGTACCTGGGAATAAACAGGACTGGGTCAAACATCTCGTCTCACACGTCTTTGCAAACCCTGGAAACGATGCCACAGAGTAAATAGCAAACTGTGCTATTTGTGGAACTGTTGGCTGCCGCTTTTTGCTCCTTGGCTAAGACCTTTTTTGATTTAACTAAATAAATGGCTGCCTACCTCTAATAATCTAAGTATCATATTTACTGAGAGGTAAGCACAACTAATTTCAATTGGACTTACCTCCAAGAAATCCTAAACATTACTGAAATTAGTTACTACTGAAGTTAACAGGACTTACTTCTCAGTAAAAATACATAGAGCTTATTTCACTGCAAAGACCTTTTCAGTGAAATCCTCCACCTACCTTCATGCTATGATTTCAATGAGGCACTTTCTCAATTACATGGGTATAGTAAAGGTGCCAACTTGTGGCCCTCCAGCGTTTGCAGCCTACAACTCCCACCATCACTGCCCATTGTCTATTCTGGTTAAGGAGTAGTAGGCCAAAATACTCCGTGGGTAAAGGATTTTAAGCTGTCTTGTAATAACCTGGTTCACACATAATGCCAATTCATGAGTTGACAGTTCATGTCCACAGCAAACCACGGGTTCAAACTTTGGATTGTTTGTTCCTCAACAAGCCAGAGTTCTGGGTTCACATATTGCATCAAACAACCCAGGCATTCCTGGATTGTTGGAGGAACTAGATACAAAGTGCCAGGGGGCAGCGCCCTCACTCTCACATGACCCTGACAACTTGTGGTTTAAATAACCCATGGTTCATTGTTACCTGAAAACTGAGCCAATGAGTCAGACTATCAGTCCAGCTAGTCCAGTATTGTTGACACTAACTGGCAGCTGCTCTCCAGGAGTTCAGACAGGATTGGAAATGCCAGAGTCGAACCAGGGACCTTCTACATGCAAAGCATGCACTCTGCCAATGAACTATGCCCTCTTCTGCCCCAACTGAACCAGTTTGGGAGTGCAGCGGACGTTTTGGACTTCAACTCCCATCAGCCCCAGTGAACATGGCCAATGGTCAGGAATGCTGGGGTTTGCAGTCTGGAGGGCACCAGGCTAGGGTACAGGATCGTAGCCACAGTTTAAACTAGTAGCCAATCTGGAAAGCAGAAACAAATCTCCCACCCATAGAAATGCAAGATGTCCACAATTACCTGAGTGTTTTTTTTTTCTGCACCTACCGAACAACCACGTTGCAACAAAGCCAATACTGAGCAATGGAACTACCGCATTCGCAGCAAACTGCAGACAAAACGCACTGGCCAGGAGTCATCCGAACCCGCGCAAGGTGTAAACCAATCGCAGGCCGCTTCGGAGAGTTCCTACCCAATCAAAGGAGGGGAGGCGATGCGCCGGAGCCAATCCTAGGAAGCCTCTCCCGTCCCTCCTTCCGTGAAGAAGAACGTCCCTTCTTTCTCTTTCTGAGCCTGGAGGCCGACTAAAACTACGCGTGCGCACTCTCCTCTTGATTTGCCTCCCCCCCCCTCTTTCGCTTTCCCAACTGCGCCAGACGAGCCTTCGAGGGATTGGCTGAGAAGGCTACGTCGACAGGGTGGGGGTGGGAAGGGAGAACAAAGCCCAGCCCCGTTATCGGGTGGAAAACAACAATCTCCTAAACAGGAACGTTTGTCGCCTTTCATTGGCTGCTAAGAACGTCTATCTTTCGTGGAAACGGCGGTGATTGGGTGGCTGCGGTGGGCTAGTGGCTTTTGATTGGATGGCTGTGGTAGGTTAGTGATTTGGGCGCGTCGCCGTGTGGCGGCGGCGGCGGCTCTGAGGTGAAAATGTCGGGCCGTGAGGCCCCTGACGTCAAGAAGTTGGTTCGCTCGCCCAGCGGGCTCCGGATGGTGCCCGAGAGCCGGGCCGCGGGGAGCCCCTTCGGGTTGGAAGAGCCGCCGTGGGTGCCCGATAAGGAGGTAACAATGGCGGGCAGCTCCCGTGTCCTTCGCCCCCCTCAGCCTCCCTCGAAGCCTTTCCCAGGAGCGCCTGAAGTCTCTTGCCTTCGCCTTGAGTTGTGGCGGCCTCGGCCTCCTCCCAGCCGGGGTTCTCTGCTCCAGCTCGGGTTTCTCACCTTCGGGTCTCTGCCCAAGGCGCCTTTCCCCCCTCCAGGGCTCTGGAACTAAAGGCTCCGCGCAGGGTCTCTCGAAAAGAGCAAAATAAAACACGCCACTCATCGATGTGCGTCTCTTCTAAATTTCCCTGCACGTAGAAAAACACCGCAGCATACCAAGGGTGGTTCGAGAACCTGATGTACTCGTTATTTGTTTTGCAGGGAGGGTTACTGTGGGTCCTTTAAAAAAAATGGGGCAATCAAAAGGTGTATCGTAATTGTAACCTGAAGTTTACAGATTGAGCTTTTCCAGGTTTCCTTCCACACACACACATACACCTGCCTCAATTTGGTGCTTCCCAGATGTGTTGCACTACAAGTCCAGTCCCTAGCTTGCAAGGCCTTTGGCCAACACATTTGGAGGGTTCCAGGTTTGGGGAGGGTGGTCTATCCTTTCCTTCTGCTTAGTTTAGCAATGTGTACAGAGTTCCCCTTCAGCATAAGGTCTGAAGTCATGCTCTCGTCCCAATTGCATCTCTTCTCCTCTTCTCCCTGCTCAAAACGTGTGGTAGCTTAATTTGTGGATTGCTTATCCAGCATCTGTTTGTTCCTCGGGTTTGGGATCTGCTGAAGAAAGTTGTGACGTGGTAGTAATAAATGGATAAATGCAACGGGCTGAAATGTTAAACATGGGGTGCAATCCTATGCATGTTCAGAAAGAAAAAAAAAGCCCTACAGCTCCCAGCATCCTCAGCTAGCCATGTGCCCTTACTTAGGAGGAGGTTGGGGTATTGTTGTTTCCTGCTACAATGGCAGTGAGAAAGAAGGGTAGCATGTCCAGAGAAGGGTTGCAGACTGGGAAGAGGACACCTTTGCCATCACCAATAGCTGATCTAGCAAAAAGCTCAGAAAGGCCACAATTTCAACTTTCTTACATGCACCCCCATACAGATTCCTGGGACCTCCTTATCCAAACTACCCCACCCCAAAATTAACCAGGCAGTACTTTCTGCAGATAAGTGGTCGCTCTACACTTCTCTGTATGGCTAAAAGTTTATCCTAGCTGTGACTTCAGTCATTGGTTAAATGCACTAAAAGATGATAGCAAGCTTATTTCTCACACAATCATTGGATAAAATGATAGTCCATTTTCACAAAACATTTGCAATGTGCCTGAATGTCTTATATCTTGGGCTCTACAAGGGCTAGACACTTGTTCTTTTTTTATTTGAAATCTGAGAATCTGTTATCTCGTGGGGGCCCTCAGAGGATGGGGCCCTCAGAGGATGGGGCCAGTTGCTGCAGCCCCCTTAGCCCTGTGGTTGATCCAACTATGCTAGTTACTGAGGAACACAAATCAGAGGGTGCAAACATATTCATGCCCTATTTATGGACTTCTCATTGGGGCATTTGGTTGGCCACTTTTTGAACAGAACGCTGGTCCAGATAGGCCTTTGGTGTGATCCAGCACATCTCTGAAGTTTGCTTGCCTGGTGTCCAGGATGTGATGGTTCATCATTGGGAAGTTGGCTTGTGAAAGTGCTTTTGGAGTGTAGTGTATATTGCCCTGGAGCAGGGCTAATACATCAGATTCTGTTTCTAAAACCAAGTTTGGCCTACAGCAAGGTTTCTCTTTCAGAAATCCACTTGAATTTGAAACACTTGCTTAGAAGTCCATCCAAGTCAGATGCCACAGAAATGAGGCTGATGCCTGGTCAAGTACTAATACGAACTATGAGATAATTAAAAGGGACCAAACAGGCAAGCCAAAAGGGGCTAATTCACCTGAAGTTTTAGCTTTTGCCATCTGTTTGTGTTTCCCCCTTATTTAGACTTCCAATTGTTATCTGGATTCTATTGCTAATTTTCAAAGTTGTACTGAGGAGTGAAAGTGCTGTCTGAAAAGTTATGGGCAGAAGAGTGTTTAAATATGTTTCAACAATGTAAGTTCTAACTCCAGTATGTTTTGGCTTTGCAAAAGAGGTCAGCGGGATGTAAAACCAGGTAATATCTGGCGAGAAATCAGATTGATGGCACTTGTAGCTCAGTTTTATTTTATTTATTTCATTTCTATGCCACCCAATAGCTTAAGTACTCTGGGTGGTTCATAACAGTTAAGACCATAAAGTACAGTTAGTCTACACCACAAACTTAAACCAGTGTCAAACTTGTTAACTTTCATCATTCTCAACCAGGGAATTGTAGTCTAGGACTCTTGAACGTTAACTTCCTGTCTGCCTTCTTCAAGATGCTAGTTAAATAAAGTTTAAGAGAGATTAATAGAAGCCACACCTATGAACTTCGTTTCCCGTGAAAGAATAAGCTGGAAAATTATCAGCAGTATATTTTATTTATTTATTGCATTTATATTACACCTTTTTTCTTCCAAGGAACTCAAGGCGGTGTACATAATCCTCCTCCTCTCCATTTTATCCTCACAACAACCCTGTGAGGTAGGTTGGGCTGAGAGTCTGTGAGTGGCCCAAAGTCACCCAGTGAGCTTCCATGGCTGAGTGGGGACTAGAACCCAGACCTCCCGACTCCCAGTCCAACACTCTAGCCACTACACCACACTGGCAGTATATGGTCTCGTATATAGCCTTGAAGATGAAGGCAACTTTATGACCAAGAAACCAGTAAAATATAATACTTAGTGTGTTTATAGTAGTCTTACAGTGAAAAGGTCCTGCCTTTCCCCCTCTTACACTGTGTTAGGGTAAATGTGTTGATCTGTGTTAACTATCTTCTGCAAACATTTGGTGAGGTAGAGTTAGAAGATGTGAAATATTTGGTACTAATTTTAGTTTTTCCTCTTGCAGTTTCTCTTATTACTATCCCCTTTAGTACCTCTTCCCCCTCCCCTGCACACATGTGCATGCATATTGCCTTCCCGTGCCCAGTACTTTACTACTGCTTTGTTGACTTATTCTTGGTAAAGTGAGTCATGTTGTGGAAAATATTCTGTAAAAGTTAAGAAAAAATGTTTTCATGAACAATTTGGGTGGGGTGAATGGCAAGGTGACAAAGAACAAATCCCAAAGTTCACTGGAGGAAACCATAACCATAGAAACTGATTTCAAATAGCATCAAATTTGTGATTTAGATGTTTCCCAAGAGGACAATTCTTTAGTTGGAACACGTTCATTGTGCTTGAATTGGAATTTTGGATTATCTCCCAAACCTTTTTTTCTCCTACCAGTTCCTTAGTTAGAGGTTTACTGTACATGATTTTCTACAGAAAATCTCTGTAGAAGAAGAAACTGTAGCTTTGGAAGAAATATGTTTAAGTATGCTAATTAAGTGTCTTAAGAGAGAGTTGCATCTTGTAATATACAGTGCATTTTTTCCCATTTTTTGGCATTGCCAGTAAAAACTTTATATCTTTTGCATTATTATTTTCTAGTGTCCCAGATGCATGCAGTGCAGTTCAAAGTTTGACTTCATAACTAGAAAGGTAAGAGGTTTAATAATGATATATTAACCTCTGCTCTGAAGACATTAAAATATTCTTAGCAAAGTCATTGGCTCAATTCGGACGACACAATAGTCAATGGTGGGTTGACTAACCCTAACCCTAGGGGGCACTCCCCACACAACATGGTAATAAATAATCAACTGTGGTGTGGATGAGGATCAGCGCTGAGTTGACTATGGAGGCATTCGGCTGACACAATAGTCAAAACAACTGACGATTCTTTCCCCCACACCAGTTGTTTATTGTGTCGTCCGAATTGAGCCACTGGCTACAACCCAGAGAGTTGTCCATATGAAATTTAATCTTGGGCCTGGTTGGGCTTTTGTTGCAGGGTAATTTTTACTTGTACTCTTAATACCTAGTGATACAAACTTCTCTTTAATTTAAATAGGACTTGTCCACCTTGTTGATAAGAGATGCTGTTGTGAAAACTGTTGGAGGCCTTGAATGCACACATGTTTCTTTCCTTCCTTCATACAAGCATGAATAGTTGGTTTCAATCCTAGCCATAGTCAGTAATTTATCACATATGCTCTACTAAGCAATCTCACAAGGTTGGCATCTGTTGCTATATTTTCTATGGAATGAAAAAAGCTAAAGAGCAAAGTTTAAGACGCTCTGAGGTGGGTCATGGTTTTTTTTTAAGTGTATGAAGTAGAGGGGAGAATTGCTGATCTGAAAGGGACGCTTTTTTAAAACAACAACAACAACCCTCTATCATAAAATATCAGACTCCTAGATAATTCAGGTAAGTGCCTGAACATTATAAGTTCCACCTTGTTGAAACTTGAAGCTTGCTGAGTACTCCATTATTTATAGAAATGGGGGGAAAGTTTATTGTGTTTGTAATGTCTAGGAAACCTAACGGATCATTAGACATCCATGGGAAGTAGAGGAGAAGGCGCAGTGCATTATCTGCAAAAGCAGAGCTTCTAAGCCGTACGGTAGCACTGACTAAATCAAAATGCTTTTTCTCCAGGGTTTTCATTTTGATAATCAGTCTGAGGCTGCATTTATCTCATCTGCGTTTCAACTCTGTTCCATGGCACTAGCCCTGTGCCAGAAGCATCTGCTTAAACACAAAGCTCCAACTTTGCTGAATTGCTTTTTCGTTTGTTTCTTTCTCTTTCCCCCTTCCCAGCACCACTGCAGGAGATGTGGAAAGTGCTTTTGTGACAAATGCTGTAGCAAGAAAGTGCCTCTGCCTCGTATGTGTTTTGTTGACCCTGTGCGCCAGTGTGCCGAATGTGCTCTCGTTTCTCAGAAGGAAACAGAGTTCTATGACAAGCAGCTCAAAGTGCTTATGAATGGTAAATGTTGAGTTTTTATCATCTTTGGTAGGCATGTAGAAAGATAACCTGACTTTAGATTTATACATGAAGTCTGGCATGATAAGTGATAATGTGCTTTGCTAGTTGATTTGCTGGGATTGTTGTTTCGCTATCTAAAAACATATCATCATCTATTTATAAAGCTCCATAAATGTACATGCCACTGTATAAAGAGTAAAACAATAAAATAAATGGCTTAAAACCTAAACTTACAATAAAACTCTGATTTGGAGTAGTAATTCTAAATAAGACTAAATAATTTAAAAGACTAAATAAGAAAAAATGTTGCTAGAAATAAATGTATGTCTTCACTTAGGATATCTGCCTATGGTGCCAGATTATGAAAATTAAATGGCAAACCTCAGTCTCTTTGTAGTGGGAAGTTGCCATGATATGTCAAGATTTTGGTGGGGGCGGGCAGAATGGTCTTTGCTACCTTCTTTTATTTCTGTTCTGTGAGTGCAGCTTAATTTGACTTTCAGGAAGCCTTACAAAGTCAGCAATTGAGAGCTAGTGTGGTGTAGTGATTAGAGTATTGGACTGGGACTCAGGAGATCAGAGTTCTAGTTCCCACTTGGCCATGAAGTTCACTGGGTGACTTTGAGCCAGTCCCTGACTCTCAGCCTAACCTACCCACAGGGTTGTTGTGAGGATAAAATGGAGAGGAGGAAGACTATGTAAGCTGTCTTCGATTCCTTGCAAGAGGAAAAAAGGCAAGATATTAATACAATTAATAATAATAATAATAATAAACTATGGCAACAGGAAAAGGTCACAATTATTCCATTAGTCACATCAGTCACCGGCATCACATCAAAAAATTATACAGAAAACCTCCAGAAACTGTGCCTACCAGAATACATCCACACCAACATCCAGAAAGCAGTCATAATTAAAACATGCGAAATTGTCAGGAAATTCCTGAATCAATAAAAGACCGAATGACTTGGCAAAGCCCGTCATGTCCATCTAGAAAAACCATCACGAGCAAGAAAGAGATGATGATAATAGTAAATATATAATAATAAATAATATATGCAACAGATAACGATGGCATTTTGTTCTATGATGGAAAGTTTGAATTATTGTTTTGTAATACTACTGCTTCCTGTGCCCAGCATGCACAATTCTTGCCCAAATCGTAAAACATACAATAGAGTTTAAAAGCCAGTGTGGTATAGTGGTTAGTGTGTTGTATGGGACTTGGATGATTTGGGTTCTAGTCCTTGTTCGACCATGAAGTTTACTGGGTCGCTTTGGGTCAGTCGCTAATTCTCTGCCTGATGAATCTCACAGGATTGTTGTGAGGTTAAAATGGAGAGGAGGGTTCCTTGGAGGAAAAATGGTGAAATATAAATGTAAAAATAAATAAAAACACTAGCAATTTCGGATTTTTTTTCAACTTGTACAGAATTTAGTTTCAGCTGTTTAAGACAATTTACATTAAAAACTAAATTTTCTTAAACAGAACAAGAGATATCTTGTTCTTGAACACTACCTTCTAGAACATTTTTATTTTTATTGCAAAAGTGCAACATATTTTCTTAACATAATTTGTCCAGAAGCCTTCTGGTTCTTTTGCTCGATTGATTAAACTCGTAAATGGCTTCATATCAGCATCATCAATTGAATCTAATCAAATCTGGGAAATAAGTTTTGAGTAAGGAGGCTGCAAACCAGTTATCAGTGGGGAGAACACTATAGCTGAGTCGGAAATCTTAGGACACTAAAAGAAAGTACACGCCAGTGAGTAATTGTGGCAACACAAAGTAGAAGTTCATACTATGTTGGTGTCTTTTTTGGAAACTGTTTTAGGGCAAAATTGAACATTCAAGACATATATGGCTATCACCAACACCTTCAAACCACCTCTACAACATTTAGAGAGGAGAAAGACCTACGACTTCCAAAACCATGTTTTGACTTGTAGGGCTCTCTTCTTTCTAGGCATGCATAGGATTGTGCCCTTAGTTTGCTTTATCATGATAGGCCATGGCATTATTTTTTACCACTTACTGAAAATAAGAGCGGAGGAACTTTATTTCTATGTAGTAAGAAAGGTTTGGAAGCAGATTTTTTCAAGGTTGACTTGCAGCACAATTCTATGCGTGTAGGATTTTTTTTTCTATTTAAACAACTCCCAGCATTCCCCAGGCAGCATGGCTGGCTGGGAATGCTGGGAAGTGTAGGATTTTTTTTCCTGTCTAAACATGCATAGGATTATGCCCTTAACTATAAATTCTAGGCATTTTTAATGTATCTTTTTCCTGCTCTTCTCTCGTCCTTTGGCTATCGAGGCGCTACATTCTTTGTCACTCCAGGGAAATCAGACAAGGCAGAGATGATGGTTTGTCGGCTTTCCAACAACCAGAGGTAAAAAGTGTGCTGTGTTGGCTGATGTCATTTTCCAAAATGTTATAACTGCTACAAGACTGCAAGTTCTAGTCCATTTCTTACTACTATTTAGAACTTTGAGGAAAAAATTGCTTTCATATTGGGTATTGGATCCCCCCTTGTGCTTCTAGATACTTTGGAAAATCTTGCTATTAGAAGAATTTCCTTTAAAAAGTGATATTATTGGCAAAAATCCTGTGCCTTCCCCTTTGAAGAAATAGTTGAGGGGAGCTTGGCTATATATCAGGCTTTCTATCAAGCTTAAAGCTGTGATTAGCTTTCAAATGCAGAGTCGCCTTGCGAGTAATGTAATGTAACTATGGCCAAGTTGTTGCTGACATCTGGGCAATACCACTTTATACTGCGAGTGGGGCTTGACAAGACTCACTGCTCCGCTATATAAGCATATTCCCTACACATAGCCTTCTCTCTGGCATGCTAGTTTGCTAATGTAGGACCTTGTTCTGTGACGTTTACTTTGTATATGCAAGATTTTTAAAAAATTATAATGAATGAGCCTTCAGTCATGAGTCTCCACTTGTAGTCTGAAATGATACAGCCCAAACACACAGGTTAACCATCTAAGTTACAACTAGGCCTAAGTCTAATGAGCTTTTTATGCGCCTTGTCATTGTAAAAAGTCAAGGAGTCTGCATTAGTAAACCAAGTTATTTTTCTTTCTAGAGTGAATCTTAGTATTACAAGATTTAAAATTGACATATGTGAAAGCAGCAGTTTTCTTCTGTATAGGTACCTGTTTCTTGATGGAGAGAGCCATTATGAAGTTGAAATTGCACAGATTTCAACGGTCCAGATACTCACAGAGGGATTTACTCCTGGAGGTAAACTTGCAGTTAAATAAATTGTTTATTATTATTATTATTAGTAGTAGTAGTAGTATCCTGCCTTTTGCCCAATGCTGGGCGTCAGCATTGGGCAAAATGTATGTAGTAGCTGGAACTTTTTTTCATCTACAGTGGAGACAGGGATAGCTCTTTCTCAGTGGGCCTGTTTGCACATCATGACAACCTACCATGGGTTTATTTACTCATGGGGACTATTGCATTGTGCTGAGTGCCCAGAGGCACCATGTTTGCATGGTGCCCGTGGGCACCTGGCTTACCATGTTGGAACCTAGGGGACAGGGGTTGTTTGAAGGTTAGACAATCCTCAATCCTAAAACAAACCATGAGTTATTTGAGGAATGTGTGACTTTCAAACAACCCCTCCCACCCGGGTTTGGACAACATGGCAAACCGGGCGCTTGCGGGTGCCCAGCACTACGCAACAGCTTTGATGGGTAAATTAAGCCATGGTGGGCCATTGTGTTGTGAAAAATGACCTGCTCCTTTTTGGTCCTCCTTGTTTCTTAGGGTTGCTGGGTCATAATGCTCTTGTGACAGTAGAAGCCACAGCTAGCATAATTTTCCTTTCACGGCCAGACTCCAGGCTGAGCAGCACCATATTCCATTCGTTCCTTTTTTTGCGTGTCTGCTTCCTTTTTGCCAATAGTATATGTCTCGGTCCTACTTTCTTGTTGGCTCCTCCTTTCTCTTAACTCCATGCCTTTATTGCCCCCCTTTTTTCAAGCCACTGCCTATTGTGTCCCACTTTCTTTAGCTATCCTCTCATTTGATTAGCCTTCCTGGGATTCTTTTCTGCTACCCTCAGTAATGTACAGTCATCTTGAAGCGCTGTGCAGTTTTTGCAGGGGCCCTTCTTGCCTTGATGTCGTGTCTGAACTGCTGCTACTCAAGCCTCTTTCTCTACCTACCCTTCCTTTAGTTGTAAGACAGGAGGCTCCTAGTGTGAAAGTACTGGCTTGATTATCGTCAGTGAACTGAGTGTGTCCAATGGGTTTAAAGAAAAATGAAGAACTGAACTCAGGTTGGGGAATGTGCTGCAAACCAGGGCCTCTGGGTCCCTAGGGACAACGTCTAGTTGCCAATAGCAACCAGGTGACTTGCTAATGACAAGCCTGGCAATGTTAATGAAATCATGTAGGCCGCATGCACTTAAAACCTATGGCATTTGGCCTCACAAAATATTTCTGTTTTGATGGCTCTTGGGCTAATAACATGGATTCTAAATGGATATTGAATCAGAACAGTATTTAAAAAAAATTAATGTTTTTAGCAAGCCCCAAATTGTAAGCTGCTGTTTACTGGCTCTTTTTTAAGATGGGTGAAGGCTTCAAGTGTGACTAGACTTCCACGAAATGAGGGGAAATTTCTGGAAAAACTCTAAAAACTCAAACTTTGAAAAAAAAAATCAACATTTTTGGACCCTGACTGAGCCTCTAAACTGTGGAAGCCTGGCTACATAAAACCATGTTACGAGTGGGGGATGTATACTAAAATTTCGGATCTGAGCTCCAAGCAGTGTCTTTCTCACCAGATGTTGCTGCATTCATGCACATATCTGACCTGTAGCTTGCTGCATTTCTCCCAAATAACTTAGTCCTATCTCTTACCAATTCCTGTAATACTTCGGTGGCTGTATACTGAATCTTCATTTTAAAAAATGAACACTTTCTTATTCATTTCTTTTGATTGATCTTTCTCCTCACTGCTTGCCTGCTTCCTTGACGTAGAAAAAGACATTCATACTTACACCAGCCTCTTGGAAAACGAACACATTGCAGAAGGTCAGCACGGTAGCTCAGTTCTCCTAAGCATGGTTTTTGTAGCTCCTGTTCAATGCATGTTGCCTCTTGCAGACTTCAGCGTGAACTTACCTTGGTTGGGAATTTTTTGCTTCATGGCTAGATGACAAGATCCATGCATTGTTTGTGATATCACAATGAAAGGTTGCATCTCATTTATATTCAATTTGAACCAGCTATAACAAGCACTATGGTCCAGTTAGCAGTCCAAAAGGCCTTATGTCCATTAAATCTCACCACTTCTGCTTTCTAAGCCAGACTTGGACTGAGAAGCAATCCCATCTAAGAAACAAAAAGGTAGTGGTTGGAAGGGAACAGTTACAGCTTAAGCTGGATGGAGTGGGACACAAATTATGGGCAGGGTCCCTGTTCCCATTCAAAAGCATCACAAACACCACGCCTATCAAGGAACTTTGGACCTTCCCAGTGGCAGGGAATCTGTGCTTTTGTCAGGGATTCTCCAAAGTCATATGCTTGTTTGCGACGATTTGAGATAATCCCTTTTTCTGTCTATTCAGAGAGGGGTGGTGGTGGTTGTATGAATGTTATTTTTGGTTGCTTCTGCTTGGCTGATCAAAGATGTTCTACTACTGTGTAGTTCCAAGTGAGATGGGGCGGTGTGGAGAAAAGAGATGGTGGTGAGAATGCTGCTGAAAGCTTGTGTCACACAGCAGGGGAGGCCCTTTCTGTTGAATGTCACAGGCCCTACAGACGACAGCTGCTATGGTAGCGACCACTCTGATCAACTGGGGTAGAGGAGAGAGATGTAGTGGGTTGTTCAAGAAATACTATCTTAAAAACATGTGGGTCTTCTGGGTCAGTGTTCAGAAGCACAGCAAGCAATGAGCTCTGCTCTTTTGCTTACTGTTGTTTTTTCTTCAAATGTAGTGCTGTGAACTAAACTCTGCCTCCAAAGTACTGCTAGAAAGACTGAGTATTATTTACATAAGGGAATTTCTTTGGGAAACCTCCTCCAGAGTGTTATATGTCTAGATCAGGACAGAATGGGCAACTTGTGGCCTTCCAGATGTTTTGGCCTATTCCCATTGTCCCTCATCTTGGTCGTGCTAGCCATGGCTGATGGGAACTATAGGCCAAAACATCTGGAGGCTCTCGGTGTCTAACCTTGACTAGATTTTTGCCCTGGTTCTTCTCATTAGGCTAAATTCAACATTATGCAAGCAGATTTCTGCTCACGCAGTGGGACTTTCTGCCTCACTCTGTGTGCCCCCCCCAGTATGGAGTAGTTTGGGGGTGCACATAGGGCTGCAGGGGAAATTCCATCTGACAGTGGTGTTTGTTCTGCTGGCGGAAGGATACTATTGTAAACAACCCGTTATCAGTGACGTTGGTCTTCTGGAAAATTTTCAGTTGCCTTAAATTGGCAATATGATTTTAGCATATTAATTTGATTTCCAAAGCTTTACTTAGGATATAAGGCAATGACCTGGCTTGGATGATGCAACAGCTCACTGTGGATTAATTAGCCCAAGAGGTGCAGCAGCATGTGCCATCCGCCATTATGAATATGCAAGCTCCGGCCCGGGGTTGCTGTGGCTTATTGTGTTATGCAGACCCACCCAGCAGGGGTTAATTGAGCGTTAAAGAAGCCTTGCAGAATCCATAGTCTGTTTCAGGATTGTGCGAGGGTTGTTTAACCCTCAAATAACCCCCACCAGCCAGTTTTACATGACACAACAAGCACCAGTGACTTCCAGCCGGGGGTTGCATATTCATAACAGCGGCTGGCACACGCCACAGTTCCTGGCAGGTAAATTAACCTACGGTGGGCTGTTGTGTCATGTGAACTGGCACACTGAAAACTATTAACATACTAATCTTAGCATGGCTAAAGAGCTGTGCGTTAAATTAATTATAGAGATTTCATAGGTATTGTAATCAAAAAAAGTTAATTACAATTTTGAAATTGTTCTACATGATGGGTTTGTATCCATTCACCTGATTCACTAATTGCAACTACCCATGGGTTATTTAAACCATCTGTAGCCGTGATCGCCTGGGAGTGAGCTAGCTCCCAACCACTTGTTCGTTTTTACTTTGTTAAATAAACCATGAACTCTTCCTCGGTACTTTGTCTTGGTATCTGTACCTGGAACTCTGGGTTGTTTCTCCCTCAACAACCCAGCATGCTGGGTTAAGAACATTGTGGTGAACAACTCAGCAATGTTCTGTTTAGCAAAGCAGAAGTGGGCAAGCAGGTGGGTGCCCTTGTAACAATATCGAGGTGGAAACTATATCACATGTGTTACTGTTCTGTAGATTTTATCAAAGGGTGAGGAATGATCTTCTGAATCCCATTTTACAATCCGTTCCTGGCCACCCTATTGAATTCCTAATGACTCTTTTACTCCAGAGCTCAGACAAGTCAATCACTGAGCAAGTGGCCAAATTCCTGAACTTGGCCAGTTCTATTAGATCCTCCATGACTAATTGTCTTTAATAGCTAAATGTATGCTCAGTCATTTTTTATGTAACTTTTGGTGTGCTGGAATGGTCTATTGACTGCAATAAAGTTGTTGTTGTTGGTTGGAGTACCCATAGTTTAAACAACCCATGGGTAATCAAGGTGTGTGAACAGGGTCATTATATTACTTATCAACATTATGAAGCACTGCACTTTTTAATAAAATAGCAGCAGAAACATTCCCACCTCACATCACCACTCATTGCTAAGCAAAAGAAGTAGTAGTAATACTATCTCCTTCCTCCTAGCTCCTTCTTTTGCTCTTTTGTTTTAGTATGGATTACGTAACCTGCTGCTGACTTTGCTTAGATGCTCTCAAATCAGGTCAAACATTGTGTTTTGCAACAGTCAGGAACAATGTCCTCAAAACTGCATTTGATTTGATTTCCAGAAAATAGATATATTAATCCAAGCAGGAAACTTCCTTGTTTGTTCTATTTAAAATAAGAATCAAATGATAAGATCAAGAAAGTATAACTTTATGTAGTTTGGGGACTGGATCTTTGTTTTGTGGTCATTCAGGTGCTACAAAACAGTAGGGGTGTGCAATGGATCGGGTCCGATCCACGATCCGGACCCGATCCAGGGGAAATTGGATAAAATTATCCGATCTGATCCCCAGCAGCTGGATCGGCCGATCCAATCCGATCCAAAAAGGACCCGATCCGGATTGTGTTGGATCAGAGGATCGGACTCCCTCCCCCCACTTGCGCCCCTCACCTGCCGGGGCCATCCAGCACGAATGCGGGGAGGGGGCTTACCTGCCGGGGGCCATCCGCTGCAGACAGCCCTGGCATGTAAGGAGCATGAGGGGGAGGAGGGGGCTTACTTGCCAGGGCCGTCCACTACCATCCGCGGGCGCCAGCGGATGGCAGCGGACGGCCCCACAGGTAAGAAGGATCGCCAGGGGGGCTTGCCTGCCAGGGCCCGTCCGGGCAGCAGCGGATGGTAGCGGACAGGCCCCGGCAGGTAAGGAGGATCGCGAGGGAGGAGGATGTCATCACCTGGCGCTCTACTGAGGACTAGGCCGCAAAGCCTAGTGCTCAGTAGATCTACGGCAGGTGAAGGCGGCGGACGGCCCTGCAGGTAAGGAGGATCGCCGGGGGGGGGGGGGGCTTAACTGCCGGAGTCTGTCCGCTGCCATCTGTTGCCGCCCGGGCGGCAGCGGATGGTAGCGGACAGGCCCCGGCAGGTAAGGAGGATCGCGAGGGAGGAGGATGTCATCACCTGGCGCTCTACTGAGGACTAGTCCGTGAAGCCTAGTGCTCAGTAGATGTACGGCAGGTGAAGGCGGCGGACGACCCCGCAGGTAAGGATCGCCGGGGGGGCTTACCTGACGGGACCTGTCCGCTGCCCAGGCGGCAGCGGATGGGCCCGCACATAAGGAGGATCGTGAGGAGGGAGGGGGCTCCCACTTACCTGCTGGGGCCGTCTGCTGGTGCCCGTGGGTGCCAGTGGACGGCAGCGGATGGCCCCAGCGGTCCGCTGGCGCCCGCGGGTGCCAGTGGACCGCAGCGGGCGGCCCCAGCAAGTAAGGCGCGCGAAGGGGCGGAGGGGGCTTATCTGCCGGGGTCATCTGCTGTTGTCCGCCTGCGCCCGTGGGCGCCAGTGGACGGGAGCAGAAGGCCTCTGCAGGTAAGACGCGTGAGGGGGAAGGGACAGGGAGGGGGGGGAGTTAGGCCCCCACTCACCCTCCCACCGCCATTTTTTCCCCATAGACTTGCATTGGGGGAAAGCTTTCTTTCCCCCAATGCAAGTCTATGGGGAAAAATGGCGGCCAATCCGAAAATCGGACATCCGATTTTCGGATCGGGACCGATCCGAGAGACTTCCGATTTTGTTCCAATCTGATCCGGAACAAAATCCGGAGGTCCCGATCCAATCCGGTGGGGTCCGTGCACACCCCTACAAAACAGTCTATTAAAGATTCAGCAGCTTCAGTCAAGTTCTGAAAATGTAAACTTGTCAGCTCCAGACAGCCTCACAAAAAACATCAAGCCAAAATTCAGAATTCCAAATTATACCCTGGTGAACTTTCATAACACCTAGCCAAATTGGTGGTGTGGTAGGGAAGTGTGTGTAATGTTGTTGTACTGTGATTCAGAGCCTTTAGGCTCCTGCTTTTTGTTAAAGGCCTAGTGTCTTTGGAATGCAAAACAACAATAGAGTACTCCTGGTCTGTTATGGCCAGGATCAGCCCTGCAGCTCAGTGCTACTTGCAAACAGTATTTTTTTAAAATAATAATAATAATGTACAGATCATGGAATCTTAATGCCAGAGGTTGGTGAGATCTGGATTTTCATTTCAGTACTATTCTGTTGTGGGGGTGGGGTGGGAGAAGCTTGAGCACAAGGCCACACCTTTTAAAACCAGAAGGTTTGGGGGAAACATCCAATAGCACATAACTGGGACCATTTCACTCTGCACCCCCTCCTTGTCCCTTCCTGCAGACCACGTCTCCTAATGCCTCATGAGTCTATCCTTATACCTTTGTTGCTCTTCTGTGACAAACAACATCATACCGAAATCTTTGAGCATATTATCCCTTTGGAGGAAGGTTAGTTGCACAACAGTTTTGTGCAAAATGTTAGGTTCCTTGAGCGAACCTCATTAAAACCAATGTCCTGTGTTGTGTATAATCTCCCCACCATGTGCTCTCCACCGTATACCGTCAGGGCATTGGAAATTCAGAATATCCTTTCTGTTGGACATTCATCTTGTTAACTACAACCTTCAGATAACAGAATGTGTAACCTTAGTGTTGGGAGATTTGCTCAACCGTAGGCCTTCTGCTTGTGGCTTTGCTCATGTCATTACATCTCAGCTCAACCTCCTTACTTAGGGGTTAACACAACATTCTTTGCTATGTATATGACTGATTAGAGAGAGGAAGAGATGTGGGGTTTAACTAGATATTGAAAGCATCATAGCACCCTTGCATTGCAGTGTAGAGCTAGGGTGTGCACTAAAACATTTTTATTTAATTGTTACTTTTCTTCTTTAGGAGGCAATACACGTGCTACAGGTATGCTTCTTCAGTACAAGGTACCAGGGTTGGAGGAACTCAGACAGATTAAATTTACTGCTGGTGAAGACTTCAATTCCAACAAGAAGCTATCTGCTACTTGGTTAGCAGCCATGCATAAGGTAACCAGGTGAAATGTTAAAGCTAGTCTTCTGTCTCAAGCCTCTAAGAAGTGCACTCCTGGATCAGACCAAAGGTTTATTCAGCAGCCAGCCAGGTGCCTATGGGCGACCCAGAAGCAGGGCATGAGAGCAATAGCCTTCTGCTGCTGCTTTTCCCATCAACTGTTGTTCAGAGGCCTGCTGTTCTGATCTTGGAAGTAGTACATAGCCATCACAGATTGTTAGCATTAGCCATTGATAAGAGAAATTCGTAGAATAAGGCTATCTCAAGAGTACGAAGTGAATTGTCCCTTCATGTGGTTAATGTTTACATTGTCCAACTGTAGTATCAGCAGCAGGAAGAACAGTTAACTTACCTGTCTGAAATCAGAAGGTGGAGAAGTGTGTTAACGTGTTAGTGAAGTTTGTTCATTGTTAAAAAAAACCTTATAATAGCAAGATAACCTCAAGGGGGAAACACAGGTGCTTCTCTGAGAATTACTCTAGAATTGCTCCTTTCCCCTATGCTTGCTTGTGAATGGTGAAATCTTTTATTTAACATATCTTGATTCTGATCACCAAGCAATGGAATCAAGGTAATTTTAATGCATTGAGAAATACTCACTTCAGAGAGTCCAACTCCAGAAAAAGACCTGGTTTTGAGGATTTAGTTAAAATTAAGCAGCTTACCTTGACTATCAGTGTTTTTCTTATTGCAGGCAGCAAAACTTCTTTATGAATCTCGGGACCAATAACAGCTTCTCTGACTTGAGGGGAAAAGATCAGCTCTAAGAATAAGCTTTGTACTACTTGCTAGTTGACACATGGTAATAAGTACTTGGTAATAGGGATTCCCCCTGCCCTTTTCCTATTCTAAATGTGGTTCATCATGTGAGCACTGGCCAATTACAATGTGAGTATTGACCTACAAGTATTCACTTATTTAGTGTGCAATATGTATACAGTTTATTAATGCTTTAAATAGAGCCTTGCATTTATGACTTTGATTTTGTTAAATCCTGTCTGCACTTAATATGTAAAATGAAGTGTGACCTGCACTACTGCTAAATGTATAGCACAACTTTTGTAGTACAGATTATGTATACTGTGTAATTCATTTTAAAAAGGAAACAAACTTGTTTGATGCTCCAGAGAATAGCTTTTCAGGTGTGTAGATCTCAGGTTTTTTTCTCCTCATATTCAAGTGATATATGGAATCTGCCTTGGATATCACTTTATAGGAGCCACTGTTTCTTGTGGTGGGGGGTTTGTATCATGAGATTAAACACTTTTTTTTGTAAAATAAGATTTACCAAATACCACAAATTGTTCTGTGTTAGTCTATCTTTTTGAATGAAGCTTTCAGCAAGACCGACTTTTGAAGTTTTATATTCATGCTTTGTGGTAATTCTAGCTTTGGCTAATAAAAACTTATTAAATACTATATGCCCTGTCTGGTAGTACTGATGTTAGCTAGCTGGAGTAATGAGCAAGCTGGTGCTGCAGTAGGCTCCATAAGAGGCTCAAATTGGCAACAGTGTGGTCAAGGCAAACAGAAGAGGTTTTCTTATTGCAGAAGGGTATGGGGCCCAATTAGATTACTTGGAGGAAATGCAGGTTGCTTACCTGTAACCGTAGTTCTTCGAGTGGTCATCTGTGCATTCACACATATGGGCTCTGCGCCTGCGTGGAGCCTGTTTCGGAAACTTCTATAGCTAAGGCAAACGTTTTTGGCGGGAACCCCTCCCCCACTGTCTACTGACTCCATGTTCCCGCCTTTCTCCTCAGTTCAAAGAGACCGACTTGCTGGCCCCATAACTAGGAGAGAAACCGCTCGGTATCGACAGTACATTTACATCGACACCAAAGCGGGGACGGTGGGTGGGTTGTGTGAATGCACAGATGACCACTCGAAGAACTACGGTTACAGGTAAGCAACCTGCATTTCTTCTTCGTGGTCTCTGTGCATCACACATATGGGCGATTAACAAGCTAAATTCCTGGTGGAGGGTAGGTGTAGATCAATGTTCCCTCACAAGACAAAGAAATTGCTTGCCCCAAATTCCAGTTTGTCTTGGTACAAACAATCAAGTGGTAGCATGTAATGAAGTTGAAGGACTTATACCAAATAGCTGCCTTACATATTTATTTATTTCATTTCTAACCCGCCTCTCCATCTAGATCGAGGCGGGGAACAACACCAAATATAAATATATTAGCAGAGGATCGACAATCCCCTGCTAAAGATATGGACTTCGATGCACTGCACATCGACTTAGCTGTTACTGGACCAACGAGGTGCAAGCCCTTCAACTTGTAGGGCAGTTTAATAGCATGTACAATCCACTCCACGAGTCATTGCTACTCTTGCGTCTTATGGAATTTGTCAGTTCTAGCCCTGTGTGGAAGCCCAGGAAGGGTGCATCAATACTGAGGCAGCTAATTCACTCGATCTGCGTAGTGTTGATATAGCCATCAGAAAACAACTTTCTAAGAAAAATAATGTGATATCTGAAGGTGCCATTGGTTTAACTGGTTTCAATGTCAGAGATTGTGGCATGACAGAGAAACTCCATGCCAGAATGAAACTCCTAATTAGAGGAGACAGATTTGTAATGCCCAGAGGAACCCCCTAACAATGGGGTTGGTGCAAAAACACGTAAAGCAGTCAAATACCTGCATATTGACAACTATTTTAGCCCTATAGTGTATAGGGGGTAAGTGTAAGGACATCGTTAAGGAGGCTGAATGGGGCTTGAGGCCCTGAAGATCCATGTATTTAGAAAAGAATCCCATTGTGCAGTATATGACTTCATTGCAGGCTGCATGAAAAAATGGAATCGACCTCATGTCGAAAGTAGTTACGGTATTGGGATACCCCATGCCATGGGTCTGAGCATAGGCAGGGGCATAAACTATGGGGGGAGGGGGGTAGCGGAGGGGGGCAATGTCCCCACTGGGATTTCCCAAAGGGGGCAATGCCCAACCAAGTAACATCAGTAAGCTCACAGCCTGACTTACAGATTCCTCAGTCAGTCTCCAGTTGTCTGTATTCTTATGTGTTTGGATGCAGTCTAAATTACATCCAAGCACATCCTGCTTCCTCATCAGCTGCCCAGCAGATCTCCTTGCAAGACAAAAGCCACTCTCCTGTTGTGTCAGGGTCAGGCTCCCCCAGATTTATTTTCTTCTACCCACTCAGGCGCTGTAAGACAAAAGATTGCCCATTTAGGAATTACAGTCTGGGTACATCTTGACGAGAGTTTTGCCTCCGGTCGGGGTGTATCCGGAGTGGCAGCAGGTCATCTATATGATGCAGCTGGCATCCCGAAGCCATCCAGGAGCAAATCCCTGAAGCTCCGGTTTTAAAAGTCGGGTACTTACCACGACTTTTTTATCTTCGGAGCTGCAGCGGAGCTGATGGTAACCCAATTGGTCGCCATTGGCTGATATCTTCAGAAGTAGAGTGAGCCACACCTGTCTAGGCCACCAAGGGGTGACTATGATGGAGACTGTGTGGACTACACAATATTAATATTATCATACCACAGTACTCATGGAATGAGAAGAAAAATGAGGGCTGCAAAGACATTCCCAGTTGAACAGGAAAGTGTTTGTATGAGGACTTGAGATGGGGGAGGAAGTGGGAAAGCGCATGCCCCGTAGCAAATAGTCTGTGCAAGTACACCAATGTAGGGTTGTTAGATCCAGGGGAGTCTGGATTCTGTGTTCACTATGAGGCCCAAAGAGCTCAATAAATTGAGTCGTCACCTTGCCTTCAATAGCATTTCCTTTTAGGAAGCCACCAGAAGCCAGTTGTCTAAATATGGGTAGATTTCTACCCCTTGAAGGCAAATGAATGGAAGGAGAAGTGCCATACATTTTGTAAATATTCTGGGGCAGGGCTTTATGTGTCATCAGAAATTTGTGATTCTGATGTACGTATGGAGCCATCTCAAATCCAGAACAGGTTGAAGAGATCTGTAGAGGAGTGGGCCAAATATTAAATCAGAGAGTGATATAGGTCTTCCAAAGGAGGCTCCACTCTGTACAGCTACCCCATCAACAGGCGATGCAGAAGAGAGCAATGTTGAGTCCAACTGAGAGATCTCTAAGGATTGAGGGGAATCAGGCTTAGTTCTATGATTAAACCCATCTTCTCCAAGCTGAACTTTTTGACACCCCACAGAGTGGGTCTGGAAAGGAGAAGAGCTAGGTGGACATACTGACGCATTCACGACGGTATCATGAGGCAATGGTTGAGCCCTGTGGACAGGTCACAATGACAGTGATCTTGGTAGAGCTAGAGGGAGTTGCAAGAAAACTTCCTCCAGTGGCAATCACGATACCGATGGAGCTGCTCAGTATCGAGAAAGGCGTATGTACCAATATAGGGGTTGGTATCGATGCCTGGTACGGGAGTTACGGACCCATTGCTAGAGGTGTCCCTCTTATAATTGATACCAATCTCTGTACTGGTATGGCATTCTCGGGGGAGGCAACCCAGTTGAAGTTATGTTCTTCTTCTTTTTTTTTTTTTTTTTAACAGGGACCCGAGAATGATGCCCCTAGACATTACAGGCATAAAAAAACTCTCTCTGTTGAAATCATAGCACTCCAATTGTAGCAGCTCTAGGGAGCAGCCCTGTAATTGGCAGCTAGCCTGTAATGGCTGTGCTAATTAACTTGGTGGGGAGATGTCTACTTCAAGCTGCATGTTAAACGTCTCTTCTTGGTACCAAGAGATTGGTACCAAAAGAGGCAGTTGAGTCTCACCCTTTGATGTCGATTCTGCCTGCTAGACATCTCATCTGGACGTCAAAGCTGCATGTTAGACATCTCATTTTGGTACCAAGAGCTCTGCACCGAGGAGCTTGGTACCATGGCGCTCAGTACCATGCCGCTCGGTACCAAGGAGCTCGATACCAAGGAGCTTGGTACCATGGAACTCGGTACCATGGAGCTCAATACCAAGGAGCTCGGCACCATGGAGCTCGGCACCATGGAGCTCGGCACCAAGGAGCTCGGCACCAAGGAGCTCGGCACCAAGGAGCTCGGCACCATGGAGCTCGGCACCAGGGAGCTCGGCACCAGGGAGCTCGGCACCAGGGAGCTCGGTACCATGGCGCTCGGTACCATGGCGCTCGGCACCAAGGAGCTCGGCACCAAGGAGCTCGGCACCAAGGAAGTCGACACCAAGGAAGTCGACACCAAGGAAGTCGACACCAAGGAAGTCGACACCAAGGAGCTTGGTACCAAGGAGCTCGGTAGCATGGAGCTCGGTAGCATGGAGCTCGGTACCATGGAGCTCGGTACCAAGGAGCTCGGCACCAAGGAGCTCGATACGAAGGAGCTCGGCACCATGGCGCTCGGCACCAAGGAGATCGGCACCAAGGAGATCGGTACCATGGAGCTCGGTACCAAGGAGATCGGTACCAAGGAGCTCGGTACCATGGCGCTTGGTACCGAAGGAGGCAGTTGAGTCTCAGCCTGTGATGTCGATTCTGCCTGCTAGACGTCTCATCTTGACATCGAAGATGCATGTTAGAAGCTCCAGTATCGAGAGCTTAGACCTCGGTACCGAAGGAGCCAGTTAAGTCATCGCCGCCAAAGGGGCCACCCTCAGTATCGGGGGGGGGGGGGGCTAACAGGTGCAGAGGAGTTGGAACCTGGTCTTTCTCTAGCTGTAGAAACACAGGTAGAGAGTATCCAGATGTAGGGTGGGGGTCCGAAGACACTGAGGGGCTCTCATCCATAGAATCGCTCCAAGCGATCAGTCCCCAGAAGTCCTATGTAACCTGGCCTTCTTAGATATCCCTTTCACTGTAGAGACAGCTAGGGAGCGTCCAAACATTG
Organism: Anniella stebbinsi; assembly: GCA_029215795.1. Lineage (NCBI taxonomy): Eukaryota > Metazoa > Chordata > Lepidosauria > Squamata > Anniellidae > Anniella > Anniella stebbinsi. Next base: position 357,649,379 of record JARDYH010000001.1, read on the forward strand.
GACGATCGGAATGACCCATGGTCAGAGTCAGGGTCCGAGGACGCAGAGGGGCTCTCCTCTGTAGAATCGCTCCATGCGATCAGCCCCAGAAGGCTCCTGCCTTCTTAGATATCCCTCTTGCTGTAGATACAGCCTGGGGAGCGTCCAAATGTTGGAAGATCGGAATGACCCTTGGTCAGAGTCAGGGTCCGAGGACGCAGAGGGGCTCTCCTCCGTAGAATCGCTCCATGCGATCAGCCCCAGAAGGCTCCTGCCTTCTTAGATATCCCTCTTGCTGTAGATACAGCCTGGGGAGCGTCCAAATGTTGGAAGATCGGAATGACCCTTGGTCAGAGTCAGGGTCCGAGGACGCAGAGGGGCTCTCCTCCGTAGAATCGCTCCATGCGATCAGCCCCAGAAGGCTCCTGCCTTCTTAGATATCCCTCTTGCTGTAGATACAGCCTGGGGAGCGTCCAAATGTTGGAAGATCGGAATGACCCTTGGTCAGAGTCAGGGTCTGAGGACGCAGAGGGGCTCTCCTCCGTAGAATCGCTCCATGCGAATAGCCCCAGAAGGCTCCAGCCTTCTTAGATACCCCTCTTGCTGTAGACACAGCTAGGGAGCTTCCAAATGTTGGAAGATCGGATGAGGCATGAAGCGGCCATGTCTCCAGTAGATCGAGGAGCCTGTGCCATAAGTGTAACAATTGTCTGGAAGAAACCATGGCTTCTAGAGCTTTTATCCACAGACCTGGCGCCAAGACAGTTATCTTTTCAGCGCCAGGTCAAAACTTTTCTCCCAGGCATTTCAACAGCTTAAGTTGAGGTTTTAACTGACTTTGTAGCCAGGCTTAACAGTTTAAAATGTTTTAAATGTCAGCTGTCTTATGTTTATGGTTCTAAATTTTGTAAACCACCCAGAGAGCTTCGGCTATGGGATGGTATATAAATGTGTAAATAGTAATAAAATAATAATAATAATAATAATAATAATAATAATAATAATGTAGCGACAGGTTTTGATGACCTGAGCCTCTCCCAAACCAAATTAAACAGAGAAAAGTCTGTCTACTGGGGAAGCTTGCTGACGCACTTAACACATTTTGAAAAGGGGCCTTAATGGCTGTGCGATCCCCCTCAAAGCGATCCAAGATCTCTGGAGAATAAAATATCTAAGAATATAATAACAATAAATTATATTGTTTTAAATGTACGTGTGTACGTTGTATGTTTTTGCTGCTTTAATTTTTGTATATTGTTTTTAATTGTTTTAATCGCACGTAAACCGCCCAGAGAGCTTCGGCTATGGGGCGGTATACTAATGTAATAAATAAATTAATTAATTAAGACTAAAAATGAACTAAAACAAAGTAAAATAACTAAAAACCTTAGCACTCTAAAGCTTTCTCCTCAGGAGAAAGACAGAAGTTCCCAACAAGACATCCTTTCAGCAAGGCGGTCGAAAAAGAACTGAGGAGAAAGGCGGGAACATGGAGTCAGTAGACAGTGGGGGAGGGGTTCCCGCCAAAAACGTTTGCCTTAGCTATAGAAGTTTCCGAAACAGGCTCCACGCAGGCGCAGAGCCCATATGTGTGATGCACAGAGACCACGAAGAAGAAAAGCTATGGACAAAGTTACACACAAACCACAGCTGACTAAGGCTATTTGGTTTTCAAACTCTACCTTCACAAACGCTTCTCCCAATTGACTTGTCTGCTGAGCAACACCTATGTATTGCATAGTGTTATGGCACATGCTCCATTCAACATCCGTTGGGCCTCATGTTGTGCTTACATGGACCAAAGACATAATCTAGACCTCCCTCACCACTACTGCTGATCCCCTAGTTAAGGAGCTTCTTACATTTCCAAGGGACTATCAAGGTTTTTTTGAGACATAATTTTGAAAAGCACCCTCCTGTAGAAGCAGACTGGTTATTGTGCAAGCTTGATGGTGTTGTATTTTAAGATTTCATACTGAAGTGCCCTGATGACAATTGGCCTTAATTCTGTAGAATGCCAATAAGAACTTCTGAATTCAACGAGACAGCGAGTTTAAAATGAGTATGCCTTACTTTTAGGAAACGCATAGTATACAGAATAGTATTAAGACAGGACACGTTACATTAAAGGTGTGTAATAAATGCCCCTTCTGGCTTAAAGACTTTCAAAGTTACTTTCCAAAAGAAACACCTGCAACCACAACCATACCTTAGCAGTAGTTTATTGTGCACACTGGGTTAGCAGTGTCTCTGTAGGCTTTTAACTCACATTCATTTAGCAAATATTCTTTTACAATACCCTTTCACTTCTCATCACCACAATATATACAAGTAATGCTAAACCGTGGTAAAAGCAAGTTACAGCACCGCATCAATGGATATAAATTATGCACAACGTGTACATGAATAAAGCCAACTGGCCTACAGTTTACTGGGAGGAAATTATAAAACATGTATGGCTACGACATAATGGAAGTTCAAAATAGACTTCTGTATATAAAATCATGTACAATTAATATTCCAGTGAAGTGCTTTTTTTTTTTTGCGCGAAACTAGATAGGGGATTAAGTTATTGCATAACTCACCCTGGCACAAGATGCAGGGCTGCCAAGAACCTCAGACACTGTGCCAGCCCAAACAAATCGCCTTTGCCATAAGTCTCTTCTTTCTCCCCTTCACTCTACACAACCGGCTTGGCCTTTTTTTTCCTTCAGTCACCCTCCTACTTTCACAGATAAACTTTAAAGGTCCTTAAAGTGACCCCTTAACTTTTTATAACCTGACTCTTACCCTTCTCTCAACTATTGCACTTTTCTTCCATATAGACATACAAATCCCTTAAATCTGAATGCAGGTTTGTCCAGAAGATGGAATTCATGGCGTGTGTTCAAGAAAGTGTCATGGAATGTGTGGGAGCTAAATTGGTGCTGTAAGCGGAATATCAAGGAAAAACATCAAGTGAAAGAACAAGTGCAGTTTTGAGAAGTGTGCAAAATCCATTCAGCATTGAGGCTTCTCTGTTGCGTCAGTAACACCTTTTATACCAGAAGACTGTTGGTAACTCCCAGATGTCAACTGTTGCCAAGATCTTTAAGGATTTACACGGTAAACTCAACACTTCGTTGACAAGTTTAATAGTAAAAGTCTTGACATGTCAGGATAGTTACTGTGGACTAGAACTGATCAGACAGCATATCTGCATTTTTCAAAGCTTTTAACAGCTAGCACAATGGTTTTTTATATTCAGTTGGCAAAAAATACTGTAGGCTATGTTTGAGGACCTCTCCCATTGACTGGGCAGGTTAACATGGAGCAGACCTAACTTACAAATTGCAGACTGAAAACCTCAAATGCTGTCCATCATATTAAACAAGAGCACCATTTAAAACAAATTCAGCTTTACTTCTGGTGAAATGTAATTGAAAATGTCTCCAGTGTACTTTCATCTTCCAGTTGCCAGCAAGATATTGTATTACCAAATGATGGGATTCAGGCAAGAGTTCGTTGCCTAGGTTTTATTCTTGGGTATAACTGTAATAAAATGAAATCAAGATGAAACATAGCAGCTATAAAAGCCCAAGTATGTACAATTATACAAATGTGTTCAAAAGCAGCTTTTATGCTGAACAATTAAATAGTATCATGCATAGTTCTAATTATCTTGACTTCTGCTGGTATCTCTAACTTTCAAACTCAGGAAACTTCAACCCAATACTTGTTAGACCCAGTTCACACATCACTACGATGGTGGGCTGTTTAAACCATGGGTTATTTATGATCATGTGGAAGCGACCAAGTGTGCCTTCTCCCAAGCGTTTGATGCTTTGTTTCCGCTTGCATGATTTGCGGATATGTTATAACTGGGTTGTTTTGCTCTCAATAATCCAGAGTGCTGGGTTTGGACGTCATGGCAAATAACACAGGAACGGACCTTTCCTGGGTTATTTAACGAAACAGAAATGAAGTGAAAACAGTCAGTGGTTGGTAAGGCAGCATGCTCGCTCCTATGTGGTCACAAATAAACAATGGTTTAAACAATCCATCATCATCATGACATACAAACCAGGTGACACTCTAGATAATTTTATCTAGAGTGTCAGCAATCCCCAATAGGAACTGCTAAGAATTTTAACTGCAAATCCATGCATTAGAAAATGTTGCACTTAAAGAAAATTGTTCTGCGACTATGCTAGTAGTGGCAATGGTGAGGATATCTGTCATGGGCAGAGGTGAGGAGAAGCAATGAAGAAATCAGACACTTTTTTTTTACTTTAACCATAGGATATTCTCAATTCTTATTAGAACAGCAGTAACTGTTTTTCCTTTCCTCCCTACAATGAGGAAAAACAGTATGGGGAGGATGCAATTCAGATTGGGCAAGTGGCTTTTAAGGACACCCCTCCCTTCCTGCTATTCCATCAAATTCAGAGCTGGCAGGAAACACTTCAAGTTTCTTTTGGCCCACAATGGACACTCACCAATGGATTTGGTCCTGAGTGATACAGGCTAGGACCTGCTAACCTAGCCACCTCCATAACGTACAATGTTTTCCAGATTCTGGGAACAAATACGTAATTCTCTAATTTGCAGTCTGATGTGGTACAGCTGTGCAAGGACTATTCCTTGCTTTTCTGCACATTTTAATATACTCTTTAGTAAGGGTAAGTGTGTGGAGGGCTGAAGAGTAATTCTTTCTACTAGAAACGGAGACAAAACAAATGGTGTTGACGTGGCCTAAACCCTAAGCAACTTTTTCTATTTCAAAATGTTCATCTTTCTATTGATTCCTATTTGAGCAATTTCTGAAAACTTCTGCAAAGCATTATATTCAACCTGTCCAGCGTAAGATAAGACTTCTGCCAAACTTACCCCCAAGAGATTTTTAGGCACATAGCCTTCCTTATCGCTTAGACGAGCCCACCACCAATCCGTCTCGTTATCATCTTTGCGCCTCAGAATGGTAACTGCATCTCCTTCGTGAAATGACAACTCATCATTGTTCTGAGCTTCGTAATCCCACAATGCGTATACTATGCCTTTGTTCATGACTCCCAGCTTCTCCTGCACACCTGTTACCAAGAAGCAAATGGGTTTGCATGAGATGAACAAACGGTAACCAATATTTGGAAAATAAATCCCGCTCACACGAGTAAGGGAGACTTAAGACAACTTGCCACTATAACAAGGTGGCAGCTCCTTATCAAATTCCATCACTGGACTTGACATGGGGAAAGACAAGAACACTTTTCTTCCTCACTCAAAATGACAAGATTATGCCACTCAATATATGCATTATGCTCAGTTATAAGCCTGTTCTGAGTTCCCTACTTTACTAGCACAATGTGAGGCAGGCTGGTTTGAGGAATGCAGAAACAGATGTCCCATGGGAAACAAATTGGCAAAGCTAACACTCTCTCCTATAGGCACACAGCTCTGTGTAGTCCCAGTCAGGATCTGGTGGCCCAATTTTATGAAAAAGTTTAAGCGACAACGGCACAAGCAATACATTTCATTGCACTACTGAAACATGATCAAAAGGAAACGACTATCCTTTCTGTTAAGTGCACATCTGCACTGATCTCTATAGCTTCTGTGGTCAGGAAAGGCCTTGGGAGATCACTCCAGTGGGCGAAATAAGATTCTAACAGCGACCCAACTATCCTTTTGCGGCACAACTGTTTCTGGTCCTGAGAAGTTGAATAATGAGTCCCAGTGATGATGGCAAGGAAAGCAATTGTCCCCCAAAGCCATCAAGTGTCTCTCTCACTCAAGTATGGGTGCTTCCGGACGGACAGCTCCTAGCATTACAAAAAGGCAGTGTGCAGCAATTCAGGCTTTTATTCCTTAATGGATATTTTGTGTTAAGAACAAAGGACGGACCAAGTGGTGGGGAAACCAGAGGGATAAAATGGAAGATGGCGATGTCTGGACACCCTGTAAAAAATCTGTATTTCAGGCAGGGTGGTTGCACAAATGAAAGGCTACTCTAGAAGCACCCTAAGAAAAAAGTAAAAATGAAGCATGGGGGAAACTTGCAGATGTATCTAATGACCTTTCCACTCCCTCCACCATCACTCTTCCATTGATACACCACGCTTCTCTACCTATTTATTTATTTATTTATTACATTTGTATACCGCCCCATAGGTTTACATAGGATTAAAAACAATTATCACACACAATGTTTTCCCTAAGAGCACATAGCCTCATTTGACCCTAGGCCTTAAGTGCAGAAAGTTTTAAAAAAGCAACAAAAAAAACCCTTCTGAGCTGTTGAGATATTAAACGTTTCAGCAGTTGAAGAATGGACAAAAGATGGTACATTTCAATCAACTGTCACTAAACATCTCCCAACCAATAGCTACGGATCTTAGGTGTTTTCCCCCATCCCCTTTTATCTGATTTGGGGAACAAACTGATGAAACATTGTTTCTGCAGATTTGTATGTTCTACACTTTAATCCAATAGTCTCATTTGTCTATGACCATAGTAAGTGCCCTGAAAGGTTATCCAAAGCTGATTCTGATTTTACTAATATATGTGTAGCTGGTTCTGTTTTTATGCGTTGGTATTTTTGCTATCTTCAAGATCATTTTGTAATTGTCATATTCAAAAAGTGGGGTTTAAATTTCACAATAAATAAAATACCTAGGTAAGCACTAACACATGAGACACCAAATCTAATCAAGGATTAAAACAAAACTCTGAAATTCCATGTTAATAGGTAACACCCTTTAACCTACCATAAAGGAACTGGGAACACTGAATGTAACCCTCTTCCATTTCCTCACACTTATCTGCAGCCGTTTCTATGTCGCTTATAGTTGAAGCAAAAATGGCTGCTCCAGATTCAACAAGTAGCTTACAGAGGTGGACGCTATTGCAAGAGGCAGCACAGTGCAAAGGAGTCCTGAAACAAAGCAGACACAAAAGACTCAACATAAGGCAAAACAGAGCATGTGAGCATATGCACCAAGACGCCAAGTCACATGAGCATTTGGTTGCTGTTTTTTGAACTGCATCTAATGTAAGACGGTCCTCTACTTTGTATCTCTTACCATCCATCACTGTCTGCTGCATTCACATTGACACCAAAATCCAACAGGAACTTAACTATATGGTGATGGCCAGCGCACACTGCGTTGTGCAGAGGGGTGATTCCTTCATCGTTAGGTTTGCTAGGATCATCCACCTAAGATGGAGGGAAACAGGGACTGATTGTGTGAACTTAAAAAACATTTTCCATCAGTAAAACAGCAGGAGAATCTAATCATCTTTCCAAGTTTACCTCGTATATGATCCTTTGCACCAGGTCAAACTCTCCCTCCAGTGAGGCATCCAGCAGCAGGGCCAACGGATTGAACTTGACCCTCAAGCTATGACCAGTTCTCTCTGAGTTGGGTTTCTTCAGGTTGGTCCTTTTAGTCTAAATAACAAAGGGACAGTTATTTTCAAAATGCATCAATAGGACAAGATTTTGAGCTGCATCTTAGGCAAGGGAAATTTATTTTGAAGCTAATTAAGGTCCAGTTTTCATTCTAAAGCTGTTTTCTTGTCATAAGAAAAGTAATAAGAGGAAATATGAAAACCGTCCTAACTTGGTCTCTGGATTTTTTTTTAGTGCTCTTAACAAGAAAGGAACTCTATTTGGGGTATTCTGGTATCATAAGACAATAGTCTTCCATCTTCTCTCCCTTATGAGCCTGCACATCCTCTGAGATCTTCAGGGGAAGCCCTTCTCTTGGTGGCACCACCATCACAGGCTTTGCTGGTGGGAATGTGGGAGAGGGCCTTCTTGGTGGCTGCTCCGGGGCTCTGGAACTCCCTTCCCAGGGAAGCTAGACTGGCTCCCTCCTTGGTGTGCCTTTGGAGGCAGGCTAAAACATTTTTGTTCCAGTAGGCCTTTGGGTAGTAGTCTGGACCTCAGCTTATGCGTTATTTATGTATTGAATTTCTTTTTTTTACATTATTATTCATGTTTTAAATGTTTAAATATTGTAGCATGTTTATGTTTTTAATTTGTGTATATCTCTATATGTTTTAACTGTACAGGTCTGAATTTGTAAAATCCGCCTTAAGTCTCAGTATTGGGGAAAAGGCGGGAAATAAACAAACAAACAAATGAATATAACAACAATGACATAACGTTTTGCCAATGCAGCTGGTATGACTAATATAGGGTGGGGGGCACAAACTAGTTGTGGATCATAACCCATCAACTGAAGGTCTTAAAAGAAGGCTTTCAGCATCGTTGTGCAGGCCTAAACCAAAAGGGATACACTGAAACACATCTTATTCTCACTTTTGGACCCACAGACCTGCCATAAGTAACACTTTTGACTGATATCAAAGAAATATTTCAGATGTACTGGCAATTTCTGTTTAAAATAAAATTAGAATGTAGATAAAAGTAAGCATCCGGGGGTAGGACTCTTTGCTGTAGGAAGGACTAAGACATACCAGCCTAAAGTGTATACAAGCACTGATAGATTCCATGATGTGGTACAGACACATTTACACAGAAGCAGCACCTAAAAACAACAACCCCAAACCACACTTGTTTTGCCCCTGTAACTTACTGCAGGAAGTGGAGGAGGAGGAGGAAGAGCAGGTAGCGGCTGCACTTCTTCTTCTAGCGAATTGCCCTCTGGTGTTGGACTAGGTGGCCGCTCAACAGGAGGGACGACCACAGCAGGGTTGTTGTTGTTGTTATCGTCCTCAGTCGTCTCAGGTGTTTGATTTGTGGTTTCTACACTGATCAACTCCTCAGTTGCAGGAGAAGGTAGCTCATTGTCATTGGCATCGGATGAAGTCTCATCAGGAAGAGGAGCCATGGGGGGCAAAGAAACGGGTTCCTCGAGATTGCCGTTGGTGCTGGTGTTCCCGTTGTCAACATCCGCCAAGGTGCCTATAAAGTCTTGCGAGTTGCTTGGCTGATAAAAGGGGGCACCTTCTATTCCTCCTGCCAGGGTATTAAAGCGCTGGTACAATAGCTTCTGAATGTTCGGTCCGCTGGGGCCTTCTGGTTCAGTGATAGAACTTCGCTTCTTCAGGGGCCGGGGAGCATTGGCGAGTTTCCTGCGAAGAGCCTCTAGGTCGGCATCACTTTGGTAGCGAAGGGGAGAATGGACGATGGGTGTGAGCTTGGTGGGGCTGAGGGGGCGAGGAATGTTTTCTACATTGCTGTTATCTCCAGAGGGGGTGGTGTTTTCCAGCTCTCGATCTTTCTCGCTATAGTCATTCGGAGGCTGTGGCTGTGATGGATTGGCAGGCAAAGATCCATGGAGGAAGGGTAATGGCGAAGGAGAAGTCGAACCAGACTGTACAACAGGCTTCCCATAAACTGAGAGGAAAAAGTAGTATAGTGAGGAATAGTTCTAAAGTAACACAAAATAGCTTGGTGTCGGTGATGCTGCTCCTTTTAAAGAGCATAAAAATAATGGCAATTGGTTTTGTAACTTGTAATGCATGAAGGAAACTAGATTATAATTAATTTGATAGTTACATCAGTTCTGAACAAATTATAAACCTGGAAGCGATTCAGGAGGCCATAATTCTTAGAGATCTATGCCAGTATAATATAAATACAGATGCCTGCAAAACGAGGGAACCACAAGGCCAAAAAGCTTAACCATTTTCCCTGTGTGGGAGTCTTGGCCTTTCAACTCCCTGCAAATTGTGCTACTAACAGCGAGCAGAAGAGAACAAGGAGTATCACGCCAAGGATGTCCACAAAGCAGACAGAGCACCAGATAACTCTTCGTTGGAAAACAAAGGGGGGAAATTCTACAATAGCCTCTCTAATGCAATAAGGAGACAAAGAACCCTAGCAGTTTGTAAGACAGAACTAGAGAATGAACAAAAGGTGTTTTATGTAATTTTGTTGCATTCATCCATTTTCAATTTCCAACATGAATTTATTAGTGGTGAATTGCTAGCTTTAGCTCTGTCACCCTCAGTCATTTTCAGCTTAATTCCCTGCTTGGCCCTGCCTCACTGCAAATAATACATTTGCGGAGTGAACTTGTATTTCTTCTCTGAGGGTGAACAGGTCAGCCAAGTTTTAATCCTATAATCGTTCTGGTTCTTCCTCTTTGTTCCTGTTTTGCTTTGGAATTCAACCACATTTTCATCACCACCTCAGACTATTGGGGTGGGGTGTCAAGGAAGACACACAATAGTTCCCAGATCACAAACCCGAATATTGGATTTGTAGCAAAGCGTAACCCAACTTAATGCTCCTTCCTAAGTTGATGCGATGCTGCAAACTTGTAATGTACTCAGTCATTTGCTGAGGATTTCTAGGTTAGCAGAATATCCAAGTTCTTTTTGATCAGTTGAAATCAACGTCACCTCTAATGGAAAAGCCTAGCTTACATCAAACTCAATTTAACTCTTGTAAGTATCAAGCAGTTCTTAAAACATTTTTTCAGAAGAGAAAAACAACATCAAGTTATTCTACCTGCTTTAACGGACTTATTTAGGGTATTGTACACAGCCTGTTGGTAGTTCTTTGGTGGTGTCGCTTGCTGAAGGTACATTGAATAGATGGAACTGGAGTTCACAGTCTGAGGTCCTTTCCTAGGTGACTGTGGCCTTGAGCCTTTATCAGCTAAGAAAGGCCTGATGGCCACAGTTAAGGGGAGGTCAGGCCGGCCGTCTCCTCCTGGAAATAATGGGGCACCAGAAGGTTGATATGTGGGACTTGGAGGCACAGATATTCTTTGCTGTATTTGTTGTGAGGAGCTAGGCTGATGAATGCTGCTTGCTGGTGGCAACGGAACAGGTCTTTGTCGGTTTGCTGCAGTGGAGCCCGGTCTTGGTAGGCTGCCATCCTTTCGGTGTTCCAGGGAATTGGTAGAGCCTGTTCCTAATGGAACGGAGCTTGGATAGGTCCCATAGTTCTGAGGCAACTGCTTACTTACACCAGAGATGTTTGGTGGTACTTTCCCCATATCAAGACCCTGAAAAATAATAATAGAAGGGCTTGAAAAGCTGAGTAGGCTGCTCTTCTACCTCACAGAGAAAACAAAATACCTTCAAACATAAATCTAATAATGAGATATACAAAATCTTGCTGGAAAGGCCCACAACATGGTCAGAAAATTTAGCAGACAACATCTACAAAGATACTGTACCTGAACTATGAAAACAATGGAATTTCTGATGCTATATGAATAAAAAAAGTGGGATAGGGGATAAAAACCCACCAATTTATCAGTGCTTCCTAGCACTGAAGACGACAAAGGCTGACTGGATATAGTTCCTGGCTTCAAAGCAGCATCCATGTTTGAATCCTTCCAGTCTGCACTAGAGATTTGTGGTGGCTTTACCACAGGAGCAGAGCTCTGTTTAAGCGCTGGCCAGGTTCCATCATTAGCTTGAAACAAAGGAAAATGAAGGGTTACTGATACTCAAACTTGTGAACAGACAATGAATTTAAAAATAGAACATGAGGCAGAATTAACTGTTCAGATTAATGAAAATCAAGGTGAAATCAGACATGCCAAAAACAGTTTAATGTGTGTTTAATCTCAAACGTTCATTATTTACATATTTTGTAATTTACATTTCTATCCTAGCCTTGTGCCGTGGGCTCCCAAAGTGCACATGGGTGCCCCCAGATCAGGCTTTTAATGTGCAATTGGAAAATATTAATAAACCTAATCTCTTATTAAGCTGAGATATGCCCAAACCTTGTGCTCCATCCTCACGCCCCCCCCTCAATTCTTGGCATATCGCAATCCAGCACTTCCATGGTTCATTAATTTATGTTCTGATCCTGGTAATGATAGCTCCTTAGTTTAAACATCACAAGAAACTATGGTTAATTAATCAAGGAAATGTTGAATCACAGGGCACTAAGAAAAGAGGGGAAAGGACAATCCAAGTATGCAAGCATAAGACTCGTGTATATTGTGGCTTAATAAATCAAAATGTTTGATCCTTAAAACAATCTAGCAAGGTGATCAATCATTGACCTTAATACAAAAAAAAATCATTATGTGACAACAAAATTGTGAAAAAGATTCCAGTGAAGATGAAACTCAAAAAATGGGGCCACAATGTTTAATTTATTGGAAATTTAAGGATGGGACAGGCTAGAGCTTTTAATTAATGAACAACATTATACAACAGAGAGAAAGAGAGAAATCATAGACCATTAAAAACAAAAAAAAATCTTCTTTAATAGTCATAAATAATTTCATAGCCAAGTAGCAAGATTTGGCAAGCCCATTTCATGCACAGAACACAAGCCTCAAATCTGCATGCTTGATTACGCCTACTTTTTACGATCCTCTGCTTATCTGCAAGTTATTCGCTCGGTATATATGCAGTTTTAGAAATTATTGCTAAATGCACTTTTATTTTAATTAAACCTCCCTCAGAAAGACATATAGTTTTATAAACTGAATTGAGATCACAGGATAGGTATTATTAAAATGAGATATAAATACATTAAAATTAATCAAATCTTCCATTTCAATTTATAAACTGATTGTGCTGAAAGATAATTAGTTTAGAATAAAATGACTTGATTTTTGATTGGAGAGTTAGAATAATTGTGACTATGTTGTGGTTTGGGCAACATACAGATGAGAAATGGCTGTTTTTTGTTTCCCGAATGCCACGAAGAGCCACGTCCAGGCCCGATATCAAGGTCTGACACTGTCCATGACCTTCTCCTACCATCATCTAGGGTAGTAGTACAAAGAATCAGAAAGTCAAGTGAAAACTTTCTCTTCCCACCCACCACCACAACTTCCTGCCCACCTGGTAAATAAGGGCAAAATGTGTAAATATGACCTTTGCTATGTATTATATCAAAAGCACCCCAAATGCACTTCACACTCAGGAACAGGTCGCACACATGGATTTGCTGTTTGTATGGTTTGTAAATCACCCTGAACTCCGGTTCTTTTAGATTAAAATGCAGTTTATAGCTTCTTAAAAGAAATGTAAACACGAGTTTTAGCTGGGGCACTGATCTAAAAGATTCACTTGGAACATCTAGCTCACAAAACTAGAAAACTGAACAACAAAGATTAATAAGATAAAGCATATTTGGTTCAGAGCTGGGGTGGGCAGACTTCAGACTTGTGAGATCTAAAACTCCAAGCCTACCGGCCACAGCCAAGAACAAAGTAGTGGTAGAGGAGAAGAGCCTGATGCAAAATGATGAATTAGATGGTGGAGCCAGTGATATATTGCGCCTCATAAATCAGCCTTCCCGAATACGGTGCACTCCAGATGTGCTGGACTACTATCCCCTAGCTCGTATGACAGACTGGAGAAGGTTGCCATAAGCCACAGATTAGGATGGCTTAGATAGTTAAACCACAGTACAGTGTTCACACGTAATGACAATCCAGAGTATAGGTCCAGTAAAGGTTGCTGAATTGTAGTTTGTCACTACGTGCGAACCCTACACTATGGTTTATGGGTTGTTAACCACAAACAATCCAGGAAGAGAATCCATATCAGGGATTTTAACATAAAACTAAATCTAGCCAGCAGAGCTGTACAAAGAGTTTTGCTCAAAGGCAACCAATTATTTTGTAGGTGAGGAACAAAGAGGCTCAGAGTTAAGCAATTAGCACAAGGTCAGCCATGGTAGGTCATTTTATGCTGTTGTTAACCTCTTGGGAGTCAGAAAACTTTGGCAATCTACTGCAAATCACAAATATCTACCAGTAGATCCTACTTTATCTTCTGCTTGCCTGCAGTTTAGATTTTTGATATCTTTCTAGTTTCGGTGTGGGGAGAGGTGTTAAGGGGGCTGTGGAAGTATGGTAGCCTGTATATATACACACTTTATGTATCCTCTTCAAGTGAGGTGATGCCACAAAATGTGCCCTGTAAAGTGCCCTCTAAACTGAGCATTTAGAAATTCGAAAGAACATAAGCCAAACCTTTTTGCAGATTATTACAAAGTGTTTAAGGATACTGTAGGACAAACCCAAAAGCCCAGAAAAACAAAGGTTTTCTTTTTTGAAGCAAAACAGTCCCTGAAAAAAGCTGCTAACTTCTTGAAGAATTAACTTTATATTGAATTTCTGCTTAAAAGAATAATCACACAAAATATCTTTGTTGAAGTTATATATGTCGAAGAACAGCTTCCTTTGTGACTACTTTGCCAATTTGTACCTCTCCGTTTCTATAATTTTAAACAGCCGAGAACTCAGTATTGTATAAATGTTATACGAGAGGTAAGATATCAGATTGGATTCACATGGCAGTGTTCGTTGCAAACAGAAAGGAAGAGTAACCTCTGAAAACAAACATCTGAGATTCATGCACAAGCATGCACACACACGCACATAGCTGCAATACCACGTCACAAAGTCCTTCCAGTTTCAAAAGTGATTTACCATTTGGCTTGGGAGCCTGCTGTTCAAGAAACATAAGATCAAAGCTACCTAGGGCTTGCAGAATGATTTGTGCAGCTCTTGCAATCCCGACTGATAAAAGCACACTTCCTTTTATTCCTGTTTCCATGTCAAAAAATGTTCCAAACTGCTCTCTAACTATTCTGAATTCAATGGCTCAGGGAATTGTCGTCCATTAATTAGACACAACAGCGGTTTATGGAGAAACGCCCCAAACCATTTATGTTTTTACTCAACAGAATTTAAAGAGCCGTATGAAAGTTCTGGTGGCAAATTTTGAAAGAGAAACTTCAGGGTGGAAATCGGGTGAATAAAACCATATGCCCACGTCATTCTGGAATCAGGTTCAGATTCAGTGATCTATTTGTTTAAGGATAGTATGAGCAGCCAGGAATTTCTTTTATAGCAACGCAATCTACCAGATTTTGAACACATGGGTAACTTAATTGCCACTGTTCATTTGACAGAAGTAGCAACCAATAGCAACCAGACACAGGTGAAATTGGTCTCAATGAGTCAGGGCTTCAGGCATTTTTCTTTCAAATGAAAGCCAAATTCTGTAACATAGGTACTTAATTTCATAGAATCATAGAATAGTAGAGTCAAAAGGGGCCTATAAGGCCATTGAGTTCAACCCCCTGCTCAATGCAGGAATCCACCTTAAAGCATCTCTGACAGATGGCTGTCCAGCTGCCCCTTGAATGCCTCTAGTGTGGGAGAGCTCACAACCTCCCTAGGTCATTCGTTCCACTGTCGTGCTGCTCTAACAGTCAGAATGTTTTTCCTGAAGACCAGTCGGAATCTAGCTTCCTGTAACTTGAGCCCATTAATCTGTGTTCTGCACTGCATGATGATCTCATTAAACTTGGGATTGTTCATTAAACTAATGATGACATTAAACAAATGTCTTTAAACTTGGGATTGTTCGTTAACAGACTACTAAACACTTGAAAACTACATGGCACTGAATTTCTATTTGCTTCTGAAAAATGTAGATCAGAGGGAAACAGTAGAATGATCCTATGCATATTTACTCAGAAGTAAGCCCCATTGCATTCCATAGGATTTACTCCCTAGTATTTAGAATTGCAGCCTGTCAGTGCTATTTTATACATGTTTACTAGTATGTAAGCACTACTAAGTTCAGTGGGATTTATTGCCAGATAAGTGGGTATAGCATTGCACCCTAAGGCTACTAGCAAAGCACCTGAAAAATAAGCCTAGATATTGCCTACAAACAATACCTACTTAAGCCAAAATACATACAATGTTGTGGATCCATGATGCCCACAACCTGGTGGCTTATAGGAGCTTTCTAGACTCAATGTAACAGCATAGCTAATATTAGCTAACTATTCAACTTTGTCTACATATATGAAGGAGTGTAGTAAGCTTTGTCTACTCAGCCGTAAAGACTGATCTCTTCCAGCAAGCCTATCTAGCTGAATTTTAAGAGTTTTCTTGTTATTTTAATAATGTACTAGTTTTATATGTTTTAATCAGTTTTATGTATTTTATATTATTTGTATTTAATGTTGTTCCCTGCCTCGATCCAGAGGGAGAGGCAGGTAATAAATAAATAAATAAATAAATATATTATTATTATTATTATTATTACTATTATTATTATTATTAGCTGAAATCCCCAGAATACCTCCCAACACACACACACACACACACACACATATCTACAGTATACAGCAGGACATGACACATTTCTAAAAAATCCTGTTTAATATGCATCTGTATGTCAGAGCTCAGATGACCATATTAAAAATGGGATTTTTTAGCTTGTCAAAGATCTTCTACAGACTCACAGTGCAGGATCTCAGAAAGAGTAGATGCTGAATGGATCATACTGTGAACAGCAGTTTGAAGAGAGGGAGGTGACAGAATAGGATCCGCTATAATGTCTAAATCAGAAATCTTCCAGGGACCTGGAGATTTTTTCACACACCCATAGTCTGTATCTACAGGAGACGACCAGAACCAGTCACACAGAAAAAGAAAAAAAGAAAAATGTATATGGGGGGAAAATCACAACATAAATGACGAGAGATTAAAATAAAAAAGATAACAGGAAAATACAGGGACAAAAGTTATAATAATTGACATATTAAAAAAAGAGCCCTCATATTAAGTACCAAATGGAATCTGAGCAGAACCTGTTTTCAAGTTATGTTCCTGGACGAAAAGGTCAGCTTTTTAAAAGAAGTGCATATGTAATTATCCTATGTATGAGTAAAATGCAATCTGCAAATAACTCTATTGTTGGTATGAACATTTACTAAAAAAACCCACCACTAAACAAAAATTAGTAGCCAGATCTCTAAGAAGTTGTAAAAGCCTGAAGTCAACAAGCTTCTAACTTATTCAGATGGAGGTTGTGTTGGAAACTGCAAACGGGTCTGTTTTGACTAGTTAAATACTAAATCTTCATTTGAAAAGATAAACTATGCCAAAGGAAAACAGCAGATTGCAGGTGCAGGTTAAACTGTTTTTACATCTGCAGAAATAACACCCACTTGAGAACTGTTCTTATTCTACGCTCTTTGCAATTCTATAGGAACTTTTAACAATAAATATGGTTGTGATGAAGAGTTGCAATATGGTACTATAGGATATGTGACAAACCAGACACATCTAAGAGTAAATATGAGGCAAAGGAGAAAGTACCCCGGCTCATGTTTTTGGTCAAATGACTGAAGAACTGGATTTATTCAATGTGAAGGGATCAATGCTGATCCTAATTCGTTCCCGTTTGATCAAGAGCCATTGCCAAGGACTACTTTTTTGGCACCTCCTACTGCACAAAATAGTAGTAGCTGTTATGGTGAATTGCTTACCAGATTTGGATCTTCCATGAGTTGTGCTCGTAGTAATGGTGAGGGACTGTGGTTTCACTGGGTCAACTGGCACTGCGTAACTGCTAGAATTTGGGACTTGAATGTATGGCCCCACTGCTGCAACTCTGCCTGAAGCATTCAACGATGACTGCGGTGAGGATGTTCCATTTATCCGATTTAACTAAAAAGTATAAATCAAAAGTTGTGTTAACATCTGCCTATCCATCTACACATCTGCAGACTTAAAAAAAAAGATAGGTAGAATGACAGAACTGCAGTTCATCACTGGTTAGCTAGCCCTTCCTCCTCTTCTTCCACCTCTCTTGTGCATTTTATGTTTCTAGACATTTGCTTTTTCAAATGAAGTTTATGAAGCTCCCACTTCTCTTTTCTGAGGTTTACTCCCCAACTATTCTGATGTGTTCACGGTCAGGCACCACGAAGTACTGAGTGTCCCTTTCATCTCAGAAGGCAACCAGAAGCATTTCCTCAAATACCACCTTCTACCTATTGACGCCATGCAAAGAGATAAACCTATAAGCAGCTCATGAGATTACAAGGAGAACAAGGCCATTTCTACTCTCAATATAAGCCTGCAACTTTTGTAAAACTGAGTTCATCATAATTTCTGGCAATAACAGTATTCTTGAGCAAGAACAAACATTTTAGCATTAAATTTCAACTTACATGAGACTCACTGTATGGCCCCACGTTAATTTTATGCTCCCATATTACTGCAGCTGCTGCAATGTTTTATAGCAAGTTCAACAAAAATGCCAGCAGATTTTGGCAATACGTAAGTAACACATTTTTAGTTTAAGATGTCTATAGAAATTCTGAAAAGTTTTAATTTTCTAGATTAGTTTAACAGGCAGAAATATGTCCGATTATTAGCATTTGCGGCTGGAGGAAACGGAAACTTTACGAAGTTTTATGGGCTTTGTAGAAGTCACTGAAATGTGGCACTTTTAATAGTTTATCTTACAGGAATGTTTTCTTTTTGACGTGCCTCAACTTTTTTCTTGTACAGGCGGTCGCGTAGCTCATTGATGCGCTTGTCCATCATGGCCACCTCCATGTTACGTTTGTTCAAAAGTTCTTTCTGTTGCTGAAGCTTGGAGTTCTGCTCCTGGTTAAGCCTGTTACGGATCTATGAAAAACATAGTGAGTGTCATTTCAAGTTGACATTACTTCACTTGTAGTTTTGTTTTGTTTTTAAAAAACAAAACTACATAAAAAATCTGCAGACAAGATCCAAAGAACAACTTTAAGTGTGTTCAGAGGCTTGGGTATATCTCTGGATTCCCACTGCAACACACACACACACACACACACTTTTCATTTTAATGGTGGACTCTCAATTGGCCTTTTGAATTGAGACTGCTGTTTAAGAAATACAAATGCAAAGCTACCTTGGTCATACAAAATTAGATGCTGTTCTTTGGAGCCAAGCCTATGTGATTTAACACATATCTAAAGCTAAATACATGCACCTGCAAGCAAAATGAATTTATTTCATTCAGATATACATCTAAGGAAGTGTGCTCAGGGTCAGAACTTAAATCTATATACTTCTGTGTGTCCCCTCAGACATACTGCTGTGTATCCTTTCAGAAATATTTCCATTTCCTAGGAAGCCCCTTAATACATATATCATGCAGTCAATTAACGGCAGCTAAATAAAACATTTAGCAACAAATTATTTCTTAAAGAACACTGAAAAGTAAAGCAATCATATAAAAGCCTCTTTTAATTCTCTTATCAGAATAAAACTGATAAGGATCACTTCCATTATCGAAGTCATGAGTCTCTTCCACGTCCAAATGCAGGCTGTTATCTTATATCCCCACACTTGAGAGCCCCACTGAACTCAGACTTGCTGCTGAATAGACTTGCACTGGGTTGCACTGCAAACCATTCATACGTGGGCGTAACGTCCTGCTTTTCTTTCTTGGAATAGGGAGGAAGAGGAAATCTTTGTTTGGTGGCTTTTAATGGATACAGTGAGGAATAGTAAATTGGCAGCCTGCAGCCCGGATGTGACCCTGAAACAATTTTATCTGGACTCTGGAAACCCTGCTAATTTTTAATTGAGATGTTTGGGAAAGTTTGCCCACCCTAATATTAGGTTAATCTGTAGATTGTACTGTTTTGGTTTCTTAATTTGAGGGGAAATTTATGTGTTATTCTTAAGAATTCATTCTCTAAAATAAAAAGTGTATATGAAAATAACCCACATTTGAAATCTTATATCAGCATTTCTAAATATAAAGCTCAGATGAATACAATGCACACTTCCGTTTATCTATAATAAATTTATCTAAGACAAAAACAAAGAAACCAAGAAAAGCAGCATTTCCACAAGACATCATGATTTGGGTTCATGTATTAAGGATTGACAGCGCAATCCTGTGCAAGTTTATTCAGCAGTAAATTATACATAACAACAACCCATCAGTTTAAATATGTCTGTGTTGGTTTAAACGCTGGGATGCTTAGCTCCTAAGCCAACAGTTAGCATGTCATGTTACACAACCTATGAAGAAGCCATTCGTAGGTTGTGGGTAAAAGCGGAAGAGGCGGGTGCGTTGCATGCGGCACGCCCACTTGTCTTTGATAGCTTCTAAACTGATGCGTTGTCGTTACATGCAAATAGGCCCATTGTCTACCAGCCATGTCAGTAGTCCTCTAGGGGATTGTTTTTAACTACCAGCCTGGGAGCACAACAACAGAAGACACACTGGCTGAATTTGGACAACACGATAGTCAATGGTGGGGTAATAATCAACTTTACAGTTGTTCATCTAGGGGGTACTCCCCACACAATATGGTAATAAATAATCAACTGTGGTGTGGATTAGGATCAGCGCTGAGTTGACTATGGCAGCATTCGGATGACATGATAGTCAATACAACTGATGATTGTTTCCCACCCCTCTCCTGCCCCCCCAGTTGCTTATTGTGTCGTCTGAATTCAGCCACTTATGTTCACAGCTTTGTGGGCCCTAGAGAAATGAATGAGACTTCAAAAAGATAACATGTACCAGTGGAACTAAGTACTAACCCCCCCTCATTTTTATTAATAAGCACTGTGTAAATAAATGTCTTAATTATTTACCTGTAGCTCTTGGTACAATTTTTTTAATTCTATAGCTGCAGGCCCTGTCATCTGCCCGTTATAAGACTGGAACCCATTCAATTTCCCTTTTCTCAGGTCCTCTAGCTGCTGAGTAAGCTGGTCCACTTTTAACACTGCAGCTTGTAACTCTTGCTGCTTTTCCTGGAACATGGTACTGATATGTTCAATTTCAGTAGCTGCAATTAAGTACAAAATGAAAAACAACAAGACACCTGTAAATTAGTATAAGCCGTAAGCAATGCTGTTCAAGTATTTTCTCCCAGCCTCTGCACAGCAAGTATATGAACAAAAGAATAGGAGATGGGGGTGAGAAAGGATGGGAGGATGTGTGTGGATGAGGCAATGGGTGGTAACACCCAAATCTGGACTTGGATGGTGTGTTCTCCAGTTTAGGATTCTCAAGATCAGCTCTGGAGTTTGAGATAGAGGAGGTAGGAGGAACTGCTCTGCTAATCAGACCTACCACAATGAGCCAATTGTGGAGGCCAATGTTGAATACACATATCTGAGGCCAGAACTCATACAATTCCAAGTAGCTCACTATGGTAGGTTCAAGCCCCGTGCAAAGCGTTCCTAGTCCCTGAAAGTTTGGGCCAATTAATTCCTACTCTTTATAATCAGCACATAAGTAATCCAAATTAACAAGGGGCAAACATCAGGGGCTGAGGAAGCTGAATTGGCAACAGAAACACTATAGAGGTACATGTTTGGGGACATAAGGACATAAGAAGTGCCCCTGGAGAGACGCTGCCAGTCAGCATCAACAATACTGCTAGATGGAGCAGTTTTGGAGGGGTCTAGCAGATATTTTTGTTTCCACAGGCAAAAAAAAAATTGGCGCTTTGCAACTGAAATTCAGTGGCAGACAAAGAACATAAGAAAAGCTCTGCTGGATCAGACTAAGGGTCCATCTAGTCCAGCACTCTGTTCACACAGTGGCCAACCAGCTGTCGGCCAGGGACCAACAAAGCAGGACACAGTGCAACAGCACCTTCCCACCCATGTTTCCCAGCAACTGGTCCATCTAGGCTTACTGCCTCAGGTACTGGAGGTAGCTAGTAGCCATTGATAGCCTTCTCCTCCAGGAATTTATCCAACCCCCTTTTAAAGCCATCCAAATTGGTGGCCACCACGACGTCTTACGGTAGTGAATTCCATAGTTTAACTATGTGCTGTTTCTGCTCCATGTGTCTTGCACGGGATGCTCACTATGCTGCAGCCTGCAAAAGCCTGATGTACTGAAAGAACTCCAGAAAGTCAGTTTGCATATTTGTAAGTAAGTCTTTAAGACGTACAAGAAATGCTTTCTAATTTTCAAAGCTGTCCTAAAAATGGAGCAAAATTTCAGCTTATTAATATGTTAACTTTTGGACAGTTCGCGCCACCAGTTTTGCCTACACATGGATGGCCATAGCCCTCTCTCGGCCAAGTGTGTGCTCACAATGACATGGGGAATTGTTAGAGTGAACCAAACTATATATGGATACAACTGCAGCTGTTTCCTTTGTCATGGCAGCTGGAGAAAAAATTGGAGTCATGATAACGGAAATGACTCCACGTTCAGAATAGTTCATGTTAATGTTTTTCCACACAACTGGAGTACTGCTGCTGCTCAAACACAGAGGCATCTTAATTGTGTGGCCTGGCCCAAGTCAACTACTGGACCAAGAACGTCAAATGACAGGAGTTAAAGAAACGGGAAGAAACCACCCATACACAAGTTGCCGTTCATAATCTTGCTGTAATCCACCTGCCCTCTCATGGCTCGGATTTTTTTCAGCTTTGTCTCCTGGGTCTCCACTCGCTCTTTAAGTTTCTGAAGTTTTTCACTCTCAGACACAGACTGCTGCTGACGGCGTTCTTGCTGCTTGAGATAACGTAAACGTTGTTCCTATCAAAACAAGTAGAACATGTTATCATACTGTCTTATTTTTAGAAAAACATTACGAGTCATTTGCCTATCACCGGGGGGGGGGGGGGAATCACCCAGGGATAACCAGCCTTTCAACTAGGTAACAATTTTCTTGACTGCTCTTTTTTTCCAGTCTGGAATCAAATATATTTAATAATAGCATCTAACTAATTTTTAAAGAGCCTATTATGTAAATACCTTTTTTTGTCTGTCTAGGTTGCATCCTCCAAAAGATACCACCCATTTTACTTCTGAAGCTAAAAGATCAATCATCTAGTGTACATTTTTTTTAAAAAAAAATCCAGCTGAAACATTCATTTGAACACGTGTGAAATTTCCTGTTACTTCCTGTTCCTCAAACATGCTTCCTCCCACAGCAAAATGGGTCCCAACCCTCCATTACACAATTTCCCAAAGGAAACAATGAGCAGCAGAGGACTCCAAACAGGCAAAGATAAGGAGATCTGGAGCAGATAAATGCCATTTATTTAGAATGGCAGCCTATGCACTGAACAAATACAGGAAACACTTCCTCTTTCTTTCTTTCTTTTTTTTTCTTTCTACAAAACAACAAATATAACTTAAAAGCTATTCATTTCTGTCCTCTCACTGAGCACAAACTTCACTTTGTGTATATTGTTTCCATTAAAAAAATTAAGTGTGAACTGGAAAAAAATAATTTATATTAGATTCTTGTACATAAGAAATGTGCTGGATCAGACCAAAGGCCCATATATTCCAGCATTCTGTTCACACAGCGGCAAACCAGAGGCTTATGGCTAGACCACAAACAGGATATGGGCACCACAACACACTGTTGCTTCCCAACAACTCATATTCAGAGGTATACTGCTTCTGATATTGGAGGGAGAATATAGCCATCATGACTAGCCACCAGGGATAAGCTTATCCTCCATGAATATCCCCTTTTAAAGCCATCCAAGCTGGCAGCCATCACTACAGCTTTCAGTAGCAAATTCCATTGTTCATGTGGTGTGTGAAGAAGTACTTCCTTTTAACTGCCCTGAATCTCCCACCATTTCACTTCATTGGATGAGCATTATGGAAAAACAAAACACCAACCTACCCAGTTACTTCACACCATGCATAATTTTATATGCCTTGGCAACAGTCCCTCCTTATTCATCATTTTTCCTAAGCTAAAATGCTCCAAACTTTGTAACTTTTCCTAGTAGGGGAGTTGCTCCAGTCCTTAATCACTTTGTTTGCCCCTTTCTGCACTTTCTCCAGCTCTACGAGATGCGGTGACCAGAACTGCACAAAGTATTCCAAGTATGGTTGCACCATAGATGTGTATAAAAGGCATTATGATTTGGGCGTTCTATTTCTGATTCATTCCCTAATAACCTGCAATTTGTAATTCACCTTTTTCACAGCAACAACAACCTGGGTCGACATTTTCACTGAGCTATTGTGGCAGATTAAAGAAATCTTTTATATTTACATCATCTTAGCCCTGCTGCTCAATTAGGAAATTCTATAATTAAATGCCTTCAACAGAATTCCAGAATTAAAAATGAGATTCCAGTGCCTTATACAACTTAGGCTAGCCTTCTGACCCGAGAAGTACTTAAAATGTTTCATCTCTGAGGTTTGCCAGATGAGAGACAGTAGTCCTCGGCCATTAAAGTTAGATCATTAGCACCCTTTACTGATTAGAAAAAAATCCAGATAAGCTGGTGCCAATGTTAAATTTAGGGTTATGACTTTCACTTAGCAGGGTTAAAGAAGGTACTATAAAACAAGTAGCTACATAATGAGGCCAGGTAGGCCATCAGCTAAATTATTAAAAAGTTTCATCCCAGATCGTAAAAATAATGAAATATAAGAAAGCAAGCTTACAAGACAGGATGACATCAAAGAAATATGTTTGTGTCAAAAACGTGCTTGTAACATGTCAAAGAGGTTAAAATATTTATATAAGCATGTTATGCATATTAATCTTGACAAGAAGCTCCAAAAATTAGATAATTTAATTTAGGCATATGAAGATTTAAAGTAGAAATGTTATCTTTAGAATTCTTAGATAAGAAAAATAAATTGAAGTGAAGATAGTTTGTACATATTTTGTAGCATGTTTTGCTGCATTCATACAAAATCAGGCTGTATTTCTGTACTTAAAAGAGCCCCCCAAGACTGAATCAGATTCTGTATCTACAGCAATCTAGTGCAATATGGAATCACAAATAGGATGCATCGGCAATGCAGAATTAATCAGAGAATAGGGATTTATCCTCTACTGGACGGTATTACGCCCCACTGAAGACATGGGCTCACAGTTCAAGTGTACTCATGATATCGGCCCCGAACCTGGATGCTGAGACTAGCGTGCCAACTGTGCCCACTTCTGGAGTTGTCAGATCTGGCCACGGTCACGCATGCCTTACATCCCATTTAGACTACTTTAACATGTCTAGATGGGGCTGCCTTCAAAAAATGTTTAGAAATTTCAGCTGATCCAGAATGTTGCAACCAGATTGTTGACTGGGGCCAGTTACAGGGAGCATGCGATTCCTTTGTTACAGCAGCTTCACTGGCTACCAGTCTGTTTTTGGGTAGAATTCAAAGTGCTGATTTTGACCTATAAAGTCCTATATGGCTTGGGACCAGGCTACCTGAAACACTGCCTTCTCCCATATGAGTCTGCCTGATTCTTAAGATCTTCAGAGATGTGATTGGTGCCAACCCAAAAAAGGGCCTTTTTGATGGCTGCTCCCGAGCTCTGGAACTTCCTCCCAATGGAGACTCCCTCTCTGCTGTCTTTCCTCTGGCAGGCAAAGACTACTTTATTTAATAAGGCTTTTGGCCTATAAGTGGATTTGTTGGGTTGGGTGCTTATTCCCCTCTCTGCTGTAATTGTTATTTTTATTTTAATATATTGTTTTAACCAATTTTAATTCTGCCTGTAAGCCATCTTGAGTGCCATTTTTTGGTAGAAGGGTGGAGTGCAAATCAAATAAATAAATAAATAAATAAATATCACTTCTCCATGATCACATTTTCTGTATTGCTGGGTTTTACAGCCTTTTTAAAGACAGCACATTTTCAGTTGTTTCCTTGTTACTGGATGTACAGTTTACCTTGGCAACCAACATTTGCTGCTGATTTTCAATCTGCTGCTGTTGCCTGGCAGCCATATCCTGAAGTTCTGAAAGTGTCAGTTCAACACGTGGATTTCCAACCTGAAGAGAATAAAGAAGAGCAATATGATACTGTCATTACGCTGCAAACACTCAGCTTCCCCCCTCCACATTTTAGATACCATTCATTAACAGTTGACCATGTTCTGTAATACACTTCCCTTCATACAATTTGGAAGCAGTATATGCAAGAGAAGCTGCCACATGCCTTTACGTGGATGCTTCTTGTTCTGAGATACTGAATTGAAAGTTTAGTTTTACTGTTAAACATTTGAATTTCTACTCTTAAATCTGATAAAGATCTCTCATTTCCATTCTAAATTTGACATAGGAAGAGAAAATAACACAATTCTATTCTGTATTTTATTGTTTATCCTGCTGTTCAAATGTATTTTATAGCTATGTTTAAACTTTTCTGATAAGATCTTTGCTTCAACAACCTCAGCCTTACTTCCAATGTTGTTGATGTTTGAAATAATAGGAGATTTAACTAGTGGTCTTATGTTGTTGCACTCCACTGAAATTAAATGGTCATGATACAAGGCCACAGTTGGGAGGTTCTTGATGGATTATTCTCTTAGTTTTTATACTAAGTCTTATGCAGTAGTCTACATATTTGGTCTGGACTTGGTATCCATGCCAGGATTTGTGGCTGCCGGAACCTCCCCTTCCCCTTGTTCCCAATCTAATGATGTAATTCTGCATGAGGTCAAGGACAACCCCATGGTTGGTAAAGCAGAGTTGTGAAGTTCTGTTCTTACGTCCAGCTCTGAGAGATTACTTGGATGTAAATCGCACTGAATTCAATACAGCTTTCTTGCAAGTAAGTGTGCATAGGATTGCAACTTTAGTCCTGTGGGTTTCTCATAGTCATCCAGCTGTAGGAAAAAGGATGCTGGGCTATATAGGCCTTTAGTCTGATCCAGCAGGAAGGGTTCTTCTTATGTTTAAAGTAAGCATGAAGTCTCCACAGTTGTTTCAGCTTTATTTTGAATTTTTCACATGGAGGCTGTCTTGTTTGAGAGGCTACCCATATGAAAATGTTGCACAGTGGACTTTATCACCGTATTTCCACACGGAGAGCCATTTGTGTAAGATACTTCCACTCATAAAAAGTTAGGACCCCAAGAAAATGCTTGGATGTGTCTTCTTTGACATGGAAATTGTGGGGCTTCTTTCATAGTGCTTATTTTACACAAATAGCTCCCCACATGAAAGTGTGGTGGTGATGTTATTGCATGCAGACCTTATTTATTTATTTATTTATGGCATTTATATACCACTGAGTATAGTAAAATCTTATTACCCTAACAATAAACAAATGAATCAACTTAGAGTAGAACTAACATGCTGGACAATTAAATCTGTTCAGACTAACACTATTGTTGCATCTCTTTATTTCGTTTTCCCCCAGAACTGACAGGATCAAGGCAGAGCAGTGGGAAGCAATATTCAAACCCTATACCTTCCAGCTCAGAGTCAGTGATTTGAACTCAAAGCTGGAGTCTCAGAGACAAACAAGGTTCTGCTATGTTTGAGTAGGTAAAGACAAAAGCACAGGCAGGTTCCTAATATTGCCAGTACTTGTGTTACATGATGCAGCCGCCAATCCGAAGCCTTCTAGGGGCAAAGGGGCTTGGCCGCGAACTAAAAAAGTTGCCCATTTAGCGCGATTTTTTTAGTTTGCGGCGAAGCGCCGATGGCTTTTGCCGTCTGTCGCTTTTTCTCCACCGCTTCTGGGGAGGCTTGCCCAGTCCTGGCAACCACTGATTGGTCATCATGGGCTGGGCAGGGAAGGGGGTGGTCCAGCGAGCCATAAGCTCGCTGCACCACTTCCGCACAGTGCTTCGGAAGTGGTTTAAATTTTAAGTTTAAAATTGAAAAAAAACTTACCTACGTGCCTCAGCTGAAGAATATTCCTGAAACGAGCTCAGCGCAGGCGCTAAGCCCTTATGTGTGATGCACAGACACCACGAAGAAGAACTTACCTACGTGCCTCCGCTGCCCTCCCCCCACTAACACTAATCTTCGAGGAGGCACGGGTACCGGGTGCGGCAGCAGCGGCAAGAAAACCCGCAGCGACACTGCTGCCAGTGAAGAAGGGCGGAGGGAGCGCAAATGCGCGTTGTTCTGCCTGCCGCGGCAGCAGCGACGTCAAAGAGACGTCGTGAAGACGTGGCCCAGGTCTGTTTAGTCCTGAGGCTTCATGTAACCTCCTACTTACTGGTGTTAATGTTGCATTCTTTTATGCTTGAAGAGGGCTCAGAGGAATGAGCATTCATGATCTACAGTTGTTCACTAGACTAGGCATGAGCCTGAAGACTTTAAGGTTGCCTACTCAAGCCCCAGTGAACCTGACAAGACTAAGTCTCAATATTTCACACACATTATACTCTCCCTCCTCATAAAACTGTAAGCTCTTTTTTTGTTCTCTCTATTGAAAATGCTGATTTTTTTCAAGTCTATTTAAGCATCCACAGACACCACAACAAATTTGATACAGCTTGTCAGGATTAAAGGGGTAGGGAATCTGAAGAACAGATTCTAAACTAGTCAGGTACAGCTCCTGCTATACAAAATTAGCAGACAACATTTTGAGGTATCAAGATGAGTAGATGCACATGTGAATTTATTTTTATTTAAGAGATTGTATTGCTACTTTTCAGAATGAAAAAGTTATTTCAAAGCAGCTTACAATCAAGATGTTATAAACAATAATACAATTCTATTTATTTAAAACCTGAACCTGTTTAAAAATAACCCATAGCTCTAACAGCTAAAAAACCAGCATTAAATACATCAAACATCCACCTAGTCACCAACCCAAATTTCTCCAAAACAAGAAATGGTACAAATACACAACTTTAAAACAAGAAAAAAAATGCTCAGACGTGAGAGAAATAAACGTAGCAGCCAGGAAGAAGAAAATGTGATGCTTCCACCCAGACCATTTCCACAACCCCCCAAACCTCTTCAACACAGAACATACTTTAGAACCAATCTCTAAGTGAATAGAGCAAAAACAGTGACAAGGATGAGTTGTGAACTACACCCACTCCTCACATAAAAATCAGTAGCACAATGTGTGAACCACAGCCAATCTGCACCCATCCTACAAAAACGTACCAGATAAATACACAGGAATCCCCACCCCCGTCCCTGTGTGCAAAAAAACAAAACAAACTATGGTCTAAGAACAGTAAGATGCTATCTAGAATATGGAGGTAGAAACCTAGTCATTAGTAGTCTGCTTTAATTTTTAAGTTATCTGTAATGAAAGCTTTCCCCATTTATTCCTACAGTTTTCATTTTACACAGAACTCACAGAACTGCTCCTCACTAGTACATGAAGAATGTTATACATGTATATGGTAAGCAAACCTGAATTGCTGTTGTTTTCAAAAGTAAAGCTTTTGCAAATTTTGCATGGAAAATCAAGATATTCTTCTGTGAGATACTAAAAGAACAAACTGTTCTGCTGTCTATCAAAATCAGGCATTTATATTCGACTGCAGGGCTCAAGTTTGCTAGTCTGTCTACTGGACTTAGATGCCCTCAGAGCAATATTGCTTTCCTTGGTGGGATTCCAATGATCGGAGTGCTAATTCTGCCCTTACCACTTACAGTCAGTTTAGGAAACATTGGTGGAATTCTACCAAAATGGGACCCAGTAGTAGTATAGGCTTTTAAAATGAATATCATTCTATTTCAAAAATTAATCTAAAATCTCTGAACTAGTCTCACATCCATATCAAAGAATGTCATTCAGCAAGTTCTCAATAGATAAAGTTATTCTCTTTAATTTTTACAGAACAGCAAAGACAGAACTAAAATATTAATTGAACTCAGTTGGATCCAGTCTTATTCTCTTAGATACCTCTGAAATCATAGAAACATAGTGACTAACATAAGTCCATGGATTTCAATGGGTCTACTCTATGTATGGCTAAATCTGGATCCAACCCATTATATTAAAAAAGTTAAGCCTTATAACTTTAATAATTGGCCTTAAAAACAAAAAAGACTGGCCTACAGAGCAGCCTTAAGTCAAACAAACTGTGTTCTAATATAAGCTAACTTGAGAGCCAGTGTGGGGTAGTGGTTAGAGTGTTGGATTTGGACTTGGGAGATCAGAGTTCTAGTTCCCATTCAGCCATGAAGCTCACTGGGCAACTTTGGGCCAATCACTGATTCTTAGTCCAAACTACCTCACAGGGTTTTTGTGGAGATAAACAGAGAGGAGGAAGTCTATGTAAGCCACCTTGGGTTCCTTGCAAGGGGGAAAAAAGATGAGACGTAAATGTAATAATAACATAATAATAAATAAACCACTGATGTTGCACATTAGTATGGCTGAAAAATATCATATAAACCTTGATATTAATATTATCTTTAATTATATACACCAGAAAAGCAGGTTTAAAACTCAATAGCATTTACCTAAAAATGTTTTCAAGTTATGTCCATATGAATAGTACTCTGTAAAATACTCTACAATACAAAGTGGCTGAAAATAATTGAACCATCTCCAAAACAACACAATATCATACTCTTTCCAAAGCAAGATCAAAACAGTAAATCATGACAATTATCTGCTAGTTAAAATATACTTTTATAAAATCATTTGCTTTAGAAACAAATCTTTACCACCAGCGCCTTTCACAATAAGTATTTAGTACTAGGGAAACGTGGTGGTGGGGAGAATCCAAACAAACAAAATAGATTTCAACCTGTAGTTTTACTCGTGGCTGCTTTCTTTTCATCCACATGGCAAGATGGTGTTTCAGGGATGACAAACGAGATTCCTCTTCAACTTCAGAACTGTGATTTTCTGAGATCAGAACCAATGTGTCAGGTCTCCAAAGTGGGGCAGCCCAGCCTTTCAACATCACAGAACTTGGTAATAAAAGCACCCTCCAGCAGACAGCACTTTCTTGAAAGTTCTAGTTAATCACTGTGGTTCAAGCTTTTAATCTCATTCATTATAATTCACAGTTAAACTTCATATCAGACAAAATGCCTGATAAAATTCAGGAAAGTTTGCAAGCCTGCTAATCCAAACAAAGCTCTCTATTAGAAGATTGTGTTCAGAGAGAAGAGCTCTAAATATTCCTAAATGTTGTTAGTGTCTAAGAATTCTGGTAACTAACTTAACTCTGCTCATACTAGCTATTAGTAGCTCCTCAAATGACATCACTCACCTTTCACAACAAAGCTGAGCCTATTACATGTAAGACATAAAACATCCTCTTTGCTCTCACCAACAGGAAAAATTGCACCTCCTCTTTTAAACATTTACTCAGAACAAACAAAGGCCTTCTGCAAAAATATCTACTCCTACACATTCCACAAATTCACTCCAGGCTTAACATTCTGATGACTTATACATTTCTTCATATGAATCCTGAGGAAACTTGCGCAACAGAACACCTAAAAACTGTGTTTGCTCCCTATGAATTTTTTTAAAAAATAAAAATGGTATTTAGTGTTTATGTCTGCCACTTTCTTAAACAATGTATACCTCATCGGCTCAGAATTAAATCATTTTTTTTAGTTCTATGATATCAATGACAAACAACTGCATAGCACTTCATACAATGAAAAGTGCTGTAGAAATTATTAAAAGAATAATGCTGTTATACAGCATAAAACCTTTGCCTCATGTGTCAAATCAGGGGTAGGCAACCTGATGCCATCCAGATATTTTGAACTTCAACACTTGTAAACCCAACCGGTATGGCCAATGGTCAGGGATTATAGGAGTTGTAGTCCAAACATCTGGAGGGCACCCTGTGTTAGGCTATTGAGTTAGTGGGGCTGCCACAGAACTCCCTGCACATTTTATTACTGACATTTTCTTAAAACAACCACTAAAGGCTGATCTACACTTTACATGTCAAGGATATTTGCCTTGGATACACCAATGTCTGAAGCAGCAAACAGCAGAAATGTGGGTTTATAAACACATAGTTTCATAGCGTGTGTCCATGTTGTTTGTAAATACATACTTTTGCTTTACAGCCCTTACCATTCTAGACATTGGTGTATATGCGGCAAAGTGTGAACTGAAAACTGTGTTTTCCACCTGCAGCTGGGTTGCTGTTGACGCATCCTATTCACAGAGAATGCCCTGTCAGCCAACCAAGTGACAGCACAGCTCCAGACCAAGTGCAGATACAAATATCAAATTCCTATCACCTGCAGTGCAGATCATATGAGATTCTTCACCTGACCTATATACTAGATCACACAAGTAATGTGTCACAGATTTCTGGATTTGTAGTAGAGCAAACAGAGTCCTTAAAAAAAAGTGAGTCAGCTGGCTAACATCATTCCTTGTATTTCAATTTAGGAATGTTGGGGGGGGGGAGCCATCTACACAGCCTTAAGAGAACACTTGTCCTGGTGAATGTATGACAAGGAAACGAAAACTGATGGAACCTTTTCAAGATTAATGAAGGCTTAAGAAAGTGGGTTATTGACACTGGCTTATCCCAACATCCAGGAACTGGAAGTCTGCTCTATACTATGCGGGCCCACAGCATACTTCTAAGATAAGGGGTGGGGAGCTCTAAGAAAAACCAAGCATACGAGAAAGGCATTTCTGCAACAAACCCCAGCACCTCTCATTGATGGTTTGATTTATTGTTTACTTAAAATAAACATGGTTGGAAGAGATCAGGCAAGAAAGGAACGATAACAGAGTAAAGGTGAGTATACCAGACTACTAATAAAGGGGAAGGGATAGCATAGTGAACAATACTGAAGCCCCATCCACTAGACGTTCCACTTTTCTCTGGTTTGAGCCTTCATGAGATTCTGGCCACATAATTCTAAGCCATTCTCTGCCATCATGAGGGTGCAAAATTTATTTTCTAGAAACACAGTCTCAGAAATTGGTTTTTTAGGGCATCATATCTGTAAAGGATAGTAAGTCCTGCATTTATGCAATGGCACAAGTTGCTTTTTTGAGTCTTATATAAAAGCTGCTTCCAACACTTGGAACATTAATTAAAAGCCATTGTTCTACAAGACTGTAAATGTATTGCTGATTTGTAGATGTCAAGTGCCTGGCCATCCAAAATCCATGAGATACTTTCAGTTTAAGAATAATCCGAAAATAGCTGGCAGAGGGAAGCTTCGGAAACTCACACCTGCTTGTTTAGGGATCATGGAACAATAGTTAAACAGCCAGCCATCCCAGACATTCTGTTCAGGACCTCCAATCTTTGCCAGTGTTGCAGAGCAGTGCAAGTAGGTTTTTTTTTCTCTATGAGCAAAATAAGATCACGAAACTGATGAGCCTGCCTTCAAATATTCATTGTGGAGATGCTTTTCCCTAAAAGATGCTTTTAATTCCTTACGTTTTATGAAATATCTTCTGCAGCAATATGTAATTACTGGATTGGATCCTAAGCATCATGTGAATAATTCTGGTTGTGGAATGGGTCTTTTTCATCTCCTCCTTCCTGCTACATACTCTTCCTCAAATCAGATCAAGCTCTGACACAAATTAAACTGTGATCCTCAGACTGAAAGGAGTGAACCATACCAAGTTAAAGACAAGAAGCCTTTTCCATGGTCTGAACTAGAATGACATTTTCTGCAACTACCCAGCTGCCATTTATTATAGCAAGTGGAGTCTGCTACTGTATGACATTGATCCATGTTTAAATCTCATGGAAGGAATATTTAGTTCTGTGGGAACTAGAACACTATCTGGTCTCAGTCTATATGACATTATTGCCAGTTTAATGATTTCATCCACAGCTCTGTCTTGCATTTTTAATTAGGTCAGAAAATGCCAGCAGCAGTATCCATTTGGAAAGCTAATGATAACTACAACAGTCGTTTTATAGCTTCATGGAAAGGACCAGGCTGATCAAATCCAGATCAAATACTTTTTGGAATTAAGAGTGAAAATAATAAATGAACAACTCACAATCTAATGCTAACACTATATATCCAAACTGGTCACTTTATCTAAGAGACAATAAAAAGGCAATTACTTAACTTGTACTAGTTAACTGGGAGGCATTACTATTCAGAAAAAAAAATGTCCCACTTCTGCTTATATCAGAATTTATCAACAGACAACTGAATACTTCTCTATATGAAATCACAAGATTTCCTTAAAAGTGGCCATCCTGTTAGCTTTACCTACTACATGCTAATACAGTTAAATCAGTTTTCTACATAATAAAGGCTTAGAGCTACTGAGAGGGAGCTGAAGCCTTCAGATGCCAGCTACCAGATATCTAACCATTTTCAACTTTTCCATCTCTGCAGATTCTTTCCTCTTTTCGAAGAGGGAGCTGTAGGTACTAGAGCATTGGAAAGTACAAACTACCTTTAAAAAAGCAAAAAGTAGAAACTGTCTTTATGGCAAAAATTTTAAGAACCGCAATGCATTTTGTCTCTTTGATAAATACCCATTGCACGGGTAAAACAGAATCATTTAAAGAAACTTAAACAAATTTGTTCTAAAACACCTAAAGAGAATACAGACTGTTCTTTATACAAGTGATATTTACAAAAGTTACTGAGAACTCAACACTGGTAAATAAAGATGTGGTTTTCATTTTCCATTTATCAAATTAAAAAAATCCTGCAGACCAATAGGTATGAAAGTTCAGATTTGTTTATCATAATCCTTTACTCAAGAGTAGTTATGAGTAACAGATGTGCCTCATTAAGTGTTATAAACAGACACAATTCCTTTAAATAGCGATCTTCGAAACTGGCCTTTTCTGGATATTAAGAGGGGGGAAACACACTAACTTATTTTGATACGCTCTAGTCTACTATGATTAAGACTCATTACAAGATTCTTAAATAACATAGTTATTACTTTGGGTGTTTTTCCTGACATAGTGGTTAAGGTAATGTTTACGAAGGTGATGCAATAACTGAAAACAAAGACTGTGAAAACAGCCAGTGCTCAAAGTTGATGCTGTAAAGCACCAAAAAAACCAAAAACATTCATGTCCCCTATACATCCCCGACACAGTCTTTTTTCCATCAATTTAGCTGGGAAATTAATATAGGAAGTTTTATAATTTGCAGCACTCATCTTGTATAAAATCAGTATGCTCCAACTCCTGTATTTCACCATTTATTTTCAGAATTATTTTGGATTACTAAAACGATTTGTTTCTTTACCATTAAAATTAAATGAGAGACAACATAATAACTGCAAAATAATATGTCAAGCATTAAAAAGAAATAATTTCTTAAAAAGACTAATTACCTGTTGGCAATATTCCCATGTAATGGTAAAAGACCGCACTTGTATTTTGCTGTATTGCCCATCAGCAGTAAACTCTTGCATTGTTTCAACGTGCTTCAACTCCATTTTTCCCCCTGGGTTTCCCAACTACAGCAACTGTGTTAATTGCTGTGCCAAGTGGGCAAATAGCCTCCTAAATTTTACAGTAGATAAACCATCCCTATTTGTAAAGTAATCAATATAAGGTAAGTTTGTACCCTTTTTTTCCAACATGCACAGAAGCCCCCCATCGTCGTCCCTCTCCCCCCCACAAAATCCTTTATCAATATGGAAAGCTGTCTCTCTGCATTCATCAGTAATCAGTGTACGGAAAAGGCTAGTGGATTTTGCCAGCGGTGAAAGATCTAATCATGACAAGATCAAGCCAGCTGTCAGGTCTAATCAACTTGACGCATTGCACTTTTCATATTCAATGGAGAATGTTGAGCAAATTCTTCTTTAGCAGTTGATTATAGATTTAAATTCAAAATGCAAACAATACTTCGCATTCAATCCAGAATAGAAAGTTTCAAATTTGTCTTTCTGCAGTATTAAGTAGCTGAGTGAAACTACATGTCAAAACAAAGTAGAAGGCTATTACTGCCTCCCCTTCTCATACTGCAGCAGTTTTTGCTGTTCAGACTAACAGGGTGCCATGTTGACTGGCATGCACCAAAACCTGTTATCTTATCAGGGGAAACAGACTGTACGAGACAAGATAAATATAACATATAGAAAATGGATGTTATCAATTCAACTGAAGCTCTCTTTGCTACATTTGCAGACTGAAAGGGAACAACACACAAACCAGCTTAACAATATAGCATACAACCAACCAGCCAAGGGGTTGAAATAAAATGAGCCCAACAGCACCAGCCAGCTTTAATAAATTCATTTTTCACCCATATAAACCCTAAATCAAAATAGAAAAATGCACTTGCTCATCCTTTCAAGATAATCTGCTTTTAAACAACAAGAAAAAAACAAAGGGCTTTGGCAGATGTTATATTATCTAGGAATGACTCATAATTGAATGCTTTTGGTAACTCTCAAAAAAAAAAAAAAAGTCCAAGCACGTCATTGGGTGCCTAACAAGCTACCAAAATGGAGTACCACATAGATATTTTCAAGCTGTGCTCGAAAGCAGATTTGGGGTCATAGCAAAAGAGATGACGCTGGAACAGCAGTTCTGATGAAAGAATGATTTAACACACATTCATTTCAAAAACACGCCATTTGACATACGGGACTTTTTTATTTATAAGAAACCACCCTTCTCTCCAGCATTATGGAATCTTAAAATTTACACTTGTGTTTTAAATGTCTTATAGGTTAAGAAAGGCATTCAGACAGACTGTTGCTAAAATTGTCACAACTCCCCCCCCCCCCCCCGTCCCAAATAAAAACAGAAAATTCTCTGGGCTTAAACTAAACAGATTTTTGAACAATTCAAATTCAAGAACAACATAAATACAGTAAGAAACAAAATACACAGCAACTCCAGAATTGTATTTAGTAAATAGGCTAAAATAGATCACAGAACTGGATACAGCATTCAAGGTGAGGCTTGACCAATGCAGAGTAGAGTGGAACTATTCTTTCTCGTGATTTTGAAATTATACTTCTACAGATTCATCAAAAAATTGTATTTGCCTTTTTTTTTGCAACTATTTTCTGCTGACTCATTTTCAGCTTGTGATCAACTATAACTCCAAGATCCTTTTCACATGTAACTACTGCCAAACCAGCTATCTATCTCCTCCAATCTATTTTCCTGACACCATTGCTTTTCCTGAAATCTTGTGGCTGCCCCTATGTCATCTTTATCCTAATCAGTTCAAAGCGAAGTTCTTGAATATTTTTCCTCCTGGGCTTTTGCTTGTTTTCAATTTTTATATCATCAGCATTTACCCAACCATTCAGATGCTATTGCAATATTTGTACTAGGCTCTTCTCTTGTTTAAAAGATGAAATTAATTATTCCCTCAACCTTCAATAGCCATGAGAAAGTTATCCCCATTAATTTTATTGGAACCAGAATTTACAGATTTTTGATGCTGCTTTTCCTAATATATTTAGAGAGCAATCCTATGGTTCCAGGAGACAGCCCCTAGCATCCCAAAGCACTGTCTAGACTCTAGAGGAAACAATGTAAAAAGGAGGCCAGAGAAGTGAAGATCTCCTCTATCCTCTTCCCGCCTTGCGGGCAATAGCCCTGCAGGGCATTGGATACTTGGAAGCCTCCAAGATCAGAGGCTGTATAACAAGGTGCAACCAATAGGGCTGCATCCTTAAGTTAAGATACTGCTATTTGGGTTCAGACTCACAGCTCTCTATAATAATTTAAGGCAGCACACTATCAAATAACTTGAAATACTACAGGTTATAATATCCACAAGATCAAAATAGTTTGAACGGTATACTGTAGTCTATGGTCATCAATGTAAAGATAGTTACTTTTACTTCTTGATTGCTTAGTGACTTTTGATATCATGGGTGGGTAGTTCCCACTTCTGGGAATTGGGTTATTTACCTATTCTGAATGGGGTTGTACCTTCTCTGAAGGAACAAGTTTGAATTTTGGGGTGCTTCTGGATCCATCCGTTTTACTGGAGGACCAAGAGACTACAGTGGCCTGCACTGCCCATTATGAACTTTGGTGGAGCACCAGCTATGCCTATTCCTGGATAGAGATAGCCTAGCCAATGTAACAGCAGTGCTGGAAACCTTACAACTAGACTAATTCACTCTATGTGGGGCTACCCTTGTGCCTGGTTGAGAAGCTGCAGTTAGTGCAGGATGCCGCAGCTAGAATGCTTAGTGGGGTTCCTAGCTATATATACATGACATCTGTGTTAAAAGAATTGCACTGGCTGCCTATTAACTACCTACAGAATCCACTTTGGGACAGCTTCAATTCTTCATCTGTATAAGCCTCCTCTATGAATTATATATATATATGTGTGTGTGTATATACATACGTGTGTGTTTGTATATTGTTTTATTTTATTATTTGAAGACTGAGTTCCTCCTCCTATAGTACTTAAAAACAGTGAAGAAAAATACAGCTACCCCCTAACAACAAGCCTATCCCATGTTCCACAATGTAGTGACATGGTATCAAGATATTGAGTCTGGTTCTATGCTAGCAAGAATATAGTACTGAAAGACAAACACCAGTTTTTATAGTCTAGAAATCGCCTTGGGTGTCAAACAGTGAAGGTAAAAGTATATTTTCATTTCAACTCACTAAAAATAGAAGCCATTTCCCTCATATCTCCATGTTGCTTTAAACAAATGCTTCATCTGTTTATATCATTTCCATCAGAATGATGGGTTACAGGCAGATTGTTTTCAGGCTTATGTCATCAGAACAGGGATGGGCAGTACAGAACGTGCTTTCCGTTTACAGGGCCAAAGGTTCAATCCCCGGAATCTCTCTCTTGACAGCCAATGGATACCGACAGCAGAATCAAGTGAAAAGGCTTTTCCTGGACTGTACTACTTCAGGCTGGTGGGTGGAGGGCAAAGTTAAATTCTTTACCCATGAAAAAAAATCCCTGCATACATAAAAATATGTCATAGAGAACACTTAGCCTGCTGTTGTCCCTAAGCTGTTGTTTACCTACATCTATGGATATTTCTGCAGAGGGGCTCTGTCTCCCACCACCTCAGCCCAAAATTGTACCAGTCCAGGAAAAGGTTTAGCAGCTGATTTGACTGACTGCAGAAAGAGGAGCCCAAAACTAAACTGAGCAAGAATAAGACTGGCCTGAGGGCTTGACAGTACTGGGCAGGGCTTGACCATTTTTTATTAGTGAGATGAGGGATGCTTGAGGAATTTGTTTTTAGTGAATTCTGATACAAACTGAGGTGATCCACACCTCCTGAACTAAGATGTGAATCAGAACGTAGCTATTCATCCGATTTCATGCTTCTCCAAATGTTGTAATACAATTTCTGGCATTTAAGAATGTGTGTTTTAAGAGAAACTACATTGAAATATGTATTAAATGAAAGTTTTCATGCAGATATTTTAAAACTATTTAGAGTAAAATAGACTTATGAGGGAACACATTTATTTATTTATTTATTTTATTCCATTTATATACCGCCCCATAGCCGAAGCATGTGAAAGTGACATGGACAGGTAATAGACGGACTTGTCCAGCGCTAGGTGAGATGTGGTTTGAATAAATGTGTTCAAGATCGCTTTTGTCTGGGCATTTGGAAGTCTGACCCAGCTGCTGGTTTTAGTTTGGACGGAAACATTTTACCATAACAATTCTCATTTCAAAGCTTTTCAGTGATGCAATAAATAAATCCTGGAGCAAGGTAAACTAATTGCATGAGCATGTGCAAACGTATGGGAGGAAAAAGGGGGAAATTAAACCTCAAGTTGCATTCACTCAGCCTTCAACATGTGTCCTAAACATGGTCATATAAATCCATCCCTATTGCAGGATATTTTTGTGCACAGCAGCTCTCAATATAGATATAATACTCAACAGCTTGTGCATATTTGTACTAATGGTAAAATGACCCGAGGTTCATTGCTCTGCAAATGCCTTAAGCACATTCCACAATTTATGCAAATGGTTCAGTAAACAATGCAACAAAATAAGTAAAATTAATCAGTCTCCACTGTAGTAATGAAAGTCAGCACTGGAGCGTTCATCCAGCTCTATTTATTTTGGGAACGCTTTTCTTTTTATTAGTACATGAACCCAATTATATTACAATAGAAATAATGTGCATCATAATAATAGATACAACCTATTATATTACTGATTATTCTTTTCATTGTTATGCACTTTGTGAAAAAGCTCAAACATTATAATTTTAAAATGATAAGAGGATTAGTATTTCCTCCTGCATAAAGGCTACAAGACTATAGATGTATTAGAATAGGTATGGGGGACCCTCCTCCAGTGCTTTGCATTTAATAGCATCAGTCCATCCTCCACCACAACAATCCCTTCCACTTTCCCTCCATTTTCTTGCTGTTCACTAATATTCGTAAGATCAACTTAATACCTAGCGATTTCAGTCACCTGTACTGAGAAATGGGGACATACATTTTTTCCTCTGCCTTATGATTATGGTATTCGCAGTTAGCATATTGCTCTTATCTCCGTCCATGGCCTTTTACAAAGAGCAAATACGAAAAATCCCTATCGTAAGGGGGTTACAATCTAAATTAAGACACTGGGTTCGGATGTTATTTAACCCATCTTGACAATGGCTTAATTGGCCAAAATAACCCACTCTGATAACCCACATTCTGCAGAGTGTGTTATTTAACCCATCATAGTTTGTCGTGTCATGGTCACAATGGGTTATTTTGGTTGCCCACAGAGTGCTTGGCAAGAGTGGTCAAAATCGCTGCTGTCGCTCTCCTCCAAATAGCATGATTGACATAAGAAGCAGTGTTTCCAAGGCACTATATAAAGGCTATAGAAAATTCAATATATGCAGGTGCCACACAGCCTTGGTATCTTTCCACAACACTATTAACTCTGCAATCTGCTGTCAAATAACAGAAAAACACATAGGTTAATTAATGGGGCCAACCACAAATAAAAAGATTATTTCAGTTGTCATGTAAAACTGAACGCTGGTGGAATTTGCTTCCCCTAGAGCAGGTGTTGTCAATAAACAGCCCACATGTGGCCCCCACTGCCCCACCACTGTGCAGAAATTGGTAGTCGTGGCAAAAAATATATGACAGTCTGGGTTGCTACCAAAATTTGGCAACAAACTGCTGGTTTTGTTTGCTGCCACCAGGAGTGTGGGGCGATCAAGGGACTCAAATGTCACCCCCATACCCACTGAAGTTGCTCACCTCTGCCCTACAGGTACAAAACTCCAAGTATGCATAATATCCTCTGGAAGCACTAGAAGGCATTGCTATTCATGTTGGCATTCAACAATAAAAAAACAAAGCAAAAAACAGGAATGTGCTGTCTTTATTGTATCCGTCTTCCTAAAACAGTTGCTGACCATGATGAGCCCATCCAGAAGAGTAGCATAGAAACAGAATTAAACTAAAGTATTACCGAGATGCAAATGAGTAAAACAGGGACAAAAGAATAACAAATCAGCAGACACCTACTTCATTACTCCATAACATTGCAGGGCTATGTGATCTATCCTTCTTTAAAGATTATGGTTATCAGCAATGGTAAGTAATTTGGATTAAGACAGAACGTTGCAAGTTTCGTAAAAGAAATTCATTAGTACAATTTCCTAAGATAAAATTCTTCTCCTTGATGTAAGCATCATTAAATATTGATGGTTCAGAATGACAAATGTTTCAAAAATGTTTAGATAAATATTTAGAGTTACAAACAAATGGAAATAATCATATAGTATATTTCATTTGCCACATACCCCATTTTCAGTACGTTTCTCCACAGGTATATTGATTCCATTCCTTTGAGCCTGAGTCTGACGGCCTGGGAAAAATACAGATACAATATGTAAATGTATTTGTTTCCAATTAAACAGCTACTCAAGGCATCAATAAAGGTTAGACAAACACACACGCATCTAAATTCTCAAAACAAGACCAACTACATATTTTTATTTGATCAAAACAGTTTACGATGTTGAACAGCAGATGAGTAAATGTTTTCCGTCTTTTTGGTGGTACTGGTGTTTGCTTGTTTTCAAAATCTATTTGAAGCTCAGTTAATAACAACACAATAACTACTAGAACTGATGCAATCTGAGTAGTACTACCCTGGTGTAAACATCTAGTGATTAGCCTGTTGATTTTCTCAGAGATATATAAGGGATAGCTACACTTCATCCACCCCCCCCCCCCCCAAAAAAAAAACCCGCCACCACTGTTCCTGAGACAGGACTTCAACCAACACTTTTTTTCATGTAAAAAGCACCACCTTCATCATTGCTGGTGTTCCAGGGAGTGGTTCCCACCAGCCATTGAGAAACATTGCCTGCCTACCCATTTCCTTACAAGAAGCTACCACCAATGAAGCTATTGCTCCATGGAAGAAGACAAGTAAGTGGAAACTGACGAGGAATTTGACAATTTCACCCCCAAAATTTTTTTGCCTCAAAACTCTAGTGCAGCCTTCCCCAACCTGG
This sequence comes from Anniella stebbinsi, assembly GCA_029215795.1. NCBI lineage: Eukaryota > Metazoa > Chordata > Lepidosauria > Squamata > Anniellidae > Anniella > Anniella stebbinsi. The sequence continues at coordinate 357,691,187 of JARDYH010000001.1, forward strand.
TGCACTTCGGATGGCTTGGACTTCAACACCCATCAGCCAATGGTCAGGAACGTTGGGAGTTATAGTCCAAAATGTCTGGAGTGCATCACATTAGGGAAAGGTGCTCTAGTGGGATTAGCTGCAGAGGTGCAAAGAGGAAAGCTTCACAAACTTTGATTAAGCTGAGATAGTGCATTCAAATGCAATGACAAACCGTAGTTAATGCAAAGACGGGTTGCTTAACCATAACTGTGGCTCTCTAAGTAGTCATCTGTGAACTCAACACATATGGGTTATGTGCCTGCACAGCACAGTCATTTGGAACATTCTAGAGATAAACAGAATTTTAGGCAGGAGCCCACCCCCACCTCTCTGAACACACTTTTGGCATGCCCCCCCCCCCCCCCGCCTGTCTCTTAGTTCTAATTCTGCCACAGTGGAGGAATAAAGAAAGCAAGTCATCAAAGTGGGGAGGAGTGTGTGTTACGTGTTCACAGATGACCACTCAAAGGCAACCTGTCCTTCTTCTCTGTGATCTCTGTGAGTCACACATATGGGTGACTGACAAGTAAGAGGCTTACGAAAGGAGGGAGATGTCAACCCAGAATTGAAGAAAGGACTGCTCTTCTAAAAAGCACATCAGCCTGAGCTCTGATATCCAGGCGGTAATATTTGATGACGTTGAGGGCTGCACTACAGAGTGGCGGAAGCGAAATACCTCTGAAGAAAGCAGCAGAGGATGCTATGGCTCTAGCCAAGTGATCCATACTTGTAAGGGAACCAGTAATTGTGCCAGTTGATAGATGAGAAGTATGGATGAAACCACCCACTTGGCGAAGCTTTGAAATGACACTGGGTGACCCTTCTTGGGTCCTGAGTGGCAGACAAATAAACAAGATGATGATCTATGGATGTAGAATGAAAGTGTCTTTCAGACATCTAGGGAATGAAGCTTGACCTCCATCGGGGAGATAGGTTGAGGAAGGAAAGTTGGTAGTAGAAAATCCTGAGTTAGATGGAATGGTGAGATTTTTGGAAGAAAGGAGCTGTACAGGCACAGCACTACTCTCTCCCGATGAAAAGTTAGGAACAGTTAGTCATGTCAAAGTAATAACAATGAGGAAAACCACTTTTATTGGGAGAAGCTAAGGTCAGCCACAACCATAGACACAAAGGATTTGGCTGCTAATTTTGACAGTATCACTGACAGGCTCCAGGCTGGGGCTGGCATGGAGGCCAGTGGTTAGAAGTTAAGTCCTTCAAGGAACTGTTTAACATGAGGATGTGAAAAGAAAGAAAAAACTTCAATAGTGTCATAATTAGCTTGTATGGCTGCTAAGTAAACTTTGATAGAGTGTGAGGGATCAGCAGGGCTCGCCACTCATAGCATCACTGGTTTCCCTGCAAACTCCTGGGCTCCCATGCCATTTGGTTTGTAAGAGTGTTCATTACGCGTAGGTTGGAGGTATTTGTTCTGAAACGGCCTTTTTGAGTGAAAGGAGGAATATGAACCTTATATGGAAGTTCGGCTTGTGCCCAAATCAGGTTGATGTCAAGGTGGCCATTGGCATTGCCAGTACAGAGATGGTCAGTTGGCAGAGGTTGCCAAGGATTACAATCCTATTCTCATCTTCTGGGCGGATGTCTTTATTTTGTAGATATGGTTGTGGGTTCATCCGTGGATGCACTGATAAGGTCTTTGTCATCCAACAGGAGGTCCTCTAGTCTCAATCTAGCTTCCTGGTGGAATCCTGCACTACAGAGCCAGGCATGATGTTGCAAAAACAGCTGCTGCCATGGCCTTTCAGCTGCAATCAGCCAAGTGGCAGGCTGTGTTGTCCTGTTGGCCTGTGGACTTCAGCTTGGATTATCATCATCAGGTTTTTGACGTCTTCTGGGAGACGGTTGAAGAAAGCAGCAGCTTTTCCTGTAAGAATTGTTGGTAGGCTGCCATGCAGGCCCCATAGTTCATCATGCAGAGTGACAGAGTTGCAGTAGAGCAGATTCTGCATCCCACTGAGTCTAATTTTCTTTCCTGTGACTCCACAGGGGCAGAGTGAGGCTTTTGTATTGTCTTCAGTTGGGATACTTTTACTATTATGAAGTTTGGCATGGGGCGTTTGAAGAGGAAGCCGCAATCCTCTTCTTGAATCCTATATAGATTCTCTATTTTTCTAGACCTGGGTGGGAGAGAAGAGGGTTTCACCCAGGATTGTTTGATTATGTGCAGCAATAATGGAAGCATTGGGATGGTAAGCGGTGGAGCGAAGTCTGATATCATCCAATGGGGAGAAAGGGTTTGGAGCCCTACAACAGCATCCAGTGAGGAGGTTGAAGTCCGAACAGAAGAAGCAGAAGACAAGTCTGAGCAATAGTTGTGCTATGCTGAAGAGGGTGCATTAGTCAGTGTTTGTGTGTTGGGGCCAGCAATGGCTGGGTAAATTGTACTGGCAGAAGTGACTGTGCGGTTCATCAGACAAGCGTTTTATCGCACGCTCACTACTGCCCTCTTATGGAAGTGCGCACGTCCTTTAGACGATGATGTCTGCCTCCCACGTGGCTCCTGCTCCTTCCACTCATTTTTCCATGGCAAAATAGACCCCTTTTAATCCATCTTTTAAAAAAAAACAGAAGGTGCTGTGATCTCCTGCTGTGTGCAGGAAATGTGGCGTGATAAAAACAGTCTCTGAATGGGCCACCTGGTCTCTATTTGCTTTCTATTTCCCCTCCAGGAAGAATGAAGAAGTGCGGAGAAGTGACGGTACAGAAACGTGATTTTCCCCTGTGTGATGACGCTTTGTGTAGCAGCTGGTGGATCCAGGAGTTTTTTCAGGGTTACAACCTCAGTTTGCCGCTAGAATGTTCCAAATGACTGCTCCTCGCAAGCGCATAATCCATATGTGTGACTCACAGAGACCACAAAGAAGAAACATAAGCCAATTTTAAACCATGGTCTCAGCTCACGGTTTGATAGCCAAAAACCACAGTTAGCTGGCTGGGGTGGGTATGGGCATACAAACAACAATTAAGCTAAACAAACCATGGCTTAGCGTTATGTCCCAATGCAACCTTTGTGGCAAACTCAAAGTGGAATGCACCTGGGATCATTTCTTTCACTGCATATTAATCACTTAAGGGAAGAGTCTGTACATTATATTCAAGCTCAGGAAGTAGCCTGATTAGACATTAAGGCAAATAAATTTAAGTAGTAACTTTATATATTTTATAGACTTTCTGTCAACCTCAGCTTGTGAATCCCCATTTATAGTTAAGATTGGAAAAGTTAAATTTCATCACCACTGTGGATGTAAATGAGAACTAACTTGATTGGCTGCTGCTGCCACACACTGGCAGCCAAGCTATTTTGTGGTACAGCTGCAGCTTCTCACTCCGGGACTGACTGTTCTAGTAATGACATTCAAAGGAGAGGCAGACTGGGAAGAAGACACATGTGATTTAGAGGTGACAAAGCAGCAAGACAGTCCAAGAACACAGGGCTAAAAAGCCCAACCCAAGTACAGCATGTATTGTATAGGTAACAATACATACAAGTATTTGGGAGGAGAGGAACAAATAAAAATGGGTAATAGACAGGTACAGGGAAAAGATGAAGGGTGGCTTTTGGTATTACAAGTGCCAACAAGCCGATAAAGTGAGTGATTCATGCACTTGCTTTTTGTGTTTTTGTTGTAATGCCCAAATGTAGGTTGATGTGCAAGCTGTTCACACATACTGGCTTTGCCTTCAGAGCAGGACTAACAGGCAGTAGAATGAAAGAAGACACTGACGACAACGTGGCCTAAAGCATTATTTTCTTCAACCAAAATAGAGGTTGCTTTTTGTTTTAAAATGTTTATATAAAAATAAATTCATCTCTGAAAGGCCTGAAACCCCAGCAGCTTCCAAGACAAAAACAATATGAACAAGCTTCCAGGTAGACATGGTTAGGACTGTACAATAAATAGATTTAAATGTAAGCTTATGTGAAATGTTTGAGACCTATAATTACAGTGTGGGTAAAGGGCATCAGGTAGCAAAAAAAAAAAAAAACAAGAAAAGAATTCTACACGTAGCAAGAAGTGTGTACGAATGCTGAGTATTCAGTGTCAAAGGAAGTAGAAACAATTGTACGGAATAGTGAGATCTGCTTGGAAGAGGAAACATAGTAGGGTTACATGATCATTTTGTTTCAGTTCACAAACAACTCAGAAATGCCCCATGTTCTCTGAAAATGTTTGCGAATTCCAAACTTGCGTTTGCAAAATGTGATTTTTTAAAAAATGCACAAATTTTGAAAATGCTCAACTTTTCCCTTGCAAATGAACCAAAAAACAGGTCACAAAAGAGAACAGGACTGAGCTGAACTGAGCTTTGAGGTAAAGTTCAGAGAATTTCAGGAACCTCAAGTATCCCTGGTTCTCCCATCTCTAAAAAATACTGAAGGGGGTGGAGGGAGAGGGACTCTCAGTTTTAGGATACATTGTTGAGCAGACTATCTGCACACCCAATTGTTTTCAATAGCATTGTCAAGACCCAGCAATATTCTGAAGTTTTAAAAATGGCTAACACAGGATGGATATTTTGTTTAGCCTCAAGACATCCTCTCCATCAGTTTGCAAAATTTACTCATTAACCATGAGTAAGAATTAAAGTTGAGATTATCAGTGGGGGCAGAGTTTGGGGGAGGGGGAAAGGAGATGGCAGAGTGATATGATCTGTGGTACCCCAAGACCTGGGTGGGTCGGTGGGTAGACAGAAGAAAGGAGGGTGAGGAGAGTCCTGAAAGGCTCAGGTGGTAATGAAGGGGAAAAGAAACAGGCTGCCATAGTAGCGGCTGGGATAACCACAAGGCAAAAGCAAATAGCAATGGTAAGAATAGGCAAAATAATTAATGGAGAAAGTTGGGAAGTCAGTACATAGGGATAAGCAGCAATGAAAGTGGCCTTTGTAGAGGGCTATTGCCCTATATAAATGCTTATATGTGGTTTTAGCTATCATACTCTTGAGACAACAATATAACAATGCTGCTTTGTCATCATACTGGCACATTTTACTTGCATCTATAAAAGTCAGTGAGATAAAGTTGATCTGTTGGGGAAGTAATGAGCACTTTAAGAATAAATGTATACACACCCTGTTCGCTACTTTCTGCTGGAGATTCTTCATGCCGAAGAAAAAATTTCACCTCCTCCCTACGAGGTCCCCACTTCTGTAGATGGTCATACATCATATGATCAAAGGGAATATGCCGTTCTGAATACAGAAAAATCAGATATTTCTCATCAGAGCAACTTATTGGACATCTGTTTGCAATAAAAGTAAGCGAAGTAAATGAAATGAAATGTAACAGCTTGTTTTACTTTGTTCCATGATAACATTTTACAAAATCACAACGTTAGTAGTGCCCAAATGGATAATCTAGTCCTCTCCTCTTCATGACCCTAGAATTTCTCAAAAATGTGCTCTTCCACCTTTTGGGGTGGGGGGGGAGATCTCTAAAGGATGAGATTTCATAACCTAAAGCAGTCCTCAAACCGATCAGCTGGTTCACATAATCAAATGACCCAGGGTTAACAAACAATGGGCTGTTTGCAATGTGCAGAAATGAGCAAGGGAGATGGCTCCCAAACTGCTCGCTTCTGCTTTGGTTCACAACCCAGGAACATTCCTGGATTATTCACAGTGCCGTCTGAACCTAGGAACTCTGGTTTGTTGAGGGAGAAACAACCCAGAGTTTTAATCAAACAACAAATCATGGGTTAAACCTCTGGGTTGTTTCTCCCTCAATAACATACATTGACCACAACCTAGGAATAGTTCCTGGGTTGTTTAGCAAAATGAAAGCGGGTGAGCACTTGGGAATCAGCACACCCACTTGCTCCTGACCTCTCACAAGCAACCCACTGATTGCTTCAATACCTGTTAACAAATCTCCCCAGGTACATTGGTCCTTAGTTCCTGAATTTCTTTCTTTTTATCTGTTCTTCACCAGTTTTCTGGGATCATGCCAATCTATGGTGTATTCCCACAGCTAGTGCTAATTTATGGTAATTAAGGCAATCATATGATCTTTTCATTTTGTGCCAAAATTAAGTGGGTGGGCAACGTCTTCCATTCTGCAATCTCATCATAACTATATTATGAACCATAGATTCAAGGCTGAATGTGCACATTTAGCTATGTACAAATTCGTGTTATTTGTATACCACCTTCACAAACAGATGCTATTAAATTAGTTTATAATAAAACTAGTTTGTCTCTTCCATTGACAATTTAGAGAGGAATAGGTAACTGGTGGGGTAGTGCAAGTTTCCCTTTATCCACCCCCACATGATTTAACATCTGCATCAGGGGTAGGCAATCTCGTGCCCTCCAGAAGTTTTGCACTACAATTCCCATACACCCTGACTATTGGCCATGCTGGCTGGGGCGAACATCTGAAAGGCACCAGGTTGCCTATTCCTGATGCAGATGTTAACCTGCTGATCTACATGAAACCTCTGGGAGAAGTCATATGGAGGTCTGGGCTGCAATGTCACCAATATGCGGATGTTATGCAGTTCTATTTTTGTATTCCACCTTGTAATCCAAGGGAAGCTGTGAAACATGTGAATAAGAGCTGGGGTCAGTTTTAAGCTGGATAAGGGTGAACACGCTGAAATTTAATGCAGACAGGATGGAAGTACTTTGGATGGGAAAACTGGCTAATCTGGGTACAACTGGTATTCAACTGGTATTGAATGGAGTTGTACTCTTCCTGAAGAAACAGGCCCATAACTTGAGGGTTCTTCTAGACTCGATGACGTTTATGGAAGCACAGGTGGCAGCAGAAGCCAGAAGTGCCTTTAGTCAATTTCCCTTAGTATCGCAGCTGTGACCCTATGTAGGAAAAGTGGACCTGGATTTGGGTATCGTGCTCTACTTACATCCAGATAGTGCTCTACTTACATCCAGATTGAACAACTGTAATGTGCTCTGTGTGTAGCTGCCTTGGAATATGACTCAGAAACTTCAGCTGGTACAGAACATGGTTGCCTGAGTCCTTGCTTATCAGTCAGATCATACTGCACCAATCCTGTACCAGCTGCACTGGTTGCCAGTGTGTTTCCAGGCCCAATTCAAAGTGCTGTTTTTGACAGTTGAAACCTTAAATGGTTTTGAGTCTAGGTTACTGAAGGACTACCTAGATCCATATGAACATGCCTGTGTTTTAAGATCAACTTTGGAGGCCTTACTAGTTTGCCCACCACTAAGCTCAATAAGGTATCAATAACATAGGGCTTTCTCAGTAGTGGCCCCTGTAGTATGGAATTCCTTTCTAAGAAATATATGGCTGTTCCCATTTTTAATTAAAAATTCATCTCTTCTTCCTGACTTTTAACTATGGTCTTGAAAGATAGCTAAAAATAGATAGCATAATATAATATACAACTACAGGAGAAAAAGTATCCTCATAGGATATCCACATATCCGAAACGCCTATTTTCATTAATTCACTAATTATATTACCAAGAAATCCCCCAACATTCTGGAAGTAACTCATTTTAAGCTTAAGGAGGGGGATATATATATATATATATATATATGCATAAGGAAGTGTTTTCCTAAGTTTAAAGGTTTCAGCTGGTGACAAAAAACAAAAGGACTACAGTATCTCTAGTGAGAATGAAATGATAAACTTGGTATAATACTGCATGAATGAATGCTCCAGCAAAAGTAAAAAGTGCAGAATAATACAACAACTTTATCCGCCGAACATTTAGCTCATAGAACACTTTGTGATTCCTTCACCTCTCCCTGGTTAAAGGCTTTAAAGAATAAACTTATATGCATAGGGCTTTCTGCTCCCTATCTATCTACGATGGGGTTTGACCAGGCTAGAGCAATAGTTAAACGGAGACTACTGGACATAGATGGACAAGAACTAGTGGAGGCATCTAGGGGCCCTTGTGCTCCACAGTCTCTGGGTTTGTCAGCTCAATATGATGGACGTGAAGCACCTTATCTAAAATGGTTAACTGTGCCCAAGAACAGACGGGCTTTCACGCTGTCAAGGTTTAACGTGTTGCCATCTAGACTAATTGAGGGCCGATTTAAGAAAATACCGCATAATAGCAGATGTTGCCCTTGCAATGGTATAGAGGTAGAATCAGTATCACATGTTCTCCTCTCTTGTAACTTTTACAAACAGGCTCGAGCAGATTTAATTTGGCCCATTACCCAAACTCTTCCAGGAAGATCCATAAATCAATTAACTGTCTTGCTCTTGCAGGGCTCGGATAAGACTACAACTGTACAAGTAGCAAAGTTTTTAAATTGGGCAATGTGTACAAGGATTTTATTGACTGAATAACCCTAATATTTTAAATTTTAATATTAACTATTGTATAAAATCAATGACAATGAATGATTTTAAAGTTTTAATATTTCATGTTTTGTACCTTTGGTCTATTGACTGTAATAAAGGTTTACTACTACTACTACTACTACAACAACTTGTTCAGGATACCAAGAGATAGCTTACCATTTCCACGCCACACTTCAGAGAGATGGCAACTGCCTTCTCCAGGTTCTTTGCAAAATTCCACCACATCTCGACAGGTTGTTTCAGGTGTAATTGGCACTTCAGTCAAAATCTGTTCATTGTTGCTGAGGAACACAGTTAATATCATCTGAAAAACAAGACAGCATCATGTAGAGCCAATCTTTTAAAGAGGCACAGATTTTGGTTTGCATAAAGCATAAGAGCTTGATAAATACAGTTTAGACTATTACCTTGACACAACGGTTTTTAATCTACAAGACATGAAGAACTTTACAAAACTAAGCAAACACCCCCTTAGAAATACAAAAAAAATGAAGACTGGCCCTGAGACCAACAAAACCAATAGAAGAAATAATATTTCCTACTGTTTCACAAATGGGGCTTTTATTCATTTTATTAAAGTATTTTTATCCTGATCCTCAGCCAAAAAGTATCCTGAAGCAACCTATGTATAATCAGTAAAATAATGCAATCAGTAAAAGAGAACAGTCTTAAAAGCCATGACACACAAGGAAAAAGGAATGGGGAGGGAAGAGGAAAGACTACCCTTGCTTCCCACTCTCATATCTTTCAGCCCAGCTTACTGGAATGGCTGGTGGTGGTGACAGTTGAGGGAGGAGGAGCCTTCATGGAGGTGGTTTTCACCAAGTCTGGATCCAATGGTGTTGTTCTGCTAGCTGAAGAGAAACCACTAACAGAACAGATTTCCCCTTACACCGTACATGGCTGCAGGGGGGAGGATAGGATGGTTAAGTCCTGCTGCATGAGCAGAAGTCCCATTGGATCCAAACCATAGTTTATAAATGCTCATGTACTGGCAACTTTTCGTGATCTAGGCTTGGATAGTTCATGTTTAAAGTGGGGATAGTATTTTCTTGCCACTATCTTAGTGAATTGCAAATAACAAGGGAACATTATTTTCACATGATGACAATCAGAACTCAAGTGAGTGAAAAGGCCCCTCCATCTGGACTTTAATGAGACTGTTATTTAAATAGAAAACACCTTTTCAAATGTGAGAGGGTGTACTTTATGTTCACAACTGTATAGTTCAAGAAACCTTAATACAAAATAGAGGCTTTATTGCAGCCATTTAAAGATATAGCACTCCAGAAAACAGAACCTTAAAGAAATAATGGGTTGGATTGAAAGAACAAGTTCAGTTATTAGCAATGTTCTGCCAACTGTTATACAAACACTAGTGGAAGAAAATCCAAAATCCTGCAATACCTACTAATGACAAATACACTCAAGTCTGCAATCCCCATTTTGAGACTGAGTCTATACTGCAGACCTATACTGTTTCTTCCACCATCCACTGCTTTTTCATTTTATTTCATTCCACCCAATAGCCAAAGCTCTCTGGACAGTTTACAAACCACAAACCCTAAAACTTCAATATAACAACATAATACAAATATGTATTTTTTTTTAAAAAAACAATTTTGCACAATCAACAATAAAGTCCCAAGACCCATTAAAATGTTATAATATGCTATCAAATGCCTGTGAGTAGAGCAAGGTTTTAACCAGATGATGGGAGATGACAATATTGGCACCAGGTGGATCTAATTGGAGAGAGCATTCCATAATTGGGGGTGGGGGCAGCACAGGTCCTGAGCAGTATAAACCAGTAGTTAGGTCAAAACTAGCACTTTGAACTGCGCTTGGAAACATACAGGAAGCCAGCGCAAGCTGACCAGGATTGGTATTCTTCTGGCTTCCACATTTTGCACAAGCTGCAGTTTCTGAACCTTCGTCAAAGGCAGGCTCATGTATAGCTCACTGCAGTAATCTAACTTGGCGGTCACCAGAGCATAGTTTCTGAACAGGGATACCCTGCCTTCAATAGAGGTGTAACTGAACCACGAACTGAAGCTGGTAGAAGGACTCAGTGCCACTGATGCCACCTGAGCCTCAAATGCACAGCATAGCCTGGTGAAAGTTCTGGAGAACTCAAAAGCATGCACAATTTGTTGTGGCATTTTGGTTAGTCCTAATCAAAGTATTGCCCAACTGTGGGTTTTGTATCCCCCACCCCACCCTGACCAACACAGCTATCTTTGTTTGTTTAATGTGCCTTGGAAAATACTAGTGGAAGAATTAGTGTAACAATGTACCTGGAGCAGCATCACAGTATACAAAGAGATCCTGCAATTTGGAAAGCAAGCCATTATGCCTGAAGCTCAAATAGTTTCCCATTGCAAAGCACTTGCAGCAGTCGCTTGTAAGCACACCACTTTAAATTCTCAAGTACAAAGCAAGCACTATCAGCTGGAGTGCAAATAGTTCCCCATAGGAAAGCAAGGATTACTTCGCACTCAGAGGTTGGGATTTCAACTGGCCATACTTGCAAGCAGCTGCTGTGGGCATTTTCATGTGGAGTTATTTAGGCTGACCATATGAAAAGGAGGACAGGGCTCATGTAACTTTAACAGTTGTATAGAAAAGGGAATTTCAGCCAGTATCATTTGTATGCAGTTAGTTCCTGGTGAAATTCCTTCTTCATCACAACAGTTAAAGTTGCAGGGGCCCTGCCTTCTTTTGTATATGGTCACTTTAGTATAGTGCCTGCAACTTTAACAGTTATGCTGAAGACTAACTGCATGCCGGCTAAAATTCCCTTTTCTCTACAACTGTTAAAGTTACATGAGCCCTGTCCTCCTTTTCATATGGTCACCCTAGAGTTATTTTTTTTTCTTTAAAAGCCCTCATGGCTGGAGCACAATGGGGAACTGCATACATTCCAGCCATGAGGGCTTGCTTTGCACAGAGTAAATGGTAACAATTTCGTGCAAACTACTGCACAATGTTTTAAGGGTGTTTTTAGGATGTTTTTAGGATGTTTTAGGATTTTTTATGTAGTTTTAATAATATGTGTTATGTTTTAATCAGTTTTATGTATTTTATCATGTTGTTGTTCCCCGCCTCGATCCAGACGGAGAGGCGGGTAAGAAATAAATGGTTGTTGTTGTTGTTGTTATTATTATTATTATTATTATTATTATTATTATGTCAGTTCATTTTTCTAGCTCACCATTTGTGAGCAGAAGAGACTCTCCACCCACAGAAGGGCACCTTTAGATCCAAGCATAGAGTGTGGCACTACCTTCTGAAACCAAAACTTATCTGAGACCTAACACACAGAATTTGCTATCCACCAAGTCAAAGGTTAGCCAACCAGCTATTACTGTAACCTATCTGGTGATTGACAACTCTGATTTGTGCAGTCTCAGGTAGACAGAAAAAAGTAGAGGTTTATCAAGCACTTGGTGGGTTGCAGTAGATTAGATGCCTCACAAGCTATGGAGTTTAAGGTAGGGAGCAGTATCTAATAAAGAGCTATTTTTGCACTGTAATACTAGCAGCAAAGTTCATTCTCTACCCTACTGATAAGGCACTGCAGAAGATACTACAGAAATAAAATGGGCAGCAAACATGATTTGCACAGTCGGTTCCAGGGAAAGAAGGCCAATGCCATGTCAAAACTACAGCTTCCAATGTGGAGAATTAAGTATTTGTTGTTTGAAAAACATACTGAGGCCCATAGCTAATTTATATCTTAATGAAAAATCTACCTAGCAAAGAGGTTGAACATGGAGGAATGATTGGTTCTAGCACTAATAACTACTCTCTATTCTCTCACTGCGGCAAAGTGTGTATATATATATATAAAGTGTGTGTATATCGAACGAGACTTCTGTTTTTGTTTATGATAATGGCCTAGATCAAAGCTATGGAAATTACCATTATGAATTTACCTACTTTGAACTTGCACTTCTTTAATTCTAATCCTGAGACTATAACTACTACACTATATAGAAAAGGCTATTTTCAAGGTGAGGAGTATGTCGGTGTTGGGGGTGGTGGAGAGAGGGAACTAGCTGTCCAACAATCCAAGAAACAAGCTTCTCTTGACTGGGACAGCTGGAAGTTGCTTTGAATAATAGAAGCCCACCCCACTCCACATTTATTTCTGCAAGCCAATTTACAAGCCAAGACCTAACCCTGTCCAAATTTGGGAGAAATTTGGCCTTTTCCCATCCAAATTTACCAGGCAACTACAGCAGAGAAAAACGTGGGTGGTTAACAAACCACCGTGGCTTATTAACCAGCCTCGTGTCATGTAAACCTGGTCAAAGACTCTATTATTATTATTATTATTATTATTATTATTATTATTATTTCTTACCCGCCTCTCCCTCCGGATCGAGGTGGGGAACAACATAAATGCAAAAAATATAAAATACATATACTAATTTTAAAAATATAAAATTAATACATCATTAAAATTAACAAAGTCTTAAAATTCGACTGGGTATGCCTGCCAGAAGAGATCAGTCTTCATAGTTCTCTTAAATTCTTGAAAACTGGTAAGTTGGCGGATCTCTCCCGGCAGGTCGTTCCACAGTCTGGGAGCGGCAGAAGAAAAGGTGCAAAGGAGGGCATGAATGTCATGCAACTAACGAGTAACAACCGCACAAAACAATGGTCACATGAAATGATCCTAAGGGTGTGATTTTTTATAAGTGATGTCAAGTGTGCCTTTCACCTTGTAATATGTCACTTGTGACTATTAAGATAACATAAAATGTTTAAAAACTGAATGAGCATTCTAGACAATGTATGGCTTCTATTCCACTTATAGACACAGGAAATACGTTTTAACTGTCATTTGTGAAAACAGCCTAAGGCGTGACCTTGCAAACCACCCCTGCAAGGTCAAACTAGGCAAACCAACCTTCCAAATGTTCACTGCAACATCATGCACTTCTTTTCCAATTTACAAATAATTGTCAAAAAATACAGAAATACAAATAGTGGTCTCTTGGACCTTCTCTCATTTGTAAATACCATAAGACAATCTGAGAAGACTTGCATTGGAACACAGTTGCAAAGGTCACTACTGAATTCTCCAATTATGCACCAATTCCAGTGCAATAAATAAAGGTCCCTCTGAACTAAGAACCTGCATTTCCCCCAAAATATTTATTCACATGTATCAATAAACATTAAAACAGTAACTTTTTTTTAAACAACAGCAAAAGGTTCTCTCACTTAATAAAGGTAAGGCATTTTATTAGCAGAATGCTTTTGCTTAAGAGAGACATATACAAATACATATTGAGGCCAGAGACTTTTCACAAAATTGTGATAGCGATTACTATTACTATCAGGAATATATTTCTATAATATGCAAGCTAAGATATACAAGAATGATATGATTCTAAGAAAATTCTGGAATAATGCTGTTTAAAAGAATTCAAATGCACACGATGTTAATATGCAAGCAAAACAACTTTTCAGAACAAGTACACGTACAAATCTAGTATCAAAGTGCAGATGTAAACCTCTAAAGATGAAAGCAGTGAAAACTCAGAATCACAGACCTATAAAATGCTATAAAGCAACATAGTAAAAGTAAGAGTTATGTCAGTTCACTCTCACCTTTCTTTTCATTATATTGCCTACTTTCCAATTTCTCTGCTTCACGCCACTCCTCCCCAGTTGCCAAGTATTCTCTTTTGATTTGTTTAAGATGCTTTCAAGAATCATTCCTAAAATGTTCCTCATGTGTAAATTGCAAATAAAACAATTAAAAAAAAAGACTGAAAAGTGAAAGCTGGAATCTAAAATAATTTCTGTGTGCAGGCTACTGTGAGAATCTACTTAAATGGATACTTCTCTGGTCTGCTGGTTTATGAATACAAGAGGCAATGACGTGCCAAGATTAAGTCCGCCTAATGAAACAAGACAGAGCATAGTTGTGACAGCAAGTAGATATGGTGGATCGAGTTTCACCTAATTAGGTAAGCTTACGCAGAGTTCTCTTTATCAAATGTGTAGTACTAACTGCTGCCTCAGTTTGGGAAATAGCACATCTAAACTATGGGCAATTGTTGCATTATGTAAGTAGAAAAGCTAAACTGTTTCCCTCAACCTTCTCTGAAACCTGTTTTAGCCTGCTTTGACAATGACATGCACATGATAGCTTTAGCTACTGGCTATAAAATCAACACAATGCAGACACAGCTGTATCTATTTTTAGTGGCAACCACTGCTGTGGCACATAAGAGTTTATCTCTATGATCAAAGATACTAACATTCTGCATTGATAAGAGAAAAGTAACAGTGACAAACATTTATATGAGGGCTAGGAAATCTCAGGTTCAGTGTACAAGTTTGGTCCTCTCTTTATTTCCATTCAGCTCCAAGCAATCCCCCTACCCACTGCATAGTGCCTGTTAAAAGCATCACCTTTCTTTGAGTATGAGAGCATCCTCATTTATAGGGCCTGTATCAACAAAGAATGGAACCTAGGTAGAGGTTCCGAGGTTAAACTCCAGTCGTGCAAGATTACCATATATTGGAAACAGAGCCCCCCAGAACTCATGTCAGCAACTACTAATCACTACACCAGTGTGGTGTAGTGGCTAAAGTGTTTGACAGGGAGTCGGGAGATCCAGGTTCTAGTCCCCATTCGGCCATGGAAACCCACTGGGTGACTTTGGGCCTGTCACAAACTCTCAGCCCAACCTACCTCACAGGGCTGTTGTTGTGAGGATAAAACGGAGAGGAGGAGGATGGGCTCCTCGGAGGAAAAAAGGTGGGATATAAATGCAATAAATAAATAAATAATCCTCTTCTGAGTGATTTGCTCAAGAAGAAGCTTCTACATCAAATTAAACATTATCGAACCGGACAATCCAGCTTGTTCAAGGAAAACTGCATGGTAAACACAGTTAAGTATACCCCACTCATCTATTCATATTCACAATCTGCAGAATTGTAGACTTGTTGGCACATGTTTCTCTTCCTTGTTGGTCTAAAAGTACATTCTGAACACTTTATATAGTACTCAGTAAGACATTGTAGGCATCTAGTAAAGGAGGACAAAACTGGAAGGCCCAGATTTAAGTTCCATCTTAGCCACAGTGTCACTTGGCAAAAGCAGGCCACTTCATAATATTCTCTAATTGCAAAACATGCACCCCTCGACTTCTCTGAATTGCCCACCTCTGCTTTACAGTATGAGGGTTTCCAAAACAGTATGTGCTTACCACCCCTACATTATTTCAAGACATTTGTTACGAAAATAGCATACAGCATAGAAGTGGCCCCAGTTAAGAAAGCTGCAAAACTTCGGAAGGATTGGTGCACCCATTTTTGTAGTAACGGTATCTTCAAATTTGGTGTGAGGAGCAGGGTGGATAAAAACCAATGATTTAAATAAAAAAAATAAAAAAATGATTTTTTAAAATTTAAATTGGATTTTTTAAAATTTAAATCAGATTTTTTTAATAAAATGCTTTTTGAGGAAAAATCTATCTAAAACTAGTTTTCTATTTAAGATACATTATAGTCCAAAGGTTATTCATCATGAAATAAGGATTAGTTTTTAAATTATGTAGCATGAGGCTGTATATTCATGCAATGTTTAAATTTTTTGCTAAATGAATTCCATTAATCCATTCACAATGCCATGCTCTTCCAGAAGTTTCTGTAAGATTATTGAACAATTTTTCTATCTAGAAGATATTATCACAGATGCTTGGTTTTACAGTTCTCAAAACTGTGAATTTGTGTCTGCAGAGATCACAATCCCATTGTTCCTTTGCAAATCTATGTACACAGAATCAATCAACCCCTTACCTCTTAAGTGCTAAGTTTCAAAAAATTCAATGAATAGATTGTTGGGAGTGAAATAGATCTGCACAAGAAGCTAAAAATGAAACCTGCATCTGCTTGTAAATATTAAGATTATACCAGCAAGAATGAGTCTTTGGTAACTCTTGAGTTGTGTAAAATATGTATTAAGCTTATAGCGAGGAAGAGTGCACTTTTTTTGGGGGGGGGGAGTCACCTGATTAAACTGAGCCTTTCTGAGTAGTGATTAAAATTGTGATTTAAATCAAATTGATTTACATCAAATCCACCCTGGGGAGGAGTGATTTGTTTCTTCTCTCCACCCCTTTTCTGATGGGCTGGTAATTTGAATGAAAATGGCATAAATCATAGAAGCTGTCCCTAGGCAAGAAACCTGCCTGTGTGTATGTTGTATGTTTTTGCTGTTTTAATTTTTGTATATTGTTTTTAATTGTTTTCAATCCTATGTAAACCGCCAAGAGAGCTTCGGTTATGGGGCGGTATACAAATGTAATAAATAAATAAAATAAATAAACATTTCAGGAGGATAAATACAAGGACTAGGGAGTTATGATGAATGAAAATACTTGTTTTCTGCTCAACTGATGCCAACATGAAAGAAAGTCCAATATGATGGGGTTGCTATGGAACATACAGTGGTAGAAACAGAAGGATTAGAACATATAGCATTTTACAAAGAAGCACCCACTATTACAACTTGCCAGATCCCACAGACTCTTCATAAACTCTAACATTCCAACTCCTGGAAGAGAGAACTAGCAAAGAAGACTGAACACTAGAACAGTCCTGCAATATATTACCTTAATTTCCCTGCCCCAAAGCACTGGGATTGGAGAGCCTTGTTCAAACCACCCACTGTGATTAGAAGCTAAAGCCATCACTCACAAAACACTGCCCCTTCCTCTCCCTCCCCTCCTCTCCCCACCATGGCATTTTCCTTACATGGAAAGATTGGGGAGAAATGAATAGATTTTTGTAGACACACTGTCTGGATCTCTGTAACCCTCTAATTGCTAACAAAGCTTCAGAAAGTTTCAGATTCAGATTCAGTCTGCTTCAGAGGAGCCTCACTTCAATTCGGATAGCTCCCAAATCTATCCAAATAAACCTGATTTGGGCTGCCTCTACAAGAGGCATTTAAAGCTCTTTCAAGGTGCATTAAAAAATTTACCTCTACAAGAACGGAGCGCAAATCGGGCGTAGAGGCGCTTTAAATATCCGATTATGCGCATTATCGAATGTGCGTTAAATAGCGAGTTTTATTTTGCTCCGGCCGTTAAAGCGCATTTTGACTATGTAAACAAGCAATTCTCCGCATTAACTACTTGTAAAGCGCATTTGAAACAACTGGTAAGGTCACCCGTTGAGTGCTCATTTACCTTCTGCATACAAGCATTTACGATAAAGCACTTCAGCGATTATGTGCATAATCAGCTAACCAGGCGTCAAACGGAATCCATCTAGAGGGGGCCCTTGGTTTGGGATTTGGCAAAATCCAAAGCACATCCTTAGTAAGAAGCCTGGTAGTAGTTTCTTGTAGTAGGCAGAGGCTTTCCAAGATTAAATGCTATCGTACCAGCAATGGAAAAGATGAATTGCCTAATAAAATTAACTGACAGAAGACTCATAAACACCTTAGTAATGTTAACTCTTGCCTTGCCTCAAGGAAAGCACAAAACGCCATGGTCCCACAGCATGGTTTAGCATTTGTGAAAAGTATGAAGACAAATGAACGAAATATTTTGAAAGATAGTAAGTTGCCCGCTAACCAAATTAATATAACACATGGGAGGGGTATATTACATTAAAAGGGAATAGCACTAGCTCCTGACCCAGTAAATAAACATTCTGGAAGAGGGTCTTAGAGGAGCTAGCACCTCCCCTGAGAACTATCCGCATAGCACTTTGAGAATCATTTGTCTTCAGCTAAGGTTTTTATACTTGTCCACATTTTCCCAGGATGTGACATTAAGTTACTATGATTTAATATTTATTTAGTGCCATCAGTGACACTGCCCAGCCCATGGGCTTACAGTCCACATTTTGCATTTCATGAAGCTCAAGCAAATTTTCCAAAATGTTAATGTTTTAGAAGCACTTTAATGTACCTTTGGTGATTTTGGCTTGCAATGCCCATAGATCTCACTCAAAAACAGATTTATAACAAGGCTAGTGCTAGGAAACGGTGAAAGACTAACATAATCAGTATAGCATTTCCTTTCACTAACCTGATGTTAAGTTCTACTTATTTTACACAAGCACTAAAATAAATCTTCCATTTTCTCTACACTTTTGGACATTAAATCCAGTGAGGTATACTTAGATTGCAATCTCACACACACTTCCATGGGAGTAAACTGCACTGGATTTAATGGGACTTGCTTCTGAGCAAGCACATAAAAGATTGCACTGTTAATTTATCACGAAGATTTAAGATTTTGAGGTAAGTACAAAACATTTTTATACTACATAAGAAAGTAAGTTCTAGGAAAGCATAAAAAAATACGTATTGACAACTGAGAAACAAGAGCAGAAAATGCTTCCTCACACTTCCTAAAGTGGAAGTACATGATATATAGCAGTTAGTGATGTGGGTTTTCCATAAAAACTTGAATTGGAAAATTTTCCAATGCAAACTTGGTTCATCTGTAGAGTCATTTGCATAGGAAATCTTTCAGGTTGTGTTGGAAAAACTTCTAATGAAAATTAGGTTAATTTGATCCCCTAGAGGTTAATTCTGATCCCCTAGAGCAGAGGTGAGAAACTTGTGGCCCTCCAGATGCTTTGGCCTACAAGTCCCATCATCCCACACTATTAGCTATCCTGTCTAGAGCTGATAGTAGTCATAGACTAGAACATCTGGAGGGCCACAAGTTGCCCATCCCTGGCCCAGAAGGAACTAATTTTAGCATGTTTTTAAACTTGTATTTAGTAAACAAAACTAAAAAAAGTAGTGCATGTTAATTTTTTGTTCCAGTACACCATAAATATTTGTCCTGGAATATTTCAGGGGGGGGGGGGGGGAAATGAAAGGACACTTAACATGAGTTAAAAGTTATATTCCGTACATTTTTATTGGAATGCTTGTCAAAATTTAAAGACAATAGGTCTTTCTTTACATTGTTTAAATTTAAGGGGGGGGGGGGAAACAAAAGTACTGAAATCTGTTGACACACTCACAAATTTTAGCAACCCAAAGAGCTGATATGCTGACAATAATTAATCTAATTGTGCATGATATGTTGACAATAATTTCAACATAGTTTAACTCTTTTCCACAAAGGGTTATTTGGGCACCTTCAGTTTTGCTATCACTACTAGGGTGACCATATGAAAAGGAGGACAGGGCTCCTGTATCTTTAACAGTTGCAAAGGACAGGGAATTTCAGCAGGTGTTGTTTGTATGCATACATAACCTGGTGAAATTCCCTCTTCATCACAACAGTTAAAGCTGCAGGAGCCCTGTCTCTTGACCATGTACAAAAGAGGGCAGGGCTTCTGCAGCTTTAACTTTGTGATGAAGAGGGAATTTCCCCAGGTTCTGCATATATGCAAATGACACCTGCTGAAATTCCCTTTATGAAACTGTTAAAGATACAGGAGCCCTGTCCTCCTTTTCATATGGTCAGCCTAATCACTACTTATTAGTTCCATTTTACTCTGAGACATATGTATTTCAATGACATATATATATTCTATTGATAATCACCTGAAAAACATTAATCATAACTTTGAAACTACCAAGCTTACCTAATATTGTATTTGGTATTAGCATACATTCACTTTTACTAATAAACTTATGAAACGGAAACTTTTCTTCAGAAAAATAAACTGCTGGAAGATTTTCCACCCCATATCACTGATAGCAGGGTCAGATGGCTTTATGCTAGACTAATATATCCCCACGAATAGTCAACTGCCTTCTTTGTCATATTGGTAGCAAGCAGAAGGTGAACCCCATAGTAAAGGCAGTGTTCCAGTCACATATAAACAATCTGCATACATTAGGCTGACCAGATAAAACCCAGGTCAGGGCTCATGTAACTTTAACAGTGGTAGAGAAAAGGGAATTTCAGCCAGTGTCATTTGTATACAATTAGTTCCTGGTGAAATTCCCTCTTCATCACAACAGTTAAAGGTGCAGGCACTATACTAGAGTGACCATATACAAAAGAAGGCAGGGCCCCTGCAACTTTAACAGTTGTGATGAAGAGGGAATTTCACCAGGAACTAATTGCATACAAATGACACTGGCTGAAATTCCCTTTTCTCTACAACTGTTAAAGTTATATGAGCCCTGACCTGGATTTTATCTGGTCACCCTAGCATACATTCAGCTAGATGCACAAGAGTGTGGATGTGCAATCCATTCCAGCAATGCAGTATGGATACATTGAATCCTCACTTGGATGTATATAAGGCTACAATCGTATACACTTAACTGGGAATAGGTTCTATTGAAATCAATGGAGCTGCCTTCTGAATAGATACATATAGGACTGCACTTTTAGTGGGCATAGAATTTAAGTCTTTGGTTCCCATTCCTACAGATGATATGCATACAAAGACTGCGTATACACACAGTTCTTTTGAGCTGTGACATAAAATACACACCCATGCCCATCCCACAGACTACTACAGTTATTTTCTGCATCAATGAATCTAAAATGGTATGTACAGATAAAGTCTCCATAAAATATAAAGGCAAAGCTTATAAAGGAACAAATGAAGCTACAGATCTGCTAAGGCATTCAGAGATACACGTTGAGATGGATTTAATGGTTTATTTAAGCAATAGTTTGAGACACTTACATTACTGCCTTCAACACAGCATGACAGCAAATCACACTAAATGAAAAATGTTGTTGGTTTTAAGTCCAAATGCTAGTTACTGCACTCATGGCTGAAGCAGCCTGCAGAATTAGAACTGAGCGCTGGTAACCATGGAGAAGGGTATTTTAAACATAATGCCTTCATACAATGTCGTCACAGCTCCAACTTGATTTTTCTGTTATTCTCTAAATATAAATATGCAACATATAAATTCTGGATCTCCTTTGGTACTCTTAGATAAGTATAGAAAACATCTACTCTTTAGGCTATTACTTAGCAGTAAAGAGGTATTGCAGAATAATCTTTTAAATTACTTCTGTTAAAATTAACCATATGAAGCACTCTCCAACTCTAAAGGTGTGTTTACATAAATAGGGATATATGATGATGCTTCAATGGTTGTTCAGGACTGTTACTGTGAATCAGCAATCCTTGTCTAGCAAGGCAGGAGATTATATATATTTTATATATTTCCAAAACAAAATCAACAGAGAAAAAAGAAGTAATAAAAAGAAGAAAGGAAATAAATAAATCAGAAGAAATACATTGAATTTAAATCGAATTATTGTCACGGGGAAGCAGATTTAAACTCTATTCACAATTCTTCTGTATGCCAGGTTATATTTACCTTCTTTTTCAAAATCTGAGGACTGGCTTTGAAAAATACTGCTGTGTATGTCCCTGATCAGTATATAGAATAAAATCTTAAAGCAGATTTTCAGCTGTTCAGCCTTGCTCACTATCTCACTCCTATCCTAAGTCACTTGAATTCCACCCACATCTTCATCCAGCATTCAGTGCTTTGGACCTAAGATAATGGCACAGTTCACACATAGTGACAATCCTTTTTTTGTTTTTTTTGTTTAAAAAAAACCACGCTGCTGCTTGCCTTTCTCAATGGACTGCTGCCATGGCTTATGGACCCAAGAAGCACCTCAAGTGTGTTGATCCAGTTTTTCGTGTCACAATAAATCAAAGGTTCTCAAATTGTGTCTGTGAACCATGGATGGTCTACAAGCTTCATTCAGATGCCCCAATTTGCAGAACAGTTGAGAATATATGTATTGGACTATTTTTTTTGACAACAATCTTTTTGTGCTCTGCTCTGATTGAGCTGTCTGGCAATGCTAGCTTCTGAGCCTTGAAGCAGTTAAGTTTAGCTTTATCTTGGCTTCCTGCATCCCAGTGTTGTCAGAATGCTTCCCTGTTTAATTATATGAATAGGTGTCCTACATCTAGCCAGAGATTCACACCTTAATAATTACATCTTTCATTAGCCAGACTGATCCGAGATACCATTTTCCAGCTTGTGCACCTACTTTTGCCCTCTGACTAACCACCTTAATTCTTACTCCAATTTTTTTTTTAATCTTGCAATTTGTTATTTTTCTAACAGGTCTGTGAACATATTTTTAAACTGTGCTTGTAAATAGGGTTGCAAACCTTCCAGACTGCCACTGTAGCCACACCTTTCACAACAGCTTGACATAAAGATTGTGTTTAACCCTGTGCTATGAAAAGCCTCACCTGCCCATGTCTGCACATCAAGCTGTTAAAAGCACAGGAGAAGACCAAGCTCAGCTGGCAAACCTAACTGCAAAAACTGGTAGCCTACATCCAAGCACTGGAAGTTGCCAACATGTCTTCCATTTCCTCCCTATTTAGGATGCCAATACTACTCAACTTTTCCATTAATGTAACACAAGTAAATAAAAGAGATGGGGACACAATGAGGCTGCCTCTTATTTTATTGGCATCTGTGTTTCTGTCAGAACTTTGAAGCAAACTGTAGACCTAGACAATCTGATTATTTTACTTTTAACAGTGTACATGGTACCTTTACAAATTACAGATCTGTATTGGGAGTGTCAGTATTGGGAGTGTCAGAAGACCAAACCCAACTACATTTTATCTTACTCTTCTGACAATATTAATGTAGGAGACATGCCCCATCGTTTAATTGGATTATTCTCAAAGTAGTTTTATAACAGGTTGTAAACGAAACCAACTTACTTTGTCCCCCCCACTTTTCCCGTTAGAAATACTTTAGTAATGCTTTCATTATATTTAGAATAATAGAAAAATGAATGATTAATTTCATAGAACTGGCCAACAGCACATCAGCATTTCTAGACATTTTGTTTGGGCTATATTGTTTATCCATCAAAATAACCCGTGATAAATCAACTTATTTCTTATAATCAGTCAGCTACTCCTGTTGCAATGAGTTATGACATCAAGAATGGATTCTCACACCATGTACTGCTCACCCATTTTTTTCCTGAAAGAGTGAGAATGTATTAAAATTCCACTGTACATTGTTAAAATATGCCTCTTGCATGCATGAGCAAGAGCCTGTTTTCTTCCCTTACCCTCACAACTATTTCTCCCTGCAAGTGTCCCTCCAAACACACACAGGGAACACAAGGTCAGGAAAGAGGAGTGAAACCAGGTCTTATTTAGTTCTACCTGTAGTTTAACATTGGTACTGAAAATCACTTAACGGTTAATGCTTAACTCTAGTAGAGGATGAGGACTGGGCGATAAAAATAACTAGGAAGAGGGACTACATGATCCTGTGGCCTGCTCCTGATCTCTTCACCAGGCTTAAAATATTTGCAGTGTTACTTCTGCATTGACCATCCCTGCTCCTGTTTAAAATTTCGTGGACTCACACAAACTCTGCCTTCCAAATGAACTTATATGTTTTATTCAAACAAAGCCTTTCCACTGAGCTCTCTCAGACTGTAGCCTCTCTCTCTCCTCAGGCCAGAAACAGTGGAAGTTGCTGTTAAGTACTTTCTTGCTCCTCGGGTGAATCCAGTAGTTCTTTCATATTGTTAAACCACCACTCTTTCCATGGCTACTGTTCTCTAACTTGCTTCATGTGTTTGCTGCCTTCAAAACACTTCACCTTCCTCCTTGCCCTCTGCCACTACAAATGGCACCAAAAAAGTTGAATTATTTGAAAGCTCAACATAGAAGCATTACAATCTGTCTTATACCTTGAGAGGCTAATCCAATTATGTCTGTAAAACTCCCCCTGAATTCCAATTAAGATTGTTATAAACTGCAGACTTGGGGAGCAACTACATCTCTCCCAGTCTTTTCCCCCCTTCCCCATTTTGTTTAACATCCTGTCTGATGAAAGAGTTCTGGAAAGAAGCTTACTATTTTGCGCCATTTTAGTCGCTCTTAAGAAAGATACTGCCCTACTGAGTGAATTTAAGTTTAGCGAATGTTTGCATAATTACAAGCACATAATCTAGCAATCACAGTATTGGCCAATTGGTAAGGTAGTCCAAATGCCTGAACCAGTTTATACATTGGTGACGCCACCATGAGACTAATAAGCAAGATGAAAGGGAAGTCAATAAATATAGGGAAGATCTGACTTTAATTAATTACAATAAATAGATACAAAAATTAAAAGATATCTAACAATATGGGCACAATTTTAAAAATCCACTGGATGGAAAGGATATTGATAATCAAGACAAACATTTGCCACATATTCTTTTATGTTTCTAAGTAGCCAAGTAAGCAATATACCAATTACAAAATGGCAAAAATGAACGTTAGATTTTCTATCAGTGGAGGAACAAAAACCAGGAGCTATGGTTAACCACTTTGGCAGTATCTACTGCTGATGGTTTAGCATTTCTTTGTATGAAATTGTATTATACTATAGCTATGCTGCACCACTGGGTTGAATAGTGTAGCAATATTAGAACAAAAAAATTGTCAACACATGTTTAAAACATTATTTCATATTGCAGTGAACCATAATTAAAATAAACCCATGAATTAAGGAATTTATTCTCAGTTTGACAAAAAACTTTAGATCAAGTTAAGTCAGGGATATCACCTCTCACATTTATAGTACAATGAAGAATTAGAAAAGAAAGATTTGTTTTGAAATATGAGACCATGGGAGGATTTCAGAGTAACAGAATTTAGAAAATTATTTAAAAATAGGATAATAAAAACATATAAATGAGGTAAATACAGTTTCCCTTTCTTCAGTATCTCCAAGTTAAGCATATTGTTAACCAGCTGCTGCTTAAACATGGAGCTTTGAGAGATTGTTTAGTCTTTGGGGTATTGATATCCTCAACTCACTTGAGGGGAATACTGAGTCATATACAAAATTACTACCAGAGTTCAATAATTAAGAAACAAGTATCAGAATAAATGGGAAATGGATATTTGGAGGTTTAAAATGGATTTGGAAATATTTCTCACAATCAACATTGCGAATTTCAAAGTAAGTTTTTACAATTTAGTATGTACCGGTAGGCAAAATTTGATCCTAACAATATGAAACAGAATGCACAGGAGTAAGCGGTCACTGTTAGTGATGTGGATCTGTCAGATATACATCATATATTTTGCCAATGTATTGAAATTAAAAGTTATTGGATCCTGAATTTAGAAGAAATTAAAAACATAAATTGGATGTGAACTACTACCACTGGATTTGTTAATGGTCTTGTTTCGTTATGTCAAGAGAGTAATCCTCATAGAAAATATAAAAATGGCTGTGCATTTGCTATTTGCAGCCCAAATGGATATTACTTATGGTTGGGGGGGGGGGGGGAACTAAAATTCCCCTTAAGGATGAGAAGATTTATTGAATTTGGGATATGGCCTATATGTATATCCCTTTCTCATAATTATACAACCCAGGGTCATCCCATAAAGCTGGTTGATGGAGATACGGGACAGATCAAAGGAAGGCCTTCTTTACACAGCACAGTTAAAACTATGGAATTCACTGCCACAAGATGTAGTGACGGCCATCAATTTGGATGACTTAAAAAGGGCTTGGATAAATTCCTGGAGACAGCTATCAATGGCTACTAGTCCTGATGGCCATGTGCTACCTCCAGTATCAGAGGCAGTAAGTCTATATACATCAGTTGCTAAGGAACATGGGTGGGAGGATGCTGTTGCACCCGTGTCCTGCTTGTGGGTTCCTGATCAATAGCTGGTTGGCCACTGATTGAACATAGTGCTGGGCTAGATGGACCCTTGGTCTGATCCAGCATGGCTCTTATGTTTTTATGATCAAGTTAACAAATATGATGTTGAGAGTTAGAGAAGCAAGTCAGCAAGCAAGGTTTATAGGAAAGTGGAGTGTTTTGTTTCATTTTGGAACAATGGAGTTTGGGATGTTACAAACCTTATCCCATTGGGTACCATTTAAATTGTTTGGGGTCAACATAATACAAAATAAGCTGTAGGGAAAACTTAGAAATAAGATGTGAGTTATCTGTTTACTTACTTTGGGCAGTATCAAATGCCTTCACAGCATGAGTGAAAACTAACGCTAGCACAACATCATTAGCGCTTACTAGGTAAAAGGAGAAAGTGGCAACTTGCCACTGAATCTCATCAGCACTAGTGTCTTGATAACTTTGGATGTGCCCTTTATTTATTTCTCTTACTGTAATGTTATAAATGTAAATACTGGTTTAATATTTTATATTAAGACACTGTTGCTGAATGTACAAATATAGAAATTTAAATTGTAAAAACTTTTTACAATTGGGAAAACACAAGAGAGGGATGGAGGCAAGCTCTGTGAATGTGGGTGTTCAGCATAGCATTGCAGCAGGTCCCATTTGTTATAGTCTAACACGACAAAAGCGGAAATGCTGGTGTGTGACGAACCCAAAGATATACATAGACATATAAAAACCAGTTCTCCAAACTAATGAGATGCCTGTCATTATACTAGGTGAGGTTCATGCAGTAAAAGGGCCTCCTGACCAGTGCAGACTCTTGTGGGAACAGTGCCAAAAGTACTGGTTTCTCCCCTAGTCACACTCCATAATATTTTCCAGGTAAATAGGATTTTCTATAATAGGAACAAACCCATTTGCTTAAATGGAGCAAATAATGGAAGGATTCAAAGTTTTACAGGGATGCAGGCTAATCCTGCCGCTGCCCCTGGAACTCCAGTGTCTCTACCCAGAGGCAGGTTTTCCTCACGCAGCAGTGTCCCAAATTACAGGCCGATGATTTTCTCCCGTAGAATACGGAGCACTGCCCCACCCTTTGTCTACATATCTTGACTCTAGGTTCCATTCTTGGCATGATATGACAGTGGGAACTGATGTCTATGTTTTCACTAATGCAGATTGCATATAAATACAAATCAATAAAACACAAGAACCTACAACAGGGGTAAGCAACCTGTTTGGACCTGCAGACACATCTGACTTATTTTTGGGAGCCCACAGACACATTTGACATTTTCACTTTTCTTGTATCCCCCACTTCCTCTCTGGCCACTCTCCATTCTCTCCACACATCTTCCTCACCGCCCTCCCACCAACTGTCAGCCCTTGCCCAGGATTTCCCCCTTCTGCTGTCTACCTCTGTGCTCACCTCAGCAGCAGCAAAGCCCTAACGAGGAAGCAAGAAGCCAGAGACTGGGAGAAGGGGCAGCAGAAGTCTCCCAATCTGGGTTAGGAAGATGGAAGCAGCAGAAGTATGTGGTGGGGAATCCTGGGGCAAGAGTGGGGACAGTGTGTGAGGTGGGCAAGTGAGAAAGATGACAGACACAATTGGAATCTTGGTGGGTGCCCATGCACCTATGGGCTCCACGTTGCCAATAATCGACTTACACAATATGGTTCTGATAAGAATTACAAGTATTTCTTCAAAATATGTTCCCACAAAATTAAGTCCTTGGATCTCAGGGTTTTATCTCTATGCTGTTTGTTTGTGTTCTGAAAGCTCTATGATTTGTTGACTACAACACACATTTTTTACCATTAGTGCCTTCAGAATGAAATTATCTAAAACTTTCTTCCAACTTAGCACTTGAATAACTGGCTTCCCTTGTAGCCCTAGATAATAAACCTGGAAAAAACAGAGGGAATGGGATACAGAGAAGTCACGTTCTGTTTTGTATGTAGGCGGAATACGTGGCGGCAGCCAGTGCATGTCAGGAAGCAATTTGGCTCATGCAATTACTCACTCACATGAGGCTGGAAATCACTCAAGTCACGGTGCTACATGAGGACAATCAAGGGTGCATAAAACTGGCATTGAGTGAGAAGCTGAGACAAAGCATATTGACATGAAGCATCACCTGATAAGAGACTTGGTGGAGCAAGACTTGATTGAACTGAGATATTGTCCGACTGAAGAAATGGTGGCATATATGCTGACCAAGCCCTTACCGGGGGAACTGCTCCAACGGCACCTGATGGGCATAGGAATGATACAATGACCTACTTGGACTAGTGCAGTGACCTATGGCCCTCGAGGAGGGGTGTTAGCAGAATTCAGGCTACAGGTCACTGAACCTGGAACTAAAGAGTTAACGTGTACCTGAACAAGGTGGGAGGGAATTACTGGGATGTTTGCTCTGCCCTTTCCTGTTTCCTCCCTCTGCCTTCCTTCTTGCTCTTCCCTGCCTCATGAACTGCTGAGTGCATGGATGACCTGAGTCATCCTATCCCAGGATGGAAAGTTACCTGTTGTTCCTAAAGTAAAGTCTCTTTTAAATCACCACTGGAATGTTTCTTTCGTCGACATGCGTGGCTACTCACAGGGAGCTGGTTCGGACAACAATATTCTGAACAACTGAAAATCATACACACACAAACAGAGCGGTAGCTGAACATCAACAGATGTATCTCCTAACTGGTGCAGGAAAGGAGGAGAGGAATCAGTTCAGCCCTAACACTCTCCCATACGGCCTAGCCCAGTAGGTGGGAAAGAATCGGGGACAGGACTGGACAATTCCTTTGGCCTTCCTTCCCCTGGAGCTCTAATCCACATCTCAGCTCCTAATAACATTTTCATTGCATGAAAATGTGTTACAGCTTTGTTCTTCCCCCAGGATCCTTCCCATCCCTCATCCCACCCCATGCAAATCCTCCAGTCTAAAAGCCTGTAAGAAACTGAGTGGCAAGGGACCAGAAAGTACTGAGGGGGGGGAGGGCAGAATCAAGCTAGAGAAAGCTATGACAGGTAGGACAGCTGGGAGTAAGGTAACTTTTAATAAAAATGAAACCCGACCACAGCCTAAAATAAGGCTGTGGGTTCTTTGTGCAGGTGTAGGAGAGTAGAGATGCTCTGAATGGAATCTTCCTTCAAAATGCTTTGTTTTCTTCAAAATTCTATGTGATACTAGTTGTAGCACAGTTGGGGGAGAAACTTGTGCATATGTGCATTAGCACTAGGAAGCATGATACTTGAGGATAGTGACCTTTTTATTGCAGAAAGTAAGTGCAAGCACTTAATGAAGCATTGCCACAGCACCTTCAATGGGATTAAATCGTTTTATGTGGTTTGTGGACTGCTGCCATAGGCTCAAAACTATTGTGGTCAAATCAAAGTAACTATAGTTATACTCAGTTCCTCATTCACAAAACAAGGCCATTGAACAACTGGACACATCTCTGTACATATGCCATTCATGCTGAACCCTAGAACTGAAGCACCGTGGTGCTGAAGGTCAGGACTGAGATTTATTATAACAGTTTCAAGTTGTCTATGCACAGTTTTCTGCATTATGACAGAATAAAGTCGAGGATATTGCTTTACCACAAGTAGCTCATAGTCTGCAAGGAAAAAATATTTATTTTTTTACTTGGATTAAACAAAATATAACTGCAAATGCAGATTCAAAATTAATTGTATCAACTTTACTGATCATTGCTACTAAATATTTTTAAGGTTTTGAAGTAACAATAAAAATCACCATTATAACTGTGGTCTCATATGACCGCAAAAAAGAGTAATATTTAATATAGGAATGAAATGAACTCAAATATAGAAATCAATGTTATAAAACAAGGAGAAAAATATAAACAAAACCACAATTGTATGAGTTGTGCCTAAAAAACACATACAATCCATACAGCACTCAGAAGGTGTAAGCAGTGGTTGTACACTATGCCTGTAAAACCGACTGTGCCTGTTTTACAGCTACCTTCTAACAATAGATACATTCATCTTTCATTTATAAGCTAGGGTTATATAAGCTTGACAGCAAAAATCTTATATGGGCATATTTTCAATAGAACTACATCCAATTCACACATCTTCATGGGATGCAATCCCAAGAACATTTACATTGGAATAGGGCCAATGAAGTTATCGAAGATACTCTAGAGGAGGCGCTTAATGGACTGCAGCTACAGTCAGTAAGATTACATGCATGTAAACGTTTTCCACTTCAGAGGTCTAGATCATAAGCAGACTCTGTCAATCAATTAATTCTAATGACTCAATTTTTGCCAGTTTAATACACAGCCATTGTACACAAGATGATTTTTTTCTGTGCTGGAAAGTAAAAGAATAGTCTTACTGTTTATATGGAAAGGAGCCTTTTCTACAGCTCACATTTTAAACCATACATTGTTATCTTAAACACAACACAAATCTCATTTATACTGCTTCCTGCATTCTTCTGACCATGAACAATAAAAACAATAAATTCTAGTTCATGGCACTCACATCCAATCATTCTCTTGTTTCCATTTGGTTAAGTATTACAGGGAATATCACTTGCCTTATTTTTAGGACAAATTCTTTTGGAATTTAAAATAATAATAGGTATATTTCTTCCTAAAGTCCTTTCTTTCACATATTGGGAAGCAATCCAGAAAAACAACCTTTTGAACCGAATACCTTAAGAAGTAGTTATAAATAAGCTATATTTATTTTTTAAAATAAAAATATCCCACCAATGCAATAAAAGACTGTATTCTTTCATGTTGAGAGGAACAACAGAGCCGCAAGCATACATGCATCTCCAGGTGGGGGTGAGATTATACATTGAAATTAATAAATAAACACAAAGGCATGGAGACAAGGAACCCTGCAGCCTGGTCTTATGCCTGTTTTACTCGATATAAATATGGCCATATCCAATGAGGCTTACTTCTGAGTAATTATACACAGGATTGAAGAGTAAGTGTGCAAGTCCCACTGCATTCAGTGGAACATTTTCACACATGAGCATGCACAGGATTGCAATTTCCGTGCGTCTCACTCTGGCCTGTCGTCATGCATTGCTGGGTGTCTCTTTTATGCATATTCCTCTAGAGAGACAGACTCACACATGACTATACCTGATGAAAGGCCAGACACCATACACACCTCCACAGTTTCCTTGTTATTGTGGGGTAATCAGACAGCGTAAACAAACAAATCGACACGTTTCAAAAAGCACAGCATTCCATTAATCATAATCACATTAACCTTTCAACAACAAGAGAAAAGCATAAGCCCAACCAGCCTCTGTTAGCAATAAATACGGATCATGGTTTTATTTTATTTTTACAGTAGGGGAGGTTTAAATCCTCCTGCCAAGCTGACCAATCATTTCAGGAAGGGGGCGACCGACAACGGGAGAGAGATTATCTAATTGCCATGAACAAATTTTAAAAATGGGGGGTGGGGGGGAGAGAGATGTAAGTTTTCCCTGTCTCTAGCAGAAGCGACAATTCAATCCTGTCAGCTACAGGAAAAGCCCCAGCAGCCTAGCCCTGTCACATCCAGCTGGGCATGGCATGGCTAAGAGGGGGAAAGGCGGCGGAACAAGAGATTTGACAGGATCCTTTCCCAGTGTGTGTATTTATGCCTGTTTTTTATTTTTTGAGGGGAGGGGGGGTAAAAGGATGTGCGATCTCCTCCCTCCCTCCTTCCTATAACCTATTCTATTAGGATCAGGATCTTCCCAAGAGGAATTGGGGGCTTGGGGGGAGAAGACATGAGGTACCTGATCGCTGCTGCGGCGGCTGTCTTTGAGCGCCCTTTATACACAGGACCGGGAAGGATTATCCCCACCTTTCCCACCACACACACACACACACACACACCCTACATTTTCTCTTTCCCTCCCCAGCCCGAGATCTATCAGCGCTGCTCACCGGCATCATCTCTGGCGCTGCCGCCCGTCAAACCAGGCCGCCCGCTCTGAGGGAAACGAAGGGAAGCAGGAGCGGGGCACGCGCTCGCACACACGGCGACCGCGGACGAGGCCTGGCTGCGCTGCCGCTTCTTCGTGGCTCTCGGGACCGGAGAGAAGGTGACTCGGGCGGGTGCCCGGCTCCGAGGTCCCTCTTCCCCGCCCCCCTCGCCCGGCAGCGGCCTCCGTTCTTTCCTCGTCGCCACCCGGGCGCCGGTGGTGGCGGTGCCGACGACAGGCAAGCCGAGTCAAGCCACGGCCTCGTCTTCTCCTTCCTCCTCCTCAGCTTCCTCCTCCTCCTCCTCTTTTCTCCTCAGAGTTTTTCCACAGCTCCGGTCCGCTCGGCCCTGCCAGGGGTTAACGACGGCGCCTCCCTATTGGCCGAGGCGGGAGTGAAAAGGGGGAGGGGCACTCCGACTGAGCTTGGAATGAGGAGGGGAAAAAAGGGGGAGGGAGGAAGGAATGTGAGGCGGACGGGCGCCCGCCCGCCTGGTCTTTGCACCCCACGTGACACATGCCTGCACAGAACACTGAGCAGGATCCTACCCCCCACGGCCGCTTTTAGCGGGCGGGTGCTTTGTGCGTTTATTAGGACTGAACCATTTCATTTCTTGTCGGGAAGGGAGATTAGGGTTGTTTTGCATGCATAGGGAGGAGGGAGGCAACACCCCTCCCGCTTTTTGTCGTGTTTTATTCTCCCACCCTATTCCGTGGCGCATAAACGCAAATCCTCACCTACGCGCACCCCCTCCCCCGTCCGTGTTGAAACATGCGTTTATTTGTTTATATTTTGTGCGTGCGTTTTTAACCCGCCTTTCAAGGCGCACAGGGCGGTTTACAGCATTACAAAAACATGAACATAAGAGATTGCGATTAAAACACATGCATGCCTACTCAGATGATTTTTCATGGGATTGCAGCCGCAAAGGCTGGGGAATGGTGAGAGTTGTAGGATTTCCCCCCCATCTAATCCTGTATAGGATTACCCTTTAGGGAGCCATGGTGGCTAAGGAATGCTGGGAATTGTAGGACTTTTTTCCTATCTAAACAGGCATAGGATTGCGCCCTTGATGATTTTTTTCCCCTTGTAAAGGAAATTTACCTGGGCATACCTCCAATGGTCACAGATTAATGCTTTTCTGAGTAACATGCATCGCGCTACACTGTTAATGGCACTTGTTCTTTAAGTAAAGCGTCTTTCGGATTTGCGACCGTGTTCTCATTTTTATTGATTTTACTGTTTTCTCTTTTTCCCCCGATTTCGGTTTATGAGTATATCTGGCGTCCTACTTGCTTGCTTTTCCTTCCCTCCATTCCAATATTGGTTTACTGCTTCAGGCGGAAGGCCTCCGTTGGGCTGTCGAGGGATTCCCGTGTGGATTTTCCAGGTGTTTTTAAAAACATAATTAACATAATTATGTAATGCTGTTTTACACAATTACCAAAATGTTTTTACATAATTAACTATTTTGCTGCCCAAGGTGAAAATATTTCTCGGCCCGCTCCGTCCACTTGCACCTTACATTGGAGGGGGGAGAGAAATCCTTGTCTCCTGCTGTATGATCTCTCCTATTGCTGCCCCTCTTTCCAGACAAACAAAAGTTAATAGAGGGAAGGCACTACAATGGGGGAGGAGGGAATGGGATTCCTCCTTCAGTCGTTCTCTCGATTGCATCCTTCCCCCCCCTCCGGTTTGAGCTTTCCCTAACTTGGCACCCTCCATATGTGGACTACAACTCCCACAATCCCCAGCTGGCTGGGGAATGCTGGGAGTTGTAGGACTTTTTTCTGTCTGAAGACGCATAGGATTGGCCCTTAATAAAAATTAATGAGAAAGTTAAATTCAGAAGCCACGTCCCTGCTTTCCCTAATTTTGGCCAAATCATAACCCCCCTGTAACCTCAAAACAAGAACCACTCCCTCCCTTTACTCTCCCTATAAATTCAAGCACCGAGGTTGCTGCCCCTGGAATTTTGCCATCCTTCCTAGTCACTTTTTCTACTTTCTGAATTGGTCAGAGCTGTACATCCAAAGAAAGGCAAAACCTGAAATCTGGTAATGCAAACCTCTCCACATGTGTGATTTAGAATCATTTCTCCTTCTGCTTTTTGATCAGACTGCAATCATAAACGTAACTATTCCTTTATCCTGTTTTATTGATTGCATCCGAACTGCTTCCCGGAGCCTTTTTGACTGAGAGCAGAATAAAAAAGTTCTAAATAAGTAATGCATGTTTATCCAAAAGTAAGTCCCACTGATTCCAACTGGACTCATTTCCATACTGAGTTCACGTAGGATTTTAGCTCCCTCATAGAGATCAATAGAACAATTCCGTAAAGATCAATAGAACAATTCCGTATAGATCAATAGAACAATTCCGGAATTAGTTATGCACTTTCTCTGCAGCTATTATTCCCTCCTAAGCCCCACCACCCTTGACATATCAAAGGCTTGTCTATCTATATTTCTGTTGTGGTTTCTTACTTTCCCTGCCTTGCATAATTTGCTTATTTTTCATAGACCACGATCTTGGCAATGGCCGGCACGAAACCTGAACTTTAGGAGAGAAGTACATTTATGTGGTGGACTGGAAACCGCATGACAATCACTGAATGACAAAACCGGCCTGGCTGGGAATCGAGCAACATAAGAACGTTTGAGGGCCCTACATCACGCTCATTCAAAGGGTACGATTTTTCTTCAGGAGAAATCATCTATATTTCTGGTTATTATAAAGTAAAAAAAAAATAACCAGAACAAATTCTCTGGATGAAAATAATAATAAAAATAGAGGCGGCTAGAAGTCCAGGGGCCATATCCAGTCCCCAAAACTTCCTATCTCGCATCTCGCAAAAAAAAAAAAAAAAAAACCTCGTGTATGCCGCCTTGGGTTCCTTGGAGGAGGAAAAAAGGCGGGCTATAAATGAAATATATATATATATATATATATATATATATAGGTTTCCCTTCACATTGTGGATGCTTTCTCTTGCTCCATTTGGTGGTGAGACTATATAATGGTGGCTTAAAAATAGGCTTGCCGGAGCAAGGAAGTTCTTCCTTTCCTCCTGCGTTGCTTCATTCCCTACGGGCTGCAGACTCACAGGGCTTGCACCGCTGCCAGGCAGCCTCACTACGGTCTTGAGGTATGGCTGGAATGCAGATAGTGGAGACCACGCCTCCCCTTCCCCGGGTTTCCTGTCTCCACCTTCCCCTCCACTAGGAAAGCGGCAGGGCGAGCTTCCTGCAAAGGCTTCCGCCTGGCGCTCCCTCGAGGTTTGACAGTGACATTCAGACGCGCTGAAGGACAATAGAAAAGTGATAACGTGAAATGCTCGGCGTAAATCGAAGCCTGCTTTTCAATTATTATTTGCGGGGCGTGGGGGAGAGAGCGCCTCAATATGTGGTTTCCATCTCTATAGATTGTTAAAGGGACTTGCAAAAAATGGGAGGGGGGATTCAGTTCACACACAGATTTGAAAGGCGCTTCGTGTGTGTTCTCTCTCTCTCTCTCTCTCACACACACACACACACACGTGTGTGTGTGTGTGTGTGTTTTCAGTGACAAACGCTCCATAGCTTTAAATGGCTGTTCTCCAAGCCAAAAAAAGTAAGGTTGCCCTGTCATAAGAAAAATTTCAAAATCCATACTGGTGTCAAACAATACACTATTATTAATAATGATACAATATAATATGGGTTTTAAATAGATGGGAGTCACCTAAGGTTGTTTTTAACATTCAGTGTGTTTTCTGTAGCTTTTATCTTGGCATGAAGAAATTTTATCTGGTCCTCCTTGTGGGATTCCCGTGGGCATATTTTTGGCCACTTTAGGAATAGAATGCTGGACTACATACACCTTTGGTCTGATCCAGCATGGTTCATTTCTTTGTCTTCACCGATTGAACTTCAGCCTGTCACACAGATGTTAGCCCCACAGGAGCTCTGCCACAAGCAAACTGGCTCAAAAAGTTATACATGCTTAGTAAAGTCAAACTTCATGGACTTTTATTCTGTTGTTTCATATCTTATGTACTACTTTTACTGACCAAAGAGCAGAGGGGTGTTTTGCCTTGGCTGTCTCTAATGAAATATCTTGTTTGCCTGTAATAACTATGAAAAGGAGGGCAGGGCTCATGTAACTTTAACAATTGTATAGAAAAGGGAATTTCAGCCAGTGTCATTTGTATGCAATTAGTTCCTGGTGAAATTCCCTCTTCATCACAACAGTTAAAGTTGCAGGGGCCCTGCCTTCTTTTGTATATGGTCACTTTAGTATAGTGCCTGCAACTTTAACAGCTATGCTGAAGAGGCAATTTCACCAGGTACTAATTGCATGCCGGCTGAAATTCCCTTTTCTCTACAACTGTTAAAGTTACATGAGCCCTGTCCTCCTTTTCATATGGTCACCCTAGTAATAACAAAACAGTAGTCCAGCAGCATGAGAATCACATGGTTTGTGCAAACAAAAGGTCAGGATCTACAGAGGGTTGTTCTGGTTGTAGATAGCAACTTTTTTGTATGCTAGGCATCCTTTTGCCAGTTTTCCTTAAAGGTGCAAACAGTTCCATATCCATTAGAGCTTTCTGCTTTGTTCAGCCAGTTAGGGCCTACTTGGATTCCCTGGAGCCCCAGTCCAGGTATAGCAAAGAATACTTAGATTCAAAGTAAATGTGCTATGCATTCACATGTATCATTGCCATGGTTTGCTTCCCCACCCTCCCCTTTATCCAAAGGCAGCTTCAGAGGGTTACACATTTTCAGATAGAACAACTAGAAGAGGTTGAAAAGGGATTGATTGTAGTTCAGTGGTAGAGCACAAGGCTGGGAAAGACTCTTTTCTGAAACACAGTAGAAAGTAGATCTCCAGATGTGTTGGACTTCAACTCCCAGTATTCCTGACCATTGATCCTGCTTGAAGGAGCTTCTGGGAGTTGGAAGTCCAAAACATCTGGAGATCTTCCTTTTGCCCATCCTGTGTAGACCATGTGGGTAGGCAACCTGGTGCCCTCCCGATGTTTTGGACTACAACTCCCAGAAGCTCCAGCCAGTGGTCAATGGTTAGATATTATGGGAGTTGTAGACCAGAACATTTGGAAGGCAGTAGGCTCTACGCATGGCAATATTGAGGTAGTTTGACCTTGGTCTGGCTTGGAATAAGGCAGCTTCCTACCTTCCCCATAGCTGTTTTTCTGCTGAAAATTGCCCCATACACTGTTTCCCTTCCCAAAAGAGGAAAATACACTGTATGATATGGTATATCATTATTCAAAGGAAACATGCCAACAATTTCCCTAGGCACACCTAAGCCCTTGGGAGCACCTAAAGTAGTAATTTGGATCTGATCCAACATGTTACGTACACCAAAACAAAAATAGTTAGTAAAATATGTTCCTATTCCGGGACACCTAGAATCCTTTCTCAGGAAAGAATAAGCTACCAGGACACTTGAGAGAAATTCAGATTTACAAAAAATGAAAATATAACATCAGGCACAAGGGGGAATGGAAGTATATTACTCATCCATGCCTTAAAATTGCCTTCCCCTACTTGACACTCTCTAGATGTGTTAGACTGAGCTTCAAGGGGACTTACTCCCAGGCAAATGTGTATAGGATTGCAGCGCCAAAGAAGTAGTCAGATGAACATACATGCAATATGATACATGTACATCTATGGTGCGACCACACTTTCAATACTGTGTATTGTTCTGGTCACACCTTAAAAAAAAGAAATTGTAGTTCAGGAAAAGGGCAGAAAAGGGCAACTAAAATGATCAAAGGGCTGGTTGGAGCAGCTCCCCTATGAGGGAAGGTTACAACAGCTGGGATTATTTAATCTGAAAAAAGGAGGGTAATGGGAGACATGCTAGAGGTGTAAAAAATTATGCATGGTGTGGAGAATGTGGATAAGGAGACATTTTTCTCCCTCTCCCATAATACTAGAACTCAATGGGGTTCATCCCATGAAGCTGTTTGGTGGGAGATTTAGGACAGCTAAAAAGAAGTACTTCTTCACACAGCACACAGTTAAAGTATGGCATTCACTACCACAAGATGTAGTGATGGCCACCAATTTGGATGGCTTTAAAAGGGCATTAGACAAATTACTGGAGAAGGCTATCAATGGCTACTAGTCCTGATGGTTTTATGCTACTCAGAATGCCCACCTACATCAGTTGCTGGGGAACATGGGCAGGAGGGTGCTGTTCCACTCATATCCTACTTGTGGGTTTCCCATGGGTAGCTGGTTGGCCGTTTTGTGAACAGAGTGCTGGGCTAGATGGACCCTTGGTCTGATCCAGCGTGGCTCGTCTTATATAATAAATGTACAACACAGTGATATAAAAGTAAAAAAAGGTGAAGTGAATGGGACAATCAGTATTTGATTCAAAGATTAGTACCTATGTCATTTGCATTACAAATGCTGGAAGGATTCACCACTTTTGGGGAAAATATGTTCTGTATGTGTGTACATACATCTGTATTCACTCTTTCTCACCCACTGAAGTCAGCAGTGGGAAGGCTCTGTTTCTTACAATCCTCCTTAAAAGGTGTGCCAATGGTTGAATGTTCCAGAACTACCTCTTGAGTAAATCCAAAAGAATGGAGAGCATTTACAGGTATCACTGTAGTTCCTGTTGGTGACATGCATGTCATACTTTCTGTGGCACAGGTAGAAAGCAGAGAGCTGAGCAAGGTATCTGTTAAGGTGAGGAATGAGTGACTCACTATATGGATGACTACAAAAGGCAGGGACAGAGCTGTTTCCTTATGTGATGGGCCTTCCTGGATAGCAATACAGAAAATGTTCTTATTCCAATTAGGCTAATTCGCTTAGGGCAATTTGCATCAGAAAATTTGCTGATACCCTAGAGTGATAGAATTTAGCATGTTTATTTTACTTGTATTTAGTAAATAAAACTAAAAAAGAGTACCCTATATTAATTTCTTGTCCCAACGTATCACAAGTATTTGACATGGGATATTTAAGGGAGGGAGTGAAATTAAAGCAAACTTAATGTGATTTAAGGTGCAATCCTAGCATGTTTAGACAGAAAAAGTCCCATAACCCCCTAACATGCCCCAGCCAGCCATTGTAGGACTATTTTCCAGTCTAAACATGCAAAGGATGAGGCCCTTAAATGTTATATTATGTAGCCAACTCATTAGAATACTTCTTACGTTTAAATTTAAGAAAATAACATATGTACTGAGAACTGTTGACACACTAATGAATTTTAGCATCCCCAAGAACTGTGCATGATATTCTGACAACCACTCATCTATTTCAAAAGTTTTACTCTTTTCCACTGAGGTTGTGGGTGCACCTTCAGTTTCACTTTATTAGTTCTGTTTCACACTGAGACAGATACATGTTTCAATGACATAGATGTATTCTGACACATACTACTGGGGATAACAATCTGAAAAACATTAATCACAACTTTGAAATGCAAATATTGGATTTGCAACTGGCAGCCATTCATCGTTACTAATGAACTTGTGAAATAGGAAATGTTCGACCCCATGTTGTTGAAGAAACTGCATTGTCTAGCAGGTCACCTAGGCTCTGTAGGGCTGATATTTAGGGCTTCCTTATTTTCATAAGGAAGCAGTGACGAACTGGGTCTCCCTGCCTGGCTGCTCAAGGCATTCATCTTGAGGACAGGAACTGAGTGACTCCTTTCCACTGCTACTTGCAGACTTCCTATCAAGCATGAGAGGAAGAGAGAGCACACACAAAAGCTCCCAAAAAAGAGAGGTCCTCAGCCATAGTGCAGTAGGGCTAAACCTTGGGACCAAAGCTCCTGCCGCTGCCGCCAAGTGACCATCCAGAGAGCAGCCGATGCTACTTCTGCAGTCCTGCTGCTGCTGTGATATGAGTGCAAAAAGGCAAAACTACAAATGCGAAGATTTTAAAAAACAAAACAGTGTTCATTGTTGTCCTAACATATTAGGAATGTAGAAGTTTTAAAGCATAGAATGACAGTTGAAAGGGGAAGGAGTAAATAATATGTATGGCCATCTGAAGCACTTCCTTAGCCTGCACCACTGGCAACAGCTGTATATTGTTCCTGGCATTTGCAGGTCTCTTGTGTCCTCCTGGGAAGGACACAATCTAGGTGCAAACATAAAATACCTAGATGCAACTATGAAATACTTCTTTCTCCTTCTCCCAAAAATTATCTTATAAGCCAGTGCACTAGCTACAATTCTCTTTTATAATTACTGCTCTACTTTCAGCTTGCTGGAGTCACTGGCAGTGAAACATAATTCCTATGGATAAGGTAGCTGTGTGCATAATCCTGCGCATATGATTTTGAGAACATGCACGTAGAACAAAGGAAAGGCCTATGGTAGATCTGGAGACTTGTAACATACTTAGCCTGGTGGGGAAATGCTGAACATGTGCAGTAGGTGATCCCTGTAAAAGGGATATAAGTGGTTGTTACATAAAACACTTTTTTTTTGCTTTGTTCCCTCCCTTATATAAGAGGTCATTGGGGTAAAAAGACACAGCATCACAACCCAAAAAGTAAATGGGGGGGGGGGGGGGAGAATGCCAACACTGAAAACTGCAAGCGGAATGCAAAAGTATTACTTTCATTAAAGGTAATTGGCATAGTCTCATTGATTTTAAAAAGGAGGCAAAATTTCAGGGCTAGGCTGCAAGCCAAAAACGCTGTTGCAACTGAAAATTATTTTCCAAAATAAGCCTGACGGAGTAAGAACCATAGAAAAAAGTCCTCGCTCAACATAAATCCCAGCAGGTGGACTTAATTCAAACTGACTAATCCCTCTTTAAAACAGATGAATTGATCAGCTCAATACGTAAAGTAATTGGGCTCTATCCAGAGGAGGACTCTGTACGCGTTGCACCCCCCCCCCCCATAGGAAACCATTTACCTCTGCATTGACACAGAAGTGAGCACAACGTACAAC
Organism: Anniella stebbinsi; assembly: GCA_029215795.1. Lineage (NCBI taxonomy): Eukaryota > Metazoa > Chordata > Lepidosauria > Squamata > Anniellidae > Anniella > Anniella stebbinsi. The sequence continues at coordinate 357,732,096 of JARDYH010000001.1, forward strand.
ATGTTCTGCATGCAGAACTGGAGCTGGAAATCAGCATTGCAGTTCCGTGCAAGATTCTTTTACGTGCAGTAAGAATGGATCCTGGACAGGGAAGAACAGTGGATCTGTCTCTACTACTTTTTACATGTCTTCATTCTTTTGCTTTCAATTACCTAGCTACTCTTTTGACACCCCACACCGTTTCTTAGTCCATTAGTTCCTCTGCTGTGCTTCCCTACGAAACCAAAACTTTCCCATCTGTGTCCAACTGCATCTTTTCTCCCTTGCTACTCCCTGCCATATGCATTTGACATTTTCTATGACTGGATTTAAATGCTTGTTTAAAAATGAATCTCTCCACTTTAGGAGACCCACCTTACCCCTCCTCTCCCTTTTTCCTGGGTGCCTGGTGTCTTAATTCAAGGTTCTAATTTAGCTTTCTCTCTATTATGCTTACTGTACTGAGTGTAGGGCAGGGCTGGCCCAAAACATTTTGCTACCTGCGATTAAAAATAAGATGACACCCCATTCCATGTAAAAAAGCCAACTGACTGACAATTGAATCTTACTGGGGATGAAAAAATATCCTCCACTACAACTGAAGGCAGCAGGCTAACTTAGAGGGCATCCCATGTTGCATACAGCTCTCCAACATCTTGTTGCCGCTTCACTCTGCCTAATGGTAGGGTCGGTCCTGGTATAGGGGATTTTTCCAGTCATGTGAGGGATGTTGCCCCAAGGTGGGGTCTAGGAGGAAGTGCAGCCCCCAACTCCCAGAAGCTGCCCACCCCGCAATAGGATGCAAATCACCAAAAACCAAAGATAGTTTTCTAGATGCAATTATTTAGGTTTGGTCACTGTCTGGATGGGATACTACCTGGGTACCCCATATGCACAATGTGAGTTCTATGATGGAAGATACATTATATATTTTTAAATAAGTATTACAAAATGCTGAACGTCTCTCATGGTTTCTTCTTCCAAAGGAAGTCAAACCCAGGTAAGTGATGCCCCTATAACTTATTGCCACTGGGAGAAATCTGGAATATATAATGTAATGCTCCGAAGATAAATACAATCCAGACTCAATCTCTGGCCCAAAACATTTTGCTACCTGCGATTAAAAATAAGATGACACCCCATTCCATGTAAAAAAGCCAACTGACTGACAATTGAATCTTACTGGGGATGAAAAAATATCCTCCACTACAACTGAAGGCAGCAGGCTAACTTAGAGGGCATCCCATGTTGCATACAGCTCTCCAACATCTTGTTGCCGCTTCACTCTGCCTAATGGTAGGGTCGGTCCTGGTATAGGGGATTTTTCCAGTCATGTGAGGGATGTTGCCCCAAGGTGGGGTCTAGGAGGAAGTGCAGCCCCCAACTCCCAGAAGCTGCCCACCCCGCAATAGGATGCAAATCACCAAAAACCAAAGATAGTTTTCTAGATGCAATTATTTAGGTTTGGTCACTGTCTGGATGGGATACTACCTGGGTACCCCATATGCACAATGTGAGTTCTATGATGGAAGATACATTATATATTTTTAAATAAGTATTACAAAATGCTGAACGTCTCTCATGGTTTCTTCTTCCAAAGGAAGTCAAACCCAGGTAAGTGATGCCCCTATAACTTATTGCCACTGGGAGAAATCTGGAATATATAATGTAATGCTCCGAAGATAAATACAATCCAGACTCAATCTCTGGTGTCTTCATTTCACAGATTTTAGGAAGGACAGGGGAAGACTTCTTTCCGAGGTTGTAAGAGACCCTCTCTTCCTCAAAATAGGCAACTTATTTTGGCCTGTAACTCCAATCAACCCTAGCCACCATTACCAATGGTGAGGGATTATGGGAAGTGTAAGCCAGAATGTCTGGAGGGCCACACACTGCCCGCCACTGGATGAAGTAGTAGTTTGATCCAACGGAAGGTCGCAAGCTGTAATTGTCAGCACCTGGTGCACAGAGAAAACAATGTAATCAAAAGTGGTATATGGACCCTCTTTCCATAAACGTTTGTCCGTTTTCTATTTTTATCTCTTTTATGCCCTAAAAGTACAACTGCTTAGCTTATGTTCAAGGAGGATATAACTGGTTAGCCTAAGAAACATGTAATTTAGAAAGCACCACTTGACTTCAATTTAGCTAAACTCCTCCTGCTGGATTATACAGTAGGATTGGACTGATTGGAAGCCTGCTAAAGAGATTGTGTGCAATTCCATTTTATTTAAATCAATGGGATGGGAAATACAGTCTTCTACCTGACCGATTCTAGTGTGTAAAAAAACCCTACTTTATATCTCTAAAGTGTAGTTCAACAAAAAAAAAGTTTGAGGGTGGGAAATAATTACTCTTCAAAATCATAACGTGTACTGTTGTGAAATACAAGTTCTAGCAGAAAGCACTTGAAAACTTTACAAATTACTCAAGACATAGGACTACTATATCCCAAGTTACCATGACTATATATGAAGATGGAAACTGCTTTAAATCAAGTTAAATCATTGGCTCATTAGCCCAGCATTATCCACCCTGAGCAATAACAGTTCTCAAATAAACAGAGGTCTTTCTTTCCCATTTGGGCCAAAACATTAATTCAGGACTTCATACATGCAAAATGCATGCTCTGCCACTGATGTCAGGACCCTCACTGGAGTACCAGCAGCATGAACAGTACAACGTGTCTAATAAATAGTTTGGTAAACAATAACTCACATAATGCAGTTTTTCCATCTTTGAATTATTTCCCCCAACATTTAATTATTAAATACAAACTCAACCCCCCCCCCCACTGCTTTCTAATGCTGTGTTTTTTGAAATAATTTTATACCTAGCTTTTCCTAGGCATGGAGAATATGTGACCCTCCAACTATTGTTGGACTACAACTCCCATCATCCCTCACCATTGAGAGCTAGAGTGTCATGACAAGAATTACAATCTGACATATCTGGAGTGCTGCATGTTCCCTCCCTGGTATAAAAGCAGCAGCCAGCATAAAATTGCACTTCAAATGGAGTTGTAAAATGATGTATCAACAGAAACCTAAAAGGAAGGTGCATGATTGCCCTTCTTCTAAAAGCTAATTGCAGATTCTTGGGGCAATAGCTATAGAAGATTTGTTCCCCTCTAGATGAGGGGAACTGAAATGGCCCTTTCATGTTCTCAGTAGGTGAAGAATATATTAGCAGTATCTGAGATATGTAGGTCCCAGGGTTTTAGACACTAAAGCCAACATCATGAAATCAAAACTGATCATAGAATTAGTTGTACATGTTCTTCTCTCAACACCAGGAAGACCCTTAAATTTCTAGATGGTTTTCGAGGACAGCTCTGCAAAGCATGTTATAGCAGTCTGTCATCAAGGTTACAATAATATAATCGGTGGTAAGATTCCTGCTCTCCAGGAGGAACAGTTACCATGTCAGATGCAATTGGTAAAAGTAGCTCCTAGTTACAGCAACCACCTGTTTATTCAAAGGCAGCACTGGATCAAGCACCCGACCAAGTAATTGCTCATTTATCAATAACATGCAAGCCAAAACCCAAGAGTACTGCCTCCATCTCATCTGGATTTAGCTTATGCCTACTATCTTGGATTCATTTAACTATGGGTTTGGTCTATAGTCCAGCACTGTTTGGTCACAGAAACATAGCAATGGGTGCCCTTATATGTATTAAACAATATTGATGAGAAAACTGAACCCCATGAAACCCCCCCTCGCATACCAGCTGCCATGTGGCAGAATAATTATCCCTGAAAGCATGCAGGGGTTAATACACTGTACAGACTAGGGGGTCCATCAGTGCTCATTAGACAGTCTTTTCACAATCTGTTGACATAATGGATTTACATCCTGAGATGTGCAGGAATTTACATCTGAATAAGAAATACTTAATAGCAGTACAAAATGCTTCCAGTAGCTTAAGGCAGGAAATTAAGTCTACCTTATCCAGTTGACTCTATGGGAGAAGGGAACTCAGCAGATTGAAATACTCCAGGACAGAACCAACCCACTACATTTTAACAAAATGCTTGAAGATCTGAAGGTTTAATTTTTCCCCATTTAATACAAAAGGCAGAAATCTGCAGTGACTCAGCATCTTCAACAACCAGAGCAGAAGTAGTTCAAGTGCTAAATGGGGGGGGGGGGGGGAGAGAGAGAGAGAGAGAGAGAGTAATCGCTAAGCGAATCAACATAATTCCCTTTCTTGCACTGTAATTATGCAATGCTTGAACCCGAGCTTTGTTAAATGTGGGTGTGTTGTTTTTGCATTTATATGAAACTGGTACCATTAAAATGGATGCAAACGGGTGAAGGTAAAATCTGTTTGAGACGCCAAACATGTGCAATAGCTTTATTGCTCATGAAGACCACATGGAATGATTAATAGAACAGAAAACTATATTTTCTACCATCTTGCCATTCATCAACATTTATCAAGCTGGATTATTTTGTTCCAGGGATCAACAGGCATCTGTTCCTGAGAAAATGTTCTCACAGAATGATAGCAAGCTTTGGGTTGGCTGGGAGGCTCAAATGTCACTAGGCTGTTACACTACCTTAAGCCAGTAACTCTCAAATAAGTGTGAATCAGGAGCTAATGGACAGCAGCAACTGTTAAAGTAAAAAAGGCTTCAGTAGTATCACTTCTGGGATGGGTCAAATGTGAAATCTTACACGTGGATTTTCTTAAAAGGTTTGTGAACCATTAGTGCAACCTTTTTTTTTTGGTTGGTGAGCATATTATTTGGAATTTTGAGTGTCATGGGTGTTCTCCCAAAATGGCTACCATGGGAATGGGGTTTGTCCATTCATAAAATAGCTGCAATGGCGGGCATGGCAGCACTTCCTTTTGCAGAATGCCAGTCTCCCAGGTAAAAAATAAATAAAGCAATATTAAGAAATAAAATAAAAATCAGGAGAGGCGGGGAGCCTGCCAGGTGTCAGGAGAGGTTTCTTCAGGCACACTGGTACCTACAGGTACTGTATTGAAGACACCGGTATTAGTGTAAACACACTTTGATAACCAAAGATTATAAAGAACAGGCCTGCTCATCTGTTACATAAATACAAATGGGACCTGCAACAAACCCCCACCCCCACCCCATTGCAGTGTGGAGTGCCCTCTGTTCAGGATTCCAGCTACTCCATTCCATCCTCTCCTCCCCAACAGTCAGCATCCTGTGGGCTGTTCTGGATTTTTAGGTGGCTCCCCATCCCCCAAGATTATTTATTATTTTATTACATTTGTATCCTGCCCCATAGCCGAAGCTGTCTGGGCGGTTTACATAAGATTAAAACAATTCAAAACAATAAACAAAAATTAAAACAGCAAAAACATACAATATACACACAATATACCCATACATTTAAAACCACTATAATAACTTTAAAAACCTATAAACCTAAAAACAAAACAAACCCAGCCTCATCAGATATTGCTAAATGCCTGAGAGAAGAAGAAAGTCTTGACCTGGCGCCAAAAAGATAACAATGTTGGCGCCAGGCAGGCCTCGTCAGGGAGATCATTCCACAATTGGGGGGCCACCACAGAGAAGGCCCTCTCCCTTGTTGCCGACCTCCAAGCAAAGATTTTTTATATATATCTGCAAACCTCAGGTTCATCTCCCACTTGTGAGTGTATGGTATTGTTATGGCTAAGTAAGGGCCAGCACTTCTGAGAACTGAACAGAAGTATGTTGTTGACAAGCAAACTGTCAAAAGATGTTCAAAGAGACAATCTTTTGCCATCCCTGGGCCTGGGAATAGTGGGACTAGCCTGCAGAAATTAAGCTGCCCAATGCTTAGTGTAGCACAACATGGTGATCGGCGAAAGTGCAGGCTTTTCCTTCATTGCAGGCTTCAGACATCCCAGGCATATAACTTCCTCTATCATGCTTGAGCATGACAAAGCATACAGAGGAATTGTTTTTACATATGATCTCATCTACTGAGGAAAGAGAAACAAGATTACTAGGTTGCAATGCTGACATTGCTGACACAAAGAACTACCCACATGAATCTTCATTAAGGCAGGATACAGCTGTGGATGTTTACAGTGCCAGTAATTAAGAATAGAAATGACAGGTCAATGTATATATTACACGACAAAAAATAATTTGCTGTTAATATAGGGGTCTAGATTGCATTTTTATCCAATTTCCTAGTTTGAATGTATATGTATGTATATATTAAATAATAAGGCTCGTATGTTCTTAACTTTGCAGACCCTCAGGAATTTGATTCCAAGGGCTTTTATAGCAATTAACAGATTTTAAAAATTGTTTTCCTCCATTTCATGCTGTCACCTTACTTGTTATATTGGCTACTGTTACTGCATTGTAACTTTATGATACCTTGTAAGCTTCTTTGGTCTGCGAATATAAAGTATGAGATAAATGTTAAATAATGAGATATGATTCTTGTACTAATACGTTAAGCTGGGTGTGTTGTTCTTTTACTTCTGGTAGAACATGAAGGTTTGGCCTCCTGCTTCTCCCCCCCCCCCCCCAAAAAAAAAACCCAGCGAACATTTAAGAAGGTACATTAAGGATTGTAGAACAGAGTCCAAAATCAAACATTGTAACAAAATCTAGCATCTCTAGACACAAGATAATGTGTAGTTCCAATAAAAGTGCAAACAGATTTAATTGCCCAACATATTGAACCCTTTCAGCCGAGTCACTAGAGTAACAGTGTTATAATTGTTTGGCTCTTTCAGAAATTCTGGGCCTGTTCAGAAAACACACTATGCCATGGTTAGGCCACTAACCCCTTTGCAGCAAATGGTTAGTGAGCATGTTTAAACCATGATTATGTAGTCACCATGGTTAGGAAGGGTTCACACAACAGGCTTAAGTCATGGTTCACACAACATCATGTTTAGCTCAAAATGCTTAACCACCATGTCTTAGTGGGTCATCTGAACAGGGCCTTTATTTGGAGATATGAACATGAAGTACTACATAAGATTCCTTACCTTTCTGAACTGTTTTTCTCGGCCTGCCTACATCCTCTGCATTCAAGAGCACAACATTAATTGTCATTAATAAATGTGTGCACAAAACTTATTGAAATAACTTCTCCTTTACCTGAATCAAGCAACCCTACTTTTAAGAAAAGTGGTAGCTAGAAAAAGTTTATCAGCAGGGAGCTAGAATATACTGGGGAGTAAACAAAGCCTATGACTAGGTAAGATGAGGGGTCAAATAATGGCTATTCAGGTGTAAAATTAATTTGTGTAAAACACAATAGATGGGAAACAAACAAGATAAATCCAATCTAAAATTAGAAAGCTTTGAGTTTTTCATAATTAAAATTCCTGAATTTCTAGTTCTGAGGCAGCTCATAAAACCTTACTGTCTAGTCTATTTTTTAAACTATCTATTAATCGCTAGCTTTTATACTATGGTACGAAGAGGTTTCATGAGGATTAACGACTAATGTTTAATTTCTTCCATCTGCCAACTTTGTAATCAAGAAAGCAAAGCTTAGGGGAAATCTCAAATCTCGCTTGTTTCCTTCTGAACAGATTTGCAGACTTCCAGGCCTGGAATACAGATGTTGCAGGCAGACTTCCTTGTTTATTTTTAAAGTTTCATTTCAGGCACCTGTTCATAAGATCATATAGTTGTGACACCTGGGTCTGACATTCAACATTCATCCCTTCATGACTAAACCAGTAATTCAGAATTCCAGCAAACAAGAATAGAAATAATCCGGATTGCATTGTCATACCACAATCTACATTGTACAGATTTAAACTTCCATGAATGTTTGGATCCTGCCAATATTTAGCTAGTTTCAAGAACACATGTGTGCTTTGACCACATCCCTGGAATTTTAGTCTCCTTCTACCCTCCTCATGCTCCATGGCAAGTCTTTTGAAACCAAGGGAAATGTGTTATATGGAATGGAGGAAAAATCAAGATTTCTACTGGGCGAGTACAAGTATTTGAGTTAGCCTGTACTGGCCATTCAGCTGAATATATACTTTTTAAAACATCTCTGCATGTCTAGTTTATACAACTTGTAAGATTTACTGAAAAGTTATTTTCATGAGTGTACAGGAGAGGACTTATTTTTAAGAGAATGAAATTCTCAGCTGGAGGTCAGATTATAGTTTACAGGGGACTTACAAGGGGGGTAAATGAAAGAAGATGTAGTAGAACTATTTCTGACACATCACTAAATGGTTCTATGAAGTGGATATTGACTGTTTTGGACACAGAAGTTAATAAAAAGGCCATTTTTAAGTGCATGAATAGAAGAGACTACCACTTGACAGTCTATGAAAAGAATAGAAAACATGGAAGTGTTTGAACAAGTAATGCAACTTTAGCAAATTCAGATTTAAAGTGATAGACTGCTATATGCTAGCTCAGAAACTGCTGATAGTGCATGATACAGCTACTAGATTTCTGTATGGGATCAAATATTATGAATGTATTCCACCAGCACTTCACTAACTGCCTTGGCTCTTGGTCTGTTCCCAGTCTAGCATGGTCTTTAAAGCCCCCCCATGACTTGGGATCAGAGTAACTTAAGCACTGCCTGCATCCCTAAGTGTGCCTCTATACACTAAGATCTTCAGGGACCATTCTCTGGGTTCCTGCAACACCTGAGGAAAGGGATGTCTCATTTGGTGCCTAGTTTGATGTTATTTTAGCACCAAAGGCCTTTTATTTTTTCAGGCTTGTTAATTTAGTTTGTTTTATTTTGGTTGGTGGGTTTTATGATGCCCTTATATATTCTGATGTTTTAATGTATTCTTGGTATGCATTTAAGTTTCAGAACATAAAGTCACCCTGAAAATTTGAAGGCCTGAACCCCCAAATAAACATGGTGGGCTACAGTTTATGTCAACATGCTTGATGCTTTATGGCACTGTTATGTTTTACCATATGCCGTTTTGCTAACTGGTAAGTTGAAGGGTAGCATAATAATAAAAATAAGTGAAACCTATGTATAACAAGAAACGCTGATCATGACTAGAACCTGCATATATAGGTTGCGCTAATAATATACTCAGCACATTTCTTGATCAACACATTTATTCGGCCCATGGCAGATCACCATTGTGCTAATGTTGTACATTGCTTACAATACTATTAACTTCCCATGGTGGTAGCGCGGTTCGTCCACAGCCAAGAAGACGGTTCAAATTCTACTGAAGAATTACATTTTTAATGATGGCCAGAATGTTCTGAAACACAAAACCGCAGTCAAGCAATAAAGCAGCCTCAGCAAAGCATTAATGCCTGTCATTTTCATATTTATTTGTTTGTTTTCTGATGTCTGCTGTTTATGTTTTAGTTATATTTAATATTTAAGTTATTCTATTTTATATGTATGATTTTATCTGTATGCCACCCTGAGATCTTTGTGATATAGGGTGGGATATAAATGTTTTAATAAATAAATAAATAAACTTTTAACAAATTTAATGTTGCTCACCAGCTGAATATGTTTTACACACCATTGTATAGAAATATTTTTAAATAAATGACCAAACATTTACCTAACCATGTTTGGCTGCTTTGTAAGGGCTGAAAAATATTTCAATTAGTCCATCAGCTACAGTAGAACAAATTTCACCACCTTTGGTCAGAATACATACAAAACCTGCCAGCATTTCTGATTATTTTCTCTATGTACAATCTATTAGTGAATTTTCTCAAGCAAGCTTCTTGCTAGTCATGTCTAAGAGAAATCAACCCTTATCCCATTACTATATTGCTAGAATAACCATGTCTAGATGTTTTTCCTTTGCAAGCAAAATCTAGGTAGGATTAACGTTTTGCTCATCCGGCCTTAAAGAGACGTTATGAGCAAACAGTAGCAATAGTCTATTATTTAAACTTTATACGAACTAAGTTTTAACCAGCTGGATAATAAAATATAGTGTACAGTAAAGCATTAAACATAATGGGTGCCTCCAGATTTAGGCATACTCAGTGGGGCAAAAGCCCCCTCCTACCCATAGCAGTCCTTCCAGACCCTGCTGAATGGGATACATTGGGGGGAGGAGCCAAGAAGCGGGAAAACCACTAGCAGAAGCAATCTCCACCCAATTTTCAGGAATCTCCTTCCTATTCAGCCTCCATCGTCAGCCTATCCCATTCAGCAGGGTCCTTCAACCCCCTCTGTAGCATTTCCAGATGGCTGCCATGGGAAGGAGAAGGCAAGGAAGTCCATTTCCGCCAACCCCACTGCACGCACCTAAATCCATTGGGTCCAACCCAATGGCCCAGTAACATAATTACTTATAACTGGTTTATATTAAGAGTATCTTCTGAAGGAGTAGTAGCATCACTAAAGTTTTGTACATCATCAATGATGAGGATCTATTTTACAAATTTCCTTTAAGATTGATCTTAAAAATTAATCTCGCTGATGGAACGTATTTGATGCCATATATGCTATCAATACTTACTCTTACTGTCTTGCACTGACTTTTTACCTAAAAAGAGGCAAAACAAGTTTCATTAAAAATAAAATTTCCAGCCAAATTTAGATACATTGAAAATGCCAAACTAAAGCCACATTTTAAACATGGCTACTGTGTCTACATGAGAGAACTTTACATTTAAGAATGTTAGAGGATGGGTTTCTAAGGAAATATCTTGCCCTGAAGGGATGGCAGAAAAAACAGATTAAGCTTGAACTCAAAAGAGGAACAGCAGAAAGGAAGAAACACAGACCAACAAAAATATGCCAGCTCAAGACAATAAATGCAGTGCAAACCTGAGTTCAATTGATATATTCTCCTCTACTGGGACAACAGAATCAAGCATCACCATCATCCTCTTTTCCCTCTTTCCTCCCAAACCCTTTCCTTGTGACTCCTGTCTTTTTAGATTGAAAACCTGAGGGCAGGGCCTGTCTAAATAATTCTAGTAAGCAGCTCTAGGAGCCTTTTGACTGAAGAGTGGGATAAAAATGCTTTGAATCAATCAACTGGAGTTGGAAGGCACCATTTTGGCCATCAAGGTTAACCCCATGCTCAGTGCAAGAATCCAGTTTAAAGCATCACTCACTGATGGCTGTCCAGTCTCTGCTTGAATGCTTAAATTATTCTTGAAATAATTCAAGGATACTTAAGTTTACTGATCTCAATATTTAAGAAAACTCGGTCCACTGATTTCAGACAACTTTTTAGTCAAGGAATGCTACACTCACTTGTAGATGTGGAGATTTTTTTTAATACTTTAGGTTCTTAGTATTATGCACAAGTTGTCCAGGAACAAGCCTGTCTGAGTTTGAGACTTTCTTCAGAATAAACATGCAGAGGACTGGACTGCACGGCATATAGAAAACTTATTGGGCAGAGATAATGGGAAAATACTGTCATACAGATTTATAAATAGGAATGGATAGCACCCAGGTGTTTAAACTGTAATATACCAAAATGTCTCCATGCGCTGTGAATATAGGATGGCACAAAAAACGGGGGCATCTGTTATCTCTTCACAAGAAAAATCTGGACTCTACTAACAAATTCAATGGGCAACTTCAGTGATTAATGGAATCAAGCTTAAAGATAGAAGTCCCAAGGCAAATTTGGGAATAGTCTGTCTTCATAGAATCATAGAAGAGTTGGAAGGGGCCTATAAGGCCACTGAGGAATCTACCTTAAAGCATCCCTGACAGATGGTTGTCCAGCTGCCTCTTGAATGCCTCTAATGTGGGAGAGCCCACCACCTCCCTAGGTCATTGGTTCCATTGTCGTATTGCTCTAACAGTCAGCAAGTTTTTCCTGATGACCAGCTGGAATATTTTTTCCCTGTAACTTGAGGCTATTATTCTGTGTCCTGCATTCTGGGTTGATCGAGAAGAGATCCTGGCCCTCCTCTGTGTAACAACCTTTCAAGTATTTGAAGAGTGCTATCATGTCTCCCCTCAATCTTCTCTTCTCCAGGCTACACATGCCTAGTTCTTTCACTCTCTCCTCATAGGGCTTTGTTTCCAGACCCCTAATCATCCTTGCTGCCCTCCTCTGAACATGCTCCAGCTTATCTGCATCCTTCTTGAAGTGTGGTGCCCAGAACTGCACACAATACTCAAGATGGGGCCTAACCAGTGCCGAATAGAGGGGAACCAGTACCTCGTGTGATTTGGAAGCTATACTTCTATTAATGCAGCCCAAAATAGCATTTGCTTTTTTTGCAGCCACATCACACTGTTGGCTCATATTCAGCTTGTGATCTACAACAATTCCAAGATCCTTCTCGCTTGTCGTATTGATTAGCCAAGTATCCCCCATCTTGTAACTATGGCATTTGGTTTCTTTTTCCTAAGTGTAGAACCTGGCATTTATCCCTATTAAATTTAATTCTGTTGTTTTCAGCCCAGCACTCCAGTCTATCAGTCTATATATAACTAGAAATGTAATCTACTTTATGTTTTGAATTCAGTACTTTACTATCAGTACAGTTCTATTTGGCTTATATCCAAAACCAATTTTTGTTGACACCTGTAACCAATTTTAAAAACTGAACACACAACACTTACCTCCATAAGAGATTTTGTAATAGACAATGCTGGTTAAGAGGACACTAAACCATAGTTCTTGGTGAACTTGAGTATGGTATATCTTCTGGGATTGCCACAGTCTTGAAAGGTAACTCTTAAACATCTGTAACAAAATGTTAGTGCTTTGAAATGATACCATTTTGAAAAATTAAGGTCCATGTTCAGCAATTAATATGCACAAGTCCCATTACAAATGAGTGATTAAGAGCAAGAGAACATTTAACATCCCAAACTAATTGATTACTCATGTTCATTTTTGTTTTAAAATATTCAGAATGTTGCTTTTAACTGTATGCATATGAGAAGTCTCACAACCCTTTGCTGAAAGGTCTGTCACTGCTACATTTATAGCTGTGGCAGAGTTCAGTGTCAGATAATGATCCTGTTTGGACATAATTGCATGCCCAGCAGAAAATGGTTGGACGCCACCATTACATGTGGTGTGCCTGAACTGCTTATTTCAATTAACAATCCTCAAGTGATGTCCAAACAGGGGCACTTGGGGTTGATCGCGTGTTAAAAACCCCAAGTAAACCCAAGAACAAGGCATGAGTTAATTTGGGATTGTTTAACCCGAGAACAAACCCAAGTGCCTCTGTTCGGACATCACAGAAACAATCCTCAAACAGGGCATTCAAGGGTTGTTAATGGAAAAAGGAAGCAGCTCAGGTACTGTGTACCTCTCTGCAATTTGTGGGCTAATTAACCAACAATTTGCTGCTGGACGTTACTATTATGTCAAAACAGGAGAGAAAGCTTTAATCAAGATGTGGAAGGATCCTTGAGAACAGATTATTCCAGGGACATGTTCATTAATCAGTTTTATGTATTTTACCATATTTTATATTTACTGCTGTTCCCCGCTTCGATCCAAACGGAGAGGCGGGTAAGAAATATTTTTTAAAATTATTATTATTATTCAGATCTTGGTTTTAGATTCTTCCAAAAGCTGTTAAATACCACTTTACTGCTCTGTTTTCTCATCTAGGTATGAAATATGCTGAGGTCAAAGAAAGAGAGAAAGTCAAGATCGGAAGTACAGTTAAAAAGAAGAAATTGATCTAACATGTTGCTATCATGCATAACTGATGTTTGGAAATATAATTGGGATTGGCCAGGGGGAACATCTCACTGGTTCTGGAACATCTTCACTAGTAACCAGGCCATTTCCAAGCAAAAGTCAAATGTGCTAATGTTTACTTTACAACTTCCAGCATTCCCTAGCCAGCTTTTTTTTGTCTAAACATGCATAGGATTGTGCCCTAATTATATAATCCTTAACAACAACAAAAAACTGGCTAAGCTAGACACCATCATTATATCCTGTGGCAGTGATTTCCATACACGCTCAGGCTGCAACTCAGTATCCACTTTGTCCAGAAATAACTCAGTGGCTCTCAGCTTTGAGTAGACAGGATTAAAACTACTATTTGTTACATTTATAACATGCCTTTGCCTCCAAGGATCCCAAGGCAGCGTACACACGATCCCTCCCCTCCTCTCCATTTTATCCTCACCACAAGCCCAGTGAGGCAGGTTAGGCTTTGAGTCGGTAAGAGGCCCAGTCACCCAGTGAGTTTCATGGCAAGGGGGAACTAGCGCCTGAGACTCCCCAGTCCAATAACCACTACACCTCACTGGCTCAGGCTCAAGTAAAAGCGGAACGATGCCCTACAACGCGCCTCCCACCCTTTTCTCACCTCTTTCCCCACCTCCCAAGCCCACTACTGCTGCTACCACCACCTTAAGCCTGCCTCAGGGTCTTCCTCTTCACCTCCGTAACCACAGCAACTCGCCCACCCCTCCGAGGTCTCTAGGCTTCGGGCCTTCCACAGGCCTCCTAGGCCAGCTTCTAAGGCGTAGGGATGAGCCTCGGCCGCTGCCAGGCAGGCAGGAGCCGTTAAAACGGAGTGAGGAAACCTCGCTGTTATCGCACAGAAAGACCGAACCCACCTTGAAGCCCGAAACGAGATGAGCGAGGTAGCGGCAAGGGAAGGTCACAAATCTGCCACAGCCTCCGGTCGACGCAAAGCTTGCCGGGAAAGGAACGAGCGCCTGCCCAGAGCGCCCCTTCCTCTGCTCGCCGCGCCCTCTACCGTGGAGGACTTGACATCGCAGTTTCTTTTTCTTTCCCACCTGCGACTAAATCTTGCAGCAGGAAGGGATGCGAAGCGCGCGGTTAAGCTTTTGCTCAGGAGGTGCGTGCTTCTTCCACTTGATTTCAGTGGGATTTACTTCCAAGTAAGCGGTGCGATTTAATGCACGCTGATTTGCGAACAGATCCCATAGCGTTCAGCGAGCCTTATGTCTCCGTGAGGGAGGTGCATAACTTAGGCTGACCAGATAAAACCCAGGTCAGGGCTCATGTAACTTTAACAGTTGTAGAGAAAAGGGAATTTCAGCCAGTGTCATTTGTATGCTATTAGTTCCTGGTGAAATTCCCGCTTCATCACAATAGTTAAAGTTGCAGGCACTATACTAGAGTGACCATATACAAAAGAAGGCAGGGCCCCTGCAACTTTAACAGTTGTGATGAAGAGGGAATTTCACCAGGAACTAATTGCATACAAATGACACCGGCTGAAATTCCCTTTTCTCTACAACTGTTAAAGTTACATGAGCCCTGACCTGGATTTTATCTGGTCACCCTAGCATAACTATCAGCATGATTAAAGCTGCAATCCTACACTTGGTGCCGTTGAACTCGATGGGGGAAAGTCCCCATGGAACTCGATCCTAGGCTCACTTTCCTGGAAGTCCCATTGAACTCAATCCTACATGTCTGCGTCTGAGTAGACATGTACTATTGCATGTGTGAAAATGTAGCCATACATGCAAGGCTCTGCATTCGAATGTTCCACTGAGTCAATGGGGATTAGTTCCAAGTCACAGCCGTATCCCTATGCCTAGTTACAGGGAAATAAGCCCTACTAAGTATAGTGGGACAGACTTCCACGAAAGGCTATTGCAAGTTTGCACGCACTGACTTGCAATTAAGCCCCATTGCATTCAGCTGGATTTTCTTCTGAGTAGACATGCATAAGATTGGGCTGAATGTGAACGTAGGGTAGCAGCCCTGGTGAATAACGCCTTGGCTGTACAATTCCTGAAGGTTCACTGATCACCCTATTGATTACACCCAGGGAAGTATGCATGGGATAGTAGCCTGTTTCAGTTGGCTTTTCTACAGTGTGAGTTTATGCGTTTACTCAGAAGCCTCATTGAATTTGTAAGTATCTTGAAGACAATGCTGTGATTGCTAAGAGTCAGCATGGCTCTGTCAAAAACAGGTCATGTGAGACCAATCTTGTCTCCTTTGACAGGGTAACTACTCTAGGGAACAAAGGGAATGCTGTGGGCATAATCTACCTTGATTTCAGCAAAGCTTTTGACAAGGTTCCATATATTTTTATTGACAAGCTCCTAAAGTGTGGCTTGGATGGCACTACAGTAAGGTGGGTCCACAACTGGCTAGCTAACTGCACTCAGAGGCTGGTTTTGCACGACATATTAGGCAATGGAGGGGGAAATCGCGTACTGACTGTGTGTTAGGTAGGCGGTTCTCCCCACATGACACGTTGCTCTGCCGTCTGTTGAGTGGCTGAAAGTTCCGGCGTCTATCTTGGCTGCAGCATCTCCTCCCTCCCTCCTCCCTCAGTCCTCCAGCTGTATCCCAGCTTGCACCGCAAGTTCTGCTTGCTGTATCAGAGCAGCGGGGAGGGGGTCAGCTGCTCCGGCCAGCAGAACTCTATGCCCAAACGAAATTGTCCACAGATAGAGGGGGGTTGGTTTCGGACAACACTTTAAACAACGGGCTTCGGGCTAAACAACGTGCAAGCCCGTTGTTTCTTTCTGTTGCTTAATTGGGTGGAATACCATACCGTCAGTTGTGTGTGCGTGGTGTGTAACCCTCCACACGACTCAATAAGAAACACAACTGACGGTTGCTTCCCACCTCTCCGTTGCCAAATGTGTCGTGCAAAACCAGCCAGAGAGTCAGCATTAATGACTCTACATTGAGTTGGAGAGTGGTAACCACTGGGGTACTACAGGATTCTGTCTTGGGGCCAGTATTATTCAACATTTTTTTTAATGACCTGGATGACAGGATTGATGGGCTTCTTATCAAATTGCAGATGACACAAAACTGGGAAGTCTGGTCAACACCCATGATGACAGAATGAGCCTATAATCTGATTTGGACAGGTTGGAAGACTGAACTGAGAGGAACAAGATGTCCTGCAATAGGGAGAAATGTAAGGTATTACATTTAGGGAGAAAAAATGTAGAGAAGGATTTGGGTGTGGTCATTGACAGCAAGCTGAACATGAGTCACCAGTGCGAAACAGCCACTAGAAGGGCTAACACAGTTCTGGGCTGCATTAGAAGAAGCATATTATCCAAGGTCCCCTCTACAAGGATTCGCTTTTGTGCCCAGTTAGGCGATTATGCGCATAATCGCTGAAGCGCATTTACACCTAATCCCTCTGCACGAGAGGCGGCGAGAGGTGGCGAAGCGCATTAACGGATGACCAAAATGCGCTTTACAAGTAGTTAATGCACATAAGCGCTTGTTCACATAGTCAAAATGCGCTTTAACGGCTGGAGCAAAATAAAACTCGCGATTTAACGCGCATTCAATAATGCGCATAATTGGAGAGCTAACGCGCCTCTACGCCCGATTTGCGCTCCGTTCTTATAGAGGTCAAATTTTTAAAGCGCCTTGAAAGAGCTTTAAACCTCTCATACTTGGAGTACTGTGTACAATTCTGGGCACCACATTTCCAGAAGGACATTGACAGGTTAGATCAGATTCAGAGGAGAGCAACAAAGATGATACAGGCTGGGGATGTTCAGTCTGGAGAAAAGAAGACCGAGGGGAGACATGTTAGTAGTGTTCAGGTAGATAAAAGTGTACCATAGGGAAGATGGTCAAGAACTATTTTCCATGGCCACAGAAATTAGGACCTGGAATAATGGGTATAAGTTACAGGTACCACATAAAATGGTATGATGGTCCAACACTCCCAGAAAATCTTGAAACGGCCATAGAAGAAAGAGGACAGTGAAAAAGAAGATGAGGAAAGTGATTCTGACGGTGATGATAGCAGTTCCAATGAAAATGAAGAGGACATCCAATGAACTTTATTTTTTAACCCTTCTCACAGAACATAGTTTTTATTTTGTAAATTGTAAATTTTTGCTGAAGATTTTATAAACATTTGTTAAAAACAATTCAACCTGTGGGAAATGTTGCTTTTCCATTAGGTAACATACAGGGCTAAGCAATTATATATATAATCCAGTAAACACATATAAAGCCTAGGCACATATATTTAATCCAATAATTAAATAAGCTAAAGCAATTTTAATTTAGGAAGCACAGATAAGATGCCAAATGCACAGTAAGCAAGAAAGCAGAAGCACATATCTAGATGTAGGCAGTGGAACAGAATTGTCAGGTGTCTGTGACCTTTGAAGCGTAAAGAAGGGCACGAGACATAATGGGGGAATTTGTTTCACTGGTGGTTTTGTCATAAGACTTTATTTAGATGGAATTTAGCTAATGCAAGTGGAGCGCAGGTGGATTGTGGTCGGAAGTAACAGGAAACACAAGAAGACTAAGATAGGGTGACCAGATAAAATCCAGGTCAGGGCTCATGTAACTTTAACAGTTGTAGAGAAAAGGGAATTTCAACTAGTGTCATTTGTATGCAATTAGTTCCTGGTGATATTCCCTCTTCATCACAACAGTTAAAGTTGCAGGGGCCCTGCCTTCTTTTGTATCTGGTCACTCTAGTATAGTGCCTGCAACTTTAACTGTTGTGATGAAGAGGGAATTTCACCAGGAACTAATTGCATACAAATGACACTGACTGAAATTCCCTTTTCTCTACAACTGTTAAAGTTACATGAGCCCTGACCTGGATTTTATCTGGTCAGCCTAGACTAAGACAACAGGTCAAGCTTCGCTAAGATTGTTTGCAGTTACATAGGAAACAGATGATTACGTGTGTGGGTGTAAAAATGTGGAGGAAAGGGGAGGATGGACAAAGGCGGGGATTTGAATATTATAATCAGGCGTACCGGATAGGCTGTAACCTTTTAGAGGAGGGACCTTTTCCGGCCGGTCGACAGGGAATATATGCAGTGTGATTTATGATTTTCGGTGTGTGCCAAGCTTGCATAGCCACACCCCTTTTGCAAAAGGCTTTTTTTGCAATAAAGAAACTTGCTTCAACTTTCCAGATTGTGTGGTCCTTTCCTCAAACAGAATGGGCACTTCTAACAAACCTAATAGTCTTTTTTTATATATCATAATACTCGTCCTGTTTGATATTTTGTAAAGAACATTTGAACATGTTCAACTGTAAAAATCACAGTTGAACATGTTCAAAATGATCTGTGCATCAGATTGAGAGATATTTAGGGTGGATACTTTTGAAAGGAAAGCCCTGTATGAAAAACTGTAAAATCATACAATCCTGAGAAAGTGGACATATAACTCATAATTCCCTAAGCATTGGGGTAAACCCCATGTTGTTATATATTTTCTTAATCCTCATTAAAAATGCAACTTTTTTGTTCATAAGTATTCTTTCGAAAGTCATATAGTTTTTGAGTAAATCATGGTTAAACGTCACACATAACCAAAGTGAACACTGATTTTATACGTTCAAATGAAATTATCTTAAAAACTAATGCAGTTAACAAAAACTGTGTAATTACAAAAAGTATTTGTCATTAAATTTGAAACATTTCAGAAAAAAATTCATCTCTGTAGCATAAACAGGTGAGAAGTTATGCATATTTAAATATGGCAATGACATATTAGCATGGCAGCCATATTGATGATGTCATCACGGAGCCCACCACCACTGGAATTTTGTAAGACTTACTTTTCTGAGACACTTCTGTCATAGGCTGACCATATGAAAAGGAGGACAGGGCTCCTGTATCTTTAACAGTTTCATAGAAAAGGGAATTTCAGCAGATGTCAGTTGTATATAAGCAGAACCTGGTGAAATTCCCTCTTCATCACAAAGTTAAAGCTGCAGAAGCCCTGCCCTCTTTTGTACATGGTCAAGAGACAGGGCTCCTGCAGCTTTAACTGTTGTGATGAAGAGGGAATTTCACCAGGTTATATATGCATACAAACAACACCTGCTGAAATTCCCTGTCCTTTGCAACTGTTAAAGATACAGGAGCCCTGTCCTCCTTTTCATATGGTCACCCTAGATATATAAACAAAAAATATTCCCAAAGCTTTTGCACTCACTGGGGTACATAAATCCTGCCTAGCTCTGAGACTAGAAGCTTTTTACTATCTTCAACTGCTGTGTGTGTGTGTCATTAGAGAGGAAAATATTACATCTCTCCCACCTTGCTGTTCAGTTTGGATCGCAGCCCCCCCTTACTTTTGAGTAAATAAAATAGGGAGCTGCACTCTATGTATTTAACATAAGGCAGGGATGGGAAACCTGCGGCCTGCGGCCCTCCTATCAGCCCCAGCCAGCATAACCACTGGTCAGGGATAATGGGACTTGTAGTCCAGCACCAGGTTCACTACCCCTGAGGGAAGGTGTAGTTTGATCTTCAGCATAACTAAACCTGCTCCCTGAGGCTGTCTCATTTTGCAAAAGCTTGTATCTTCAATGCTACAGGTTGTAAACTCAATGGGGTTTGCCCCAAAGAAACTTCGCCTGCGGAATTTCTAATATTGCAGCCCGTTGAGCAGCTCTATTGCTGAAGTGGTTTGAGGCTTGTAACAAACGCAGACCATTAATAATAAAGCAATACAATCCTGTTATATTCTTTAGTCTCCTAGCCCCCCCCCCCGCATGGGTCTGGCCCAACACATTGACCCCCCACAGCCGTGTTTATAAATTACAGTGCAATCGTATGCATGTCTACCAAAAGCAAGCCTTCCTTGAGTTTCAATGGCTCTTACTCCCAGATTAATAAACATAGGATTGTAGCCTTAAATTGGGGTGCCCCTTGCCCTTATAAACTGCCCTATAAGCATTATTAGCAGGCTTTCTCTACAGAACGAAGGGTTATTGCGTTTTAAAATTAGAATTGCAGCAAGACGAGCAATCCGCTCCTATGAATGTTAACTCGGATTTCCACGGAGTTTGTAAACTTGCGCAGGATTCTACCCTTACTGCCGGGGTGGGGAGCAGAAGAGACGGACTACGTCGAATTCCTTCGATACGTTAGCCGAATTATTATTGCAAGGTTTGGCACTAACCATGGGGAATTAAAGAGAAGCCGATAGCAGAAATACCAAGTTTCACCGTAGTTCTCAAACAAGTGAGATTAAGGGCGAAATCCTATGCATGTTTAGACAGAGAAAAGTCCAAACTTGATGGGAGTTATAGGACTCCTTCTCCCTAGACATGCATCGGATTGCGCCCTAAATCTGCAATCCTAAACACTTAACCTGGAAGTAAATCCCACCATACACGGCGGGATTTCCTTCTGGGTAAAATATGCATAGGATTGCACTCTAATGCTTCAATCCCAAATGCATTTAGTAGCGAGTAAATCCCATGAGCTGCAGGACTGCAATCCTCTGCATACCAACCTGGGAGTAAATCCCATTGAACACAATCGGATTTACTTCCGAGTAGACACCCACAGACGAGCGCTGAAGGCTGGCGTTCTAAACGCGTTTACTAACGACTTAATCCCATTGCATTTGTTTTTAACTTCCGGAGGTTAATCAAGCTGCAACCCTATGCACACTTACCTAGTAATAAGCCCTCCCCCCGAACACAACAGGAATACCTTCCCAGTAAACATCCACAACGTTGCGCTGGAAATAGTGCCATCGTATCCATGTCTACCCAGAAATAAATCTGATTGTGTTCATGGCGCTTACTCCCAGGTAGCGGTGTATACGACGGAAACCTATTAAGGGTGAAATCCAATATAAAACCTACTTATAGGGTGTTAATAATAATAATAATAATAATAATAATAATAATAAACAAGGGGACCCACTGAAATGAATTTCATTGAATTCATTTGAACCCTAAGAAACAAAAGTTTGGGTCTGGAGCAGGCATATTATTATTATTATTATTATCATCATCATCATCATCATCATCATCATCATCATCATCATCGTCACCATTATAAAAAGCAAAAAACTCGCCGCTTCTTGCAACAAATGGCAGAATCCCTCCACCCCATGGAGCACGTGGCTGCGGGCGGGGTCTGGTCATTAGTTTGGGGATTGTTGGGCTATTCAATAGCCGTGCTCGGTATTCCGGATCGGTGGCTCTTTGGGAAGCTTGATTTTAGGATTCAGCCATGTTGCGAAAGCTCACCGTGGACCAGATACAGGACTGGTTCACAATCGGCAAGACTGTCAGTGGGGTAGAATTCCTGGGGGGTGACCCCGCGGTTTCTGAGTCGGCCCAAACCCGCGGAGGGTCTGCTAGAGAGCAGCCATCTTCTACTGCTAATGCGTAAGTAGCGGTGTAGTAAACAGCAGGTAGGATGCTGTTGTAGGCCAACAAATCCGGAGGGCACCAGTTTGGGGAATGTTGTTCTACTCCATGAATGTTTCTATCACAATAAATATGTTAGTTTTTAAGGTACCACAAGGTTCTCCCGTATTTCTGCAGAAATATGTATGTAGAGTAAGCAGATGCATGCTGGGACTTGTAGGACGTCTTCTGTCTAAACATCCATAGGCTTGCACTCTAAATCTGCAATCCTATACTTTCAACTTTTAAAAGCAATTGGCTCTAGATTTTGAGTCTGATTCTAATTGAAAGCTCAGCAAAATACTTGATTTGCCAACTGACCAGCAAAAACCTGGCCTGGGTTCCTCTTGTGCTTCTAAAGGCAGCTAGATCTGCAGAAATCAACAGGTGAAGCTTTTCATAGCAGGGAAATGAACATTGCCTGCTAATGTCTGTTGTTAAAAGGTATAGCTATAGGGACTGGTTGAAAGATAAGTATAACTGCAAAACCAACAAAAAAGGAAAGGCATGTGGTGATGTCTCGCAAAAACAAGAGAGAAGTATTTTTTGAAGTGCCTAAAACATTTATGAAAAGTTCGGTCAGTTTTAGCAGGGGAAGGAGCAGAAGGGCTCATTGCTGGAGAGTTGTAGGAAGACAAAAGCACTCTCTCCCCCAAGAATTGTATTTCTGAAATGTGTTGGGCAGAATAAATGTTTCAGACACTGAGAATTACTCCTCTCTTCTTTTGCTATGGTTGAAAGATTACAATGGTTGTGGGTCACAAGCTGAATATGAGCCAAAATTTTTGATGTGGCAACAAAAAAAAGCAAATGCTATTTTGGGCTGCATTAATAGGAGTATAGCTTTCAAATCTCATGAGGTACTGGTTTCCCTTTATTAGGCATGGGTTAGGCCTCATGAGGATGATCAGAGGCCTGGAAAGAAAGCCCCGTGAGGAGACACTGAAAGAACTAGGCACGTTTAGCCTTGAGAAGAGCAGACTGAGGGGAGACATGATAGCACTCTTCAAGTACTTGAGAGGTTGTTACACAGAGGAGGGCCAGGATCTCTTCTTGGTCATCCCAGAGTGCAGGACACGGAATAATGGGCTCAAGTTACAGGAAGTCAGATCCTGACTAGACATCAGGAAAACCTTCCTGACTGTTAGAGCAGTACGACAATGGAACCAATTACCTAGGGAGTTTGTGGGCTTTCCCACCCTAGAGGCATTCAGGATGTAGCTGGTTAGCCATTTGTCAGGTATGCTTTAAGGTGGATTCCTGCATTGAGCAGGGGGTTGGACTCAATGGTCTTATAGGCTCCTTCCAAATCTACTGTTATTAGAAACTCTACCAAAAGGGCACTAGCACATTAAATTACCCCAATTGCTCTGCCATGACCAAAGAAGGAAGAACAGTTTGAGACTTCTGTATAATGAAGTGCCTTTGAAACTAGAGAACATATGTGTTAACACTAGAAGCAACTAGTTTTTCCCAGGTTAGTAAAAGCCAGTTTTTCACTTTTAAGATTTGCATACGCAACTCAGCAAATACTGTGCCACCTCTGCCTAGGCAGTCTTTTTAAATGTATTTCCAACTCCCTTTCCTATCTGATGTGGTGATATTATCCCAGGATGAGAAGTATATAGTTTTTGTTCTGTAATGGTTGGAGTTAAATTTAGCTTGGATGTGTTTGTAGGAAAAGTCAATTCTGGCAACTATTTTAATTGATTTTCTGCTCTACTTATGTCAGTTATGGCCGCAGCTCCCATATGTCAATTTCAAGCTATTAAAAAACCTTCACTATAACCTCCCACAACAGATGCTTGGGGAAAAACATTGAAACATGTTTCTGTGTGTGCTGGGGATGTCGGAGAAATCTGAAACGGATTCAAATGAGTTCAGATTTCTATGAATCCAACCTTCTCCCTTACCAACCTGCCCAGTCACTGAGGTCATTGGAGGACATGTTTCTGGTGGTTCTACATGGATCTTTGGCCCGATTGGAATCCACCAGGAGAAAAGCCTTTAGTGTGGTGGCCCCTTCTCTTTGGAACTCCCTGCCCCTGGAGGTCAGGCAGGTGCCAACACTTGGCTGTTTCTTGCACCTTATGAAAACAACTCTATTTCAAGAAGTCTTCCTCAACAACTGACTAGACAATGTTTTTATTGTTCCTTTGTTGTAAATCGAACAATTTTTAATTTACTTTTAAAATCTTCTTTCTTTTTACTGTTTATCCCTATGTGCACCACTCTGAAATTTATTTTAGATAGGGAGCGGTACATAAATATTATAAATAATAATAACCTGAGGATTCCACAGTGGGCCGCTCTTTTCTGAGTTGTGTGGACCTTTGGACCATTATGTAACTTTTGGAGAAGATTTGCACAGTTGCGTACTTGTCCTGATGGGCATTAGTGGAACTGTATGTTTGTGCTAATGTATTTTAGTGTGAATGTCCACTGCCCATTTGCAAACAGGAACGAAATTCTCAGACATTGCTAAAAACCAAATCTGATTCCGTCAGTGAGCTGATGACAGAACACAAGATGCCTGAGAGTCCGCGAACCACAGAAAAAATTGAATTAACAAAATTCGTACATCACTTGTGTATGTGTGTGTGTACAAAATTGAAAATTCCAAGCTTCTTCTTTTTATATCTAACCATGAATTCTTGTGCATCGTTAAGAACATAAGAGCCATGCTGGATCAGTCCAAGAGTCCATCTAGTCCAGCAGTCTGTTCACAGCGGCCATCCATCTGTTGACCAGGGACACAAAAGCAGGACACAGTGAAACAGCACCCTCTTGCCCGTGTTCTCTAGTAACTGGTATATATATATATATATATATAGGTTTACTGCCTCTGATACTGGAGGACCAGTAACCATTGATAGCCTTCTCCAGGAATTTATCCAACCCCCTTTTAAAGCCATCCAAATTGGTGGCCATCACTACACCCTGTGGTTGTGAATTCCATAGTTTAACTATGTGCTATGTGAAGAAGTCCTTCATTTTGTCTGTCCCGAACCTCCCACCAGTCTGCTTTAATCCTTGTAAGTAGGATCTACTTTTATTTAAGGTTAAAGGCAGAGCTGAAAAAGGACTGGGAACTCTGAAGTGCCAGCATCAATTGTGTTAGAGACAGCATTTTAAAAAAATAAATCCACCAGCTTGTATCCAGTTTTGGGCTTCGTAGTCCTGAAGAACATCGCAACCCTAAACATAATTACTGAGATCATGAGCTGAATGGGATTTACTTCCTAGTAAGTGTACCTTAACTCTCTCTCTCCATCTTGTGCCACCCTCTCAGCTTTCTCCCGATTGGTTTAACATCACAAATTTTGCAGCTAGTGTACAACAACTAACCATGAAGAGTTCAGGCCGCCTCTTATAGCTCACCTTCTCTCTCCCTCCAAGTCTTCACAAATTTTGTTGTTAAATAATTGCTTTCAACAGAGAGCTTTATTCTAGCATATGCAGGTAACCAACGCAAAGCTTAAATATGTGTAATGATGTTTGTTCACATTCTTCCCATGTTAACCTTTCCCTTCCTCATGCCTTCCTCTTCTTTGTCCACTCTTCTACAGGAAGGTCCTTTGGGACAGGGGACTGTCTTCTTTCCTTTATGAAATTCTGTGGGATGTCGCCATGTACATTGGTTCTATATATCTGCCATCTTCAACTCAATCCTTCAGATGGCATTTCTGATCACGGTGATACCTCATGCCTTAGTTACACCTTGTTTGGACTTCTGTAATGTACTCTGTGGGATGGCTTTTGGAACATAAGAAGAGCCATGTTGGATCAAACCCAGAGTCCATCTAGTCCAGCATTCTATTCACACAATGGCCAACCAGCTGTCAATCAGGAACCCATAAGCAGGACACGTGTGCATTAGCACCCCCCCCCCCCAAGTTCCCCAGCAACTGGTGTAAACAGATATACTACCTCTGATATTGGAGGTAGCACATTGCCATTTGGGCTAGTAGCCATTGATAGCCTTCTCCTCTAGGAATTTATCCAACCCCTTTTTAAAGCCATCCAAATTGGTGGCCATCACTACCTCTTGTGGTAGTGAATGCCATAGTTTCACTATGCTCTGTGTGAAGAAGTGATTCCTTTTATCTGTCCTGAATCTTACACCAATCAGTATCATGGGATGACCCCTCTGGGTTCTAGTATTATGAGAGAGGGAGAAAAATGTCTCCCTATCCACATTCTCCACACCTTGCTTAATTTTGTACACCTCTATCAAGTCTCCCCTTAGCCTCCTTTTTTCCAAGCTAAACAACCTCAGCTGTTGTAACCTTCCCTCATAGGGGAGATGCTCCAGCCTCTTGATCATTTTAGTTGCCCTTTTCTGAACTTTTTCCAGCTCTCCGATATCTTTTTTTAAGATATGGTGACCGGAACTGTACACAGTATTCTAAGTGTGGTCACACCATAGATTTGTATAAAGACTGTTTTATTCTGAACTCCCTAACTAAGCCTAACATGGAGTTTGCCTTCTTTACAGTGGCCGCATGCTGGGTTGACATTTTCACTGAGCTGTCCAAGATCTCTTTCTTGGTCGGTCACTGCCAGCTCCGATCCCATCAGGTTGTACTTGAAGTTGAGTTTTTTGGTCACAGCGTTCATCACTTTGCACTTACTTACGTTGAACCGCATTTTCAATGCAATTTGAAGGGTGCTCAGAAACTTCTACTAGCCAGGCTGTTGCATGTTATCCCCTCTTAAAAGCGGTTTTGTTAGATACCAGTCTGTTTCCAGGCATGCTTCGAAGTGCTGTTTTTGATCTATAAAACCCTATGTGACTTGGGACCATGTTATCTGAAAGATCACATTCACCCATATGAGCCTGCCTGGGTTTTAAGATCCTCAGCAGAGGCCCTTTTGTCTTTCTGAACATCAGAAGCATATTTGGCAGGAACCGGAGTGAGGGCCTTCTTGGTGGTTGCTCCTAGAGTCTCCCTGTGGAGGGAGGCTTTGCTTGCCCAGTCTCTGATGACTACGTGCTTGCAGGCAATTTTTTTTTAATTAGGTCAGGCATTTGGCCCTTAAGCAGATCTGTCAATGATACATGCCAAAAAACCCCTTCAGCTAGGAAAGAGGAAGTGGTGACACATAATCACACCAAACACTCGAGAAGCAGACACATCTACATTGAGGGAGGGGGAGCACGGGGCTTCTTGACTGAGAGTAACCTTGTAAGTCATTAGCATAGTAAAAAGCACACCCAGAGGAGGAGAGTTAACGTGATAATGAGAGACTTCCCCACTCTAGCTAGGCCACGCTTGCGCAGTAAAGAAGAAGTTATATAATGATCACGTGCTTGGAGTATGATGTATGCATGAATGCCTGTAATCAATCCAGAACGCGTTTGTTGTTCCTCAACTGTATAAGTATAGCACCTGTCCAATCAACGGACAGAGCTTCTTTTGCTATTAAGCGAGTTGCTCTCCTTTCTGCGCAGAGCAAATAAATGCTTTTGCTGTTTGAACTCTTACCAGTGTGTAGACATTGACTTTCTTGCACACCGGGCCCGGACCCTCCCGGGGCCGTCCCAGATTTTAGGGTAACATCAGTACGTTGTAAATTGGTTTTATTTGCGTTCTTGTTTTTTGTTTACTTTATATTTTATTGCTTTATTGTATTTTAATACATTTTATTGCATCTGTATTAGTGATAGCCACTTTGAACATCATTTTCTGAAGGTGAAATACAAATTTAACCAACAAAGCAAACCTTTTCAAATTTAGAAATCGTCGTTACTCACAAATGGCGTAGAACCCACTTCATCTTTTGTCCATATGTTTTTCTTCTTCAGGGCAATTTGCAGCTATGAAGGGTACAGCGTCTATATTTTTGTATAGAAGATGAGTTTTTGCAAGGCGTATTGTCGCATAGGGAGAAACGTTTGTAACTATTAATGATTAAAAAAACCCTCTGCACACTTCTTTTTCCAGAGCTGTGCATGAATGCCCTCTTGAAATTCTTCGTCCTCTCTGTAGGAAGAGAAATTGCAGAGACCATTTTACCAATTTTCTCCAGAGAGATGAGAAACTTTCAAACAGATTCTCTGGGGTGAAGTTCACCATTCACAGGGCCATTCACAGTGCTTAGCTTTTTTTTCTAAGCTTTTGTTAGTTTGTTTTTGCTTCCCCTTCAAGTGAAAGCAGCAACAATTGCGTTCGCAGCTTAGCCGCCATTTTGCATCAACCTCAAGGTTTAGGACCTAGTTTCATTTCAGGGCTTTGTGCGGAGAAAATGGTGGCTCACAAAAAATGGTGAAGCATATTCAGATAAAATTCTGCAAAGTGGCCGTGTTTTTCTAGGAGGCTGAGGAGAAATTAAAATCTCAGGACAATGTATTCAGAGACATTTTGGTTTAGTTCTATGTTTTCTCTCTCCCTGCGTCTCTATTTCTCTTTAAAAAGCAAACTGTGGTAATGCCATTGTCATGACCAAATGATAACCCATTTGTGGGTCCTGACCCACCAGTTGAAGACTAATACTATATATAATATTCAGAATAAGTTCCTTCTCCACCCCCTGTTACTGTTTAGTCTTCAGTTCAGATAGTCATTGACTTTAGAAAAGATTGCATATATGCAGATCACAGGACAAAAATCTGCCATTGCTCTTCACAGTGATCGTATTTTATAATATTGCAATCTGCTTGAGTTTGTGCATGCTTATAAGGACAATATAAACAGTATACTTTAAACATCTCATTAAAAAGTTCTACTACATTACATATTTGGTCAGAAGGTTCTTTTACACGACGTTGTTAGCTAACGGAATGGTAGAAAAAGCTTGTCATTCTAATGATCTAAGGGCTGTAAATTATATGCAAGCTGTAATCGGTTTAAAATTCTGAATTTGCAGTAATGGGAACGGGAGGGGTGAAGTAATAATTTTGTGATTTCTTTGGAGCTTTGAATCTGCTTTGCAGGAAGGTGCATCCAAGGGAAGCTGAGTAGATCTCATTGGAAGAGGAGAAAACTTAACTTGATGGATAGTAATAAGGAAGATTCCAGATTCTGTGGGAGAATGTGGGAAACATGCCCTGTGTGTTTTTGTCAACATAACTGGATACAGTTGGGATCTCCTCTTTATCTATTTTGCCGGAGCTGTCGCCAGGTGCCGCAAAATGTACAGAGCAATTTGTATTCCAAACGTCGGCCAGCTGGTCCTGTTGCGCTTCTTTCTCAAGATTGGTTAGGAAATCTTTTAAAACTTGCTTGAATATGTAAACAATTTCCCAAGGTAAAACATCATTTTCTGCCAGGACTTCTCGAAATCTAGAAAGAAGGATGTGAGGGAGGAAAACCAATGATTAACGTGTACCCACTTCTATCTTTTAAGGCGGGTAGTGGGACAGGAGAAGACATTCTGTTCTTTTTGGCTTTGTTTTCTAAAAAAAAAAAATTGTGGAGAACGGTACTTGCAATGTACCACTGGATGCTGCACAACAGTGGTATATATATATATATATATATATATATAAAGCTGTCCGAGCAAATTGATTCAAACTGACGTTGCCCTCGAGACTTTTTCTGGGCTCAAAAAGAGAGCATAGGTTTGTTCTATTTTTCTTCTTTTGTACACTGCCTATGGGGGGAAATTATTTTTATATAGAATATTTTAAAGCAGAACTTTAAAGAGACTCCTTTTGTGAGCAGAAAAAAAGTTACCCTTACCGTAATGAACATTAATAAAATCTGAGCCGCTAGTTTCACAGTGGCAATTATACTAAGCAGTTTTTGAAGCTAACACACAGAGGGTAACATATAGTTTATTAACATACTGAGGCATAAATGTCTAGGAAATGAATGGATGGATCTGATCTCTCAATAAGAAAGCTCTTTTAATATGTAATAGGCACTTGATCTGTGTGCACTGAATTAGTTTGCAAAGCTAAAGGTTTTATTTCCGGAAGGATTTGGAGACTTTAAGATGAGGGCTTTTTCTATCACATTTTGGGAACAGATAAATCTTAAGCACATACGAAGAGCCCTGCTGGATCTGACCAAGGGTCCATCTAGACCAGTTTTCTGTTCACATGGTGGCCGGAAACTCACAAACACGACACAAGTCCAAGTAAGCTATCTTGAAAAGCTATATCAACACTCAGCTATACAATTGGGCAGATGCTATCCTATGTATGTTACTTGGGATGTCCCAATGAACTCAGAGGGCCTTGTGAATAAGGATGCATCCAATCACACTTACAAAGTTGTAGTACCAAGTAAACTCCTATCCAGGTAAACATAGGATTGTGTTATTAATCCTGAGTTTGCTTGCTTGCTTGGACTTTCCAAATGGTGGAGTTTACTTTCAGGAAAACATGCTTATGATGAAGGTGCAAAGGAAAGGGTTTGCTTATTTTCCAAATTCAACTAGATCAATAAAACAAGGTTACCTGCTGAGAATGATTCCAGTTTGACACGGCTGGATTTGGGAACAAAGCACTTCAAGCTGTCTTTGTTCAGTAGCTGGGATAGTTATCTGAGGGCTTTGGTGGCTCTTCAGCCAGTTGTAATCCACAGCAGTTTTCTGGACTTTTTGTTCATTTTCTATCTCCTGTATTAGTTGTTCACGTTCTTTCAGATGCCATTTCAGTTCTCTCAGAAGTGTCTTCGTCACAACCTCTGAGCCAGGATATTGCCCAGTTTTATAGGAATAATTTTTCGGCCATTTCATCCAGCCAAAGAATGGCATTTTGACAACTTATTAAAAAAAGAAAAAGACAATTATATGTTGGTGCTACAAAAATAAATTAAAGTGTTCCTTAGGGTTCCCCTCTGGTTGATGAATGTTGTCCTTGCACCTACCACACAACCTGACAAATTTAGATAGCGATCCTATACAGACTCACCCTGGAGAAAGCCCATTAAACTGAATGGGTCTTTCTTTTGTGTAGGGGTGTAAAGGTTTGTGCCGTTAGGTAACAATCCAACCAAAGTTTAAGCATTCTCCTTCTGCCTCCAGCACTCAACTTGTTTCTGTTTGGCTATATTATGCCTCTAATGTGTTTAACCTCTTGCAATATATTAAAAGGTAACTAATTAAAAATCCCAACCATCCCAAATTTAATATTTTAAATACAAAGATAGAAGTTTTTTCTTGATAACTTTTAGTTGTAGTTGTAATGATACAATCCTTCACTATGCTGGTAGAAATCAGATTTTTAAAAAAATGCTAAACCTTTGTAACATCATGTCCAGATCAATACATTTGTCATGCAAGACAGCAGTTGTTTGAAGAAACTATTAGTGGTTGTGTGTTTTTTATAGTCTACAATTTCTTTGCTTTTATTTCATAAATTAGTTTTTAGTAAAATAATTCATCCACTTACTGTACTTGTTGAAAGGTGTAATCTGTCACTGACGAGGCTGTGGATGAGTTTTGCCCAATGTGAAGATGGTTTATTCAAGGCTGTTCTGTTTTACAGGCTGCCACACATTCTGCAAAAAAAAAAAAGAGAGAGAGAGAGAGAGAGAGAGAGAGAGAGATACAAGTATTCCTCATTGTACCCACTTTCGAGAAGAGCGTACAATTTCCAATCCTTTCCAGGTTCAAGGACTTCTTAATTCATTTCTTCCAATAGGATGGAGTCTCCTCACTTGGACCTGGATTCTTCCGAAATTCTTTCCCCACACAGTTCATTCAGGTCTTCTACCTTTTGAACAGAGCTTTGCCTTGAGCAGTAGTTCCTGTGTGTGAGGTTGTTGATTTGTTGTTGTTTTTAAAGGCAAAGCTGGCAATTTTAGAAGCTTGTCCTAGCTGCTAAATGCATCCGAAGGTATTGCCGGTAGCCGGACGAATAACGATAGTCTGTAGTCACACCACATGTGCTCCTAGCTAAAGTTAAGACTGTCGGTTGAATGATGCGATGCTTGGATGTGCATAGCTGTAGGTCACAGTTTGGTGCTGTATTCTTTTGCCTGTAGTGCTCTAAAAATAACCACGTTGCTTTCGTTGTCGGACTAAACTTTCAGGCCATTTTGATGCTGGGTTTGTGGAGGGCTTTTTTATTTTTGTCCCTCCTGTTAGACTTGGGAGTTGTGGGGCTGAAGAGAATGAATCAAGCTGCTTTGTTTATCTATTCACAAATGTGTTTCTATATCCATATCTGTCTGTTTATCTAAATAAATAAAAAGCCTTGTGAAAGCTCATCTGAACTGGACTGATGCTGGTTGAGGGCTACTTTACCAGGCAGCGAAAAGAGAGAGATTTCTAGTCTATACTTCCCCTGATTAAATTAATCTCTTAGTATTTGCGCAGTTCTTATTTATAGTCCACAGCTGTTAACAGGTTTGTAGGGATTTTAAAAAAAAACTTGATGAAGGTATGTAAAGACGTGACCTTCTACTCTAGCACCTCCAATAAACCCTGAGAAATTTCTTTTTTTAAAAATCCAGTTAATGGCTAGGATTAGGAGGGAAATGTGCATACAAACTGCCTTATCCCCGGCTATCTAAATCAGTATTGCCTTCTCTGACAGAACATGCCTCCCTAGGACTTCAAGGAGAAATCTTTCCTGCTTCTTTATCCTTTTTGGGTACAACCCCAAGCATGTTTAGACTGAAAAAGTCCTACAACCTTTTCTGGCTAAACATGCATAGGATTTCACTCTTAACCAGTGATATTGCTTCTTTCCTGCCTTCTTGATCCTTTTTGGATACAATCCTAAGTGTGTTGAGAGAGAAGAAAGTGCTACAACTCCTAGCATTCCCCAGCCAGCGTGGCTAGCTGGATAATGCTGGGAATTGTAGGACTTTTTTTCTATCTAAACATGCTTAGGATTGCACTCTCAAAACCAGAGATGCTGGGGAACCTGAAACCTTCTGCATGCAAAGCTTACGCTTTATCACTGAACTATGGCCCTCCCACGTAATCTAGGTTGCAACTGTCTGGAGAAAGAATATTCAGGTCTTACCGTAGTTGTTCCTCCTGCTGCTATTTGAACATGACCTTCTTCCTTTGTTGGCCTTTTGGCTGGATGATTGTGGGGTAAGTGGGAACATATCCACTTGAAGATTCATTATATGCTGTTTGTTCAAAAGATCTTAAGCAGCCATTTTGCCATTCCTTTTATTGGGTGTTTGCTATGAGCCTGAACACCAAATGTGCAATACAAGTCTGTTCAAGTTTCCCTCCTCCTGCTGCTGTAATTTTCCCTGACAATATTCTTTTATAAGTATTGGTCTCTCCCAGTCAATCGCCTTCTTTCTCAACTGTGTTGCATTTAACTGTTGTAGAAAAACATTCGTGCGGATCTGGTCTGGATGTCATGCAATATAAAGGGTGACGTGTGTGGCTGTTATTAAAGCTGATATTACTTATATGTTGGAAAAATCCAGGCGTCGTTATTAATCATCCTCAATTGGAAGCTTTTCACATTGCATTGTATATGGTGCTATAAAAAGTAGGGGAAGGAGCTGGACTTATAATGACAGAACTGCCTTTGCAAATCTTCAGATGAAATTAAAATGTTCCCCGCCACCTCTTCTCCAGCATAGTTGCCAGGTCACTGCACTCTTTTGTTGTCGTTGTAAAATAAAAATAAAAATTAAGTTGGGCCCAAAAGTAACGACAGTAGCTTGGATAATGCTGCAGTTGGCAAAATGACCAAGTAAGTGAAATGTAAATATTCAGTGAGCAATCTGTTGGAGATATGAGGCTCGCTTAAAGATAGTATTTAGTGTGGATAGGATTTGTAAATGCCTGGCAGAGTGTGGAAAGGAATTGTAAATGCCCTACCTCCACTGCCATCGTGTGAATAAGCAAAAGAGATGTCCTTCTGTGAGGCAGGGGCATTGGACCTCTTTCAGCTTATGGGACAAATTCTATTTCGGAGAAGCTCTCGAGGGCTGCATTCCAGTGGTTGGCGGGAGCAAAATCAAAGAATCACTGCAATTTTACTTTAAAGCTCTTACTGCCCTTAACTAAGCTTTTTAGAATGGGGCAAAACAATGCACAAAAGCTGGGAAACTACCAAGTGATTGGTGGTGAGGGCAAAGGGGGAATGGCCAGGGGAGGGGGTGGGGCATTATTGGAGGGCTGGATTTGGCCCCTGGGCCTGAGGTTTTGCACCGCTGCTGTAAGATCAAGTGCTTTTTCTACCTCCCCCATCTGCCACGATTTTACAGGTAATGTCGAACAGGCTGTTAAAGAACAAATAATGTGTTTGTGAATACATGCAGTTTTGAGCCATTTCGCTTAGAAAATACTAAGCAGATAGAACAATGGCCTGACTCGGTGTAAGACAACATCTTAAGTTCCTAATTCTATTTTCTGTGAACGGGGCTGTCTTCATGGTGCTGAGTTGGCACCACATTCCCTCTAAACCCCATGGTTTCACTCCTGCGAATTGGTGTTGGGTAATCGCCACACCAAAAAGGGAACTTGGGGTTTCCAACGGTCATCCGGGTACTGGAGCCGTCCCCCCACCCTTCCTGGCTTCCGGTGACCAAACGCTGGACGCCATCACCCCCCCCCCCCCCCCCCAAATCAACCATGGAGCGAGGTCAGAAAACGAAAGAGCTGGAGTGACCTCTCGCGCCCACCGAAAAAGTCAGGGTAAGTCCCCAACTTTTTTTACTGCGCAGCTTCATGGAAAAGCCCTTCAATGGCTGCGAATCTGTGACTACATCATATAACTGACGCAGTGCCGATTCACAGCCACCTTTGAGCATGTATAGACAGCCCCCACGTTTCTCATTCCAGAATTACATTCTGTGTCTTGGTGCTTCCTGTGCCCATGAACTTAAGAACTTCCTTGTAGGAAGAGCTCAGGGTTCCACCTGGGCTGGCACTCTGTTCCAGACAGAAATTTATGTGTGCTAAGATGCACAGCCTTATCAGTAACAACCGCTCTGCTTGTTCCCAGTACATGACCAGGGTCAAGGGTAGGCATGGCTGGGCAGCTGCTGAGGGTTGACACCCCAGCAGGGTCCCACTGACAAGAGCCCCCTGGACTTGCTCTTCCTCTTCACCATCACAACCTACTTGTTCACCTGCCTCTTGCTCTGACCCAGACAGACAATGGAAGTGGTGAGAAGGAGGAGAGGCAGATGCCGCTGCCTATTTGCTCTCTGCCAGCCAAGCAAGCAAGCAGTAGCAATGATGACAAAGAGGATGAGGAGGAATAGAAGCAGGTGACAATGGCAATAAGAAGGTAGATTTGCTGAGGGAGGCCCTCAAAAGCCTGGAGCTGGCACTGTCCCACCATCTGGTATTTAGAAGTAGAATGTCTCTGCATGTGGAGGTTTCATTATTTAATGATTTATTACAAAGTGTACATGTTTCTCCCCCTCTGTATTATCCTGTCAGCTCAGGTAAGTTAGGCTGAGAGGTAGTGATTAGCCCAGGTTCACTCGGGAAGCTTTGTGGCTGAATGAGGATTTGAACGTGAGTCTCCTTGGTCCTTATCTGACATTCTAGCTTCTATGTTATGCTGGCTTTCCTTTGATTTTGCATCTTGTATTTAAAAAATGGCTTGTTGTCATGTAGTCCTAACCAGGAGGACAATCTTAGAGTGATACTTGTGGTCTTTACAGATGCAATTTCTGCATTCAGCCAAGGGGCTCCAGGTGTCTTGAATTTGGCTGCCTTTAAAGTGTATGCCGGACAGTCTATATGGATGGGCGAAGGTGAGGTTTTGACAATTCTGGGATAGGCGCATTCATATTTTTATTGTATAGTATGTGCCTCCCTGAGATGATATTATTATTATTATTATTATTATTATTGTAATTATAATATCCTGCCTTTTCCCCAATACTGGGACTCAAGGTGGCTTTACAAAATTGAAACATATACAGTTAAAACATATAAATAGAAATCAACAAAAGTTTAAAATAGAATTAAACCAGCTGTAATACCAAAACATTTTTTAAAAAATTTAAAAGGCAGATGACAATACAAAATCCAATGCATTAACAGAGGTCCCGGCTATTCCTAAGATAATTTTTGTTACAGGGCAGCTCATGAACATCATAAATAAATAAATGAATGAATGGGTGGGTGTATCTCCTATGAAATTTTGTGCCTCTTCCTTGTTTCAGACAAATTGGGCACTCTTAGTGACACATCATGAAGAAAATGGCTCTACTTGATCTCAGCTGGCAAATGACTCATGGACTGAAGTATTAAGTTAGATTTTTATTTTATCTGCAGCAGTAAGTGCAGCTGGCCTCGTTACTTACATAAGCCTGCATCCTGTATAATTTTACCAGTTGGCTGCTTAACTTTGTCTTTGTTCCATGTAGATGGAAGCCTTTAATTAGTATTCATTGTGGCTGTTCCTTCAATCTGGTAAAATAGTGCCACTTCTGGGAAGAACAAGTGGATTTGGAGAGGGAACCTATAGCTTGGTGAAAGAGCCCAGGCCTTGCATGCAAGAGGCCCCCAGTTCAGTCTGCCATATAACCCTATCAATGCTGCTTCACAGCCATCTTTCTTCTGTGGTCTTGCCAAGGCCAGTCCAGACTCCTGGTGGTCCATGGATTAAGAGCTTACGATTCACTGGACTAATTATTTCAGGGGACATTGCAACTCTTCAGTAAATTAGTATGCCAGGATGACCCTGAACAGTCATAGTTAGGACTTATGATTGGCATAACTTTGATATGTGCTGTAGCTCCTTTGGGCAACTAGCTGAAAGCCTGGACTTGACAGCTGACTGACAGGGTTAAGTTGATGGCCATCTCATTTTCAGGGGGCTGCAGGCTTGTTATTTTGAAGGTACAAAACTGAATCTGTCCTTCAAGCGCACTCTGTTCTTCCAAGGGGTGCTGTTTTATTTTCCACATTCAAATATATACTATAGGGGAGTGAGGGATGAACACCTGAGCTTTAAATCATCCCCTTTCAAACATAACAAAGCTTACCGTAAGCACTGCAAATTCATAATTAACTAGCACAAAGGGAGGGATTCCCTGTATTTTAGAATGTGGTTCGTGGCCTATGAGAGCCTGTTAAAATTAGTGGCCACACTTTCTGGTCAAACCCATTTAAGCTTGGAAGGCTTGTACTTCTAATAGTACAAGTGGGCCATGCTACAACACGTGCTGTGTGTGTTCTCCAAATCCAGTGCTGCTGTGTGTTCATATTTGTGAATGTGTATGTGTCTTCTGCCTCAGTTAATGGCATCTCTTAGCTAGCCCATTATTCCGTGTCCTGCACTCTGGGATGATCGAGAAGAGATCCTGGTCCTCCTCTGTGTGACAACCTTTCAAGTATTTGAAGAGTGCTATCATGTCTCCCCTCAGTCTTCTCTTCTCAATGCACTGGCGGGGCCACACTGGCTAGCCTCTGCTCTGATGTTGCATAAGCCGCCTGGCTCCTCCTGTGGTGTCCATATGTAGCACAATCATCTGAGGAGGTGGGGGAACCTTTGCACATAAAACTATGCGGGAAGGCTTCCACTCAATCTGGAATTCTGTGCGATTTGGGTTCCTGGGGGAGTGGCTAATCAGTATACAAGACAACAGGGCAGGGCTCATTAGTAGGATAGAACGCATGAGTAGGTCATCTGTATAGGGCAGGGATGGGCAACTTCAGAAGGTCTGGGGGCCATTTTCGTCCCTCTCCCCATGGGCTTGGTTTCCTGGAAAATGAAATAACGGTGGGGGGAACGGCATGCGAAGTGCCAAAAGAGGCAAAATTAAGTTTGCATACAAATTATATTTAACCCTTTTAGGGTTCCATAGGGTTCCAAATGTCATATTTTTCTTTTAAAACAACAACAACACATTTTCAGGGTGTGAAAGATGTGGACGGTGGTGGGGGCCGCATTGGAGGGCAATAGAGGCTGCATGTTGCCCACCCCTGGTATAGAGCTAACATCTTAGCTCATTCAGCTGCATATGTAAACCGGGGCAGGATCTACACTATTGCTTTAAAACAGTTTATGACAGTTTTGGCAACTATTGGGGCCCAGGACACACTCCATATACAGTTTTCAAAATGTTTTCAAAAAGTTTTATCCAGCTTGGTGTAGATCCGTCCCCAAGCTTGGGAGATGTAACTGCTACATGCTGATGGGAACAAGGAGGGAGGATTCCCCCCTCCCCAGCAGGGGTATGTGATCTAAGGTGCCTTTGATCCAGAAGTGGAAATGAGAGTAGTGGGACAAGAGGCAAGCTGGTGAAGGAAGATAGCTGGGAATAGAAATAGTCAGGGTGATTGGTAAGTCCAGGGGAAAGTGGTAAAGTCTTGCAGTACCAAGAAGCAGAAAAGCAGGAAGGTTGAACAGGACCTGTAAGCTGTAAACCTTCTGTATGGCTTGTTGCATAGATAAAACTGGGCTCTTTCTTGGTGCAGAACTTAGCTTTTTTTTTTTTTTGCAGCTTCTACACAGCTTTCAGTATTTATAAAGGTAAAACCTGAAATGTTGACGTTTCGAAAACGTACGCTTCGTACTGGTTAATACAGAGAAGCATTAAGGCTTTTGAATTAATGGATTTCCCCCGTTCTGGCTTATTTTAGTAGCTGAAGTTTGAAGTGGCTTACAGTTTTGAATGCCACCTTGCCAACTTAAAGAAAAAAACACTTTCCCTCTGTGAACGTCACTGATGAATGTGTTGGCTGAAGTCCACTCGCTCCACAAGTATATAACAAGGCAGGCCCTGTTTGTGAATATTATAGGATGCCCTCTTTTTGCTTGAATTCCAGAGTGTTGGTCCCTGAAATTCATGTGCGAATGGTTCTTCCCTAAGGCAATTCCATACATTATGCTGAGGGAAACCCAAGTGTGCACTCAATGGGGTGCAACAGCAAGCCAGCCATGGTTCACTATGTGCATGATGTGTGCGTTGCCACATTCACAGTTCGTGTTTTTGAACTGCTATCTCCATATCTGAAACTGGATTGTGAATTGGTCTTACATTTTAGGCAGGGAGGTTGAGGTTACAGAAAATGTACCTAGGGATGGCTTTGATATTTGTTTGGGGTTGGTCTGAATGACTGTTTAGACTCGTCAACTGAACAGTCTTTTAGAATTTAAGAAAGCTATAAAGACTGTTCTCTTCTGGCAGGCTTTCACGGCCCTTCGCTTCCAAACAATGCCATTGGCCTATTTAGAGGGGAAATATAAAAGATTGCCATACTCCCAGAGGTATTGTATTTGTGGAGTGGGGGAGGTGGAAGATGTGGTGCATTATTTACTATACTGTCCCCTGTATAAGGAGGTTAGGGCCCGCTTTTTGGAGGGCCTTTTGAAAGTTAGAGCTGGTTGGCCAGTGTTTGACACCATTTGTGATTTATTAGCAGGTCACTCCAAACCCATTACAATTAAAGTAGCAAATTTGCAGTGGCAGCAAAGAAAATCCGTCAGTCCTTCCTAGAGGAAGCTGGAGTTGACTGCAAGGGGGATCATTTGTATTAGGTGGGGCATTGTAGAGGGTAAATGTTAGGCCTCATATTTGACTGTATTCTGTATGGGCAAGCTGTAAGACTGGGATTGATTTTATGGTTGTAACGGCCTTTGTGCTATATGTAAATAAAATTTGTTGTTGATTCTAAATATCAAACTACATGTTATATTAGTAGCCACTGATGGACTCCTCCTCCATGAATTTGTCTAATCTTCTTTTAAAGCTGTCCAAGTTGGTGGCCATCAGTGAATTCCATAATGTAACTATGCACTGTGTGAAGAATTACTTTTGTTTATGTGTCCTGAATTTCCCACTATTCAGCTTCGTTGCATGACCCTGGGTTCTAGTATTATGAGGGAGGGACCTACTCTCTCCACACCATCTTGAATTACTGAGTGTTCCTTGTCATGAATTAGACCCTTCTCTGAAGATTTGTGTAATTATAATGTGAAAATTGGAATATAGGTGCCTATTTGAGAAAACTCAGCAAGATTCTGAAAGATGCTCTAGGGAAGCCTTCCATGACTTGGTGCCTTCCAGATGTTTTGGTCAACCACTCCTAGCGCTCCTGCTGGCTGGGACTGATGGAAATTGGTCCAAACATTTCAAGGGCTCTAGGTTGGGGAAGGCTGCTCTAGGTTTCGAAGGTCTTCTCTCATCTCCCATTGCTTGCATTGGAATGACCTCTAGCATCAGTCTTGTCTGGCTTGTGGTTGTACACTCTTGTTTTTTAGGGGGCAACGACACATGCCACTCAACACGAGGCTGCTGATGAAAATGGCAACCCTGTGTTGAGTGCTTCTCTGTCATGGTTAGGCCCTCGTACCTGTGTCATCACATTTCCCAGTCTCGCTGTTGGCAGCCTAGATGATGATGCAGGTAAATGTGCCTAAATGTTGGGGGATGGGACAGGACAATATGGCGCGGCCATTTTCAGTAGACGCCTCACATTGGACATGGCGTGTAGTTCTCCCCTTAAAAAATGACAAGAGAAGAAGCTGAAAGGGAGATTCTGCTGCTTGGAAAAGAGGAGTGGTGTGTGTGTGTGTGTGTGTGTGTGTGTGTGTATAGAGCATCCATGCAGATGAGAGCACATCCTCTGGGATGATTGAGTTTGGCATTAGTTTTAAATGCAAACCCAGTCCTTTGCTTACAAAAACATTGACGTAGGAATGGAGAATTGGGTATTAAAGTGGAAAAATATAAGGGCCTCAAAAATATTCAGGCTTGTAAAATAAGGGATGCTGTCACAAACACTTGGGTTCAAAGTGCGATTTCCAGTGGCTTTGGTAAATCTTATTTTTTCCACTTAAATTCCCATCCTCCGCTTTGCCTTTCTTAACACCCTGTCGCTTTATGTTACTGAGAGCACTTTAGGTGGAGACCAGCATCTTCTATGTTGAAAGGGTTAGTCCCGTGCCGTTTGTTTGTTTGATTCAATTTAAAGCTCTGCCTATTATCACATTCGGTGTAGCTTCCCATCCAATCTTATTTATTTATTTATTTTTTAGGGAGAAAGGCACCCTCTCCAAAAATACCTTCCCATGAAATAGTTGTATTTCAGTCTGAAATGTAAATCTGCCTCCTTGCTCTTCAAACCCCAGGAACCAGTAGCCTGATCTTGTAAATGCACGATGCAGAATTGTTAAAATGTCTAGTGCTAAACGTATCTGATACTGCCCAGTCTAGCAAGGGAAATTGTTGTAAGCAGAAAGCTCTCTACCAGTGCACGTCTGGTATTCATCCACATTGTTACACACGTCTGGATGAAATCAGATGTGCGTCACTATATGCGCTGCATATTGGCAGTGAAGGATATATGTTGCTATCTGTGTTGCTGTGCAGATAGAAATCTGCAAAACTTTCTTGCAGTGCGACTCTGGGTTGTATTCAATATTAGTCCTACAGGGAGAGCAATCCTAGGGATCTGATGTCAGAAACAGTACTCTGCCCTCGAACCCAGGAGTCCGAGCTCCCCTCCCCCTCACAGCTAGCGTGGAGAGAACCACGCTGGCTACCTCTCCAAGCTCGCAAAAGCAAGCTTGGAGGGAATGCAAAGGGGGCCTTTCTGTGGGCGTGGAGGGGAGGGGACTGGGGAAGCGGGGATACAAATCATCTCCAGCCTCCTTCCCTCCACAGAGCCCTAGCTAGACAGGCAAAAATGCCCGTCTAGCAAAAAAGCAGAGCAAGAGAAGCATGGAAGCAATGATCTTGGAGGCTGACAGGCAGCTGGATAGGATTGTGCTCTTTGAGTACTCCCATCGAAATGAATGGTACTTAATTTAATTTCTGCCTAAACATGCATAGCATTGCGCCTAAGTGCAGGAAATCCCTCCCCCCCCAGGAAACAGCCAAATGAGGACTTAATGTGCCCAGCGACTAGAACATTCTGACTGACTGTTGGGATGGGGACCAGAAAGCAGGGAGGAAGGATAGTTTGGAGCAGCTGAAACCTTGAAAGGCAGCACTCCACACTGCAACGTATTGTCGCAGTTCCTGCTTGTGATAGGAAAAAAGATATATGTTGTCTGTTTTGCACATTGCACAATATATTTTTATGGTTTTTAATCTTTGAACTGCCCAGAGGGCTTCAGCTGTGGGCAGTATAGAAATATAATTGAATGAAAAATTACAATTTAGAATGTTACAAAAAGTGAGCATCATAAAATTTCCTTATTTATATGGATCGATCCCTCCTGTTTTGTTGGAATTAGCTTCAAGTCAAGGAGGACCTTTTTCATCTCCGAATTCATTTAATTCTCAGCGTGGTTGTGAGAGTGTTTAGTATTAATGTGCCAATTATTTCCAGTGTTAAATGACGTTTGTCTTCCATACTTTCCTCTGAAGGAACAGGCTGGCCTTCCCTTCATTAATTTGATTTTACTTCTATGGATCCAGTCCATGTTTGATAGTTATTTCAGCAGGCACAAGCAAAACAACAGCAAGAACAAAAGGAAAGATTGTCCCTAATAACTGCTTTAAAAAAGTGTTTAAAAGCACTGGAATTTTTAAACGCCCACCCATTCTGCAAAACTCCTGATGTTTGCTGAAGAACAGTTGGGGGGAAGTGAGAAATACAGCCACGTTCACTTTGATTCAAGAGTGGCGTACGCCATACCAGCCTTCTGAGGTAGCATAGATGGCCACACGTCCTTTCCCATCCCCCAAATATCAGTCGTTTGGTAGTTTACCGGCTTTTGTGAAGTTTTTTTCTCCATTCTAAGTGGTTAAAATGCTTCTCCTAGGCTTCGTTATTAGGAGTTTTCAGAGCTTTCAGCGAAAAACTGCCTGTACTTTTTGTATTTCTCTGCCACCTTTGCTTTCAACCCCACCGACCACTGGAATGTGGCCCCTGGGAGCTTGAATTGAATTCGGCCTTCTGGCAGAAAGAGGTTCCCCACCTCTGTGCTGATTGGATCACATAACAGTATCTGGAAAGGTTTTTTAAAAAATAAATCTTCAGATTCTTGTAAAATGCAAGAATGGAAGTACAAAGGTAGTTATCAGGAGGATGTGTGCTCTGCATTCTGTGGTCCTGCCATCCACTCACCTCTTTATATAAATGGAGGTACCCACATTAGTTTAAAAATGTAGATCAGTCCATATGGTGTGATTTTTGTCAGCTAAGAAATGCATCAAATTAGTGACTGTGTGTTTGCAACTAAAGACCTTGGTCATGGGGGAAGGGGAAGTTATTTTGCAGACGACCCCCCCCACACATTTGGCATTGCTTTTTTCCCACTCCCATCACCCCACATGTTACTTGTCTGAAATACGCCTTGTGTCTATAGACGTATGAACTGAACAAGTAATTTTAACAATATCTTCCCAGGTCTGGCCCAAGACATTTTGCTGCCTGTAGCAGAGCAGCAAATCCCCCATCCCCATGTCAAGGTGTG
This sequence comes from Anniella stebbinsi, assembly GCA_029215795.1. NCBI lineage: Eukaryota > Metazoa > Chordata > Lepidosauria > Squamata > Anniellidae > Anniella > Anniella stebbinsi. The sequence continues at coordinate 357,775,380 of JARDYH010000001.1, forward strand.
TAGTACCCAAGGCTAGCCAAGTTATTTTGGCACCTGAGGTAGAAAAATCCCACTAATTCCTCTTTCAGCAGCAGCAGCAGCAGCAGCAGCAATAATAATAATAATAATAATAATGGTTTAAATATAAATTTGCTGCCCTTTTTTTACTTTAAAAATCAGCAGCCTGAAGCAATCACTTCACTCTGCCATTTCGCTCCTCGTTGGGTGGTGCTAGACCGCGTGAGGTCCAGTGAGCCCCTCCAGTCCTCACCTCCACTCCATCTTCCTGGCATGACCAGGCCTGTTCCCCTTGGTGTGGGGGAAGGAGTTTCAGACTATCAATCAGAATCAGATTCTGAAGCTGAAGAAACAGGACTAGAAATGTCCCACATTACACAGGAAGTGGAGGAGGTGATTCTTCACAAGACCTTATCAGTGAGAACATGAACAACAACAACAACATGAACATGTGGGAACTCAAGAATCCTCTGAGCGGGAGGGGACTTCAGAGCTCACCAATCCCAGAGACTGCCGTGGGTTCAAACGGGCAGAGCTAAAAAGGTAGGCGAGAGGCGGTCAGCTCAGCTAGCATCTCGCTAAAGGCTTCTTCAAAGAAATCCTCCTTGAAGTGAAAGGGTCTTAGGGAAAGACCACCGCCTTTGTCGAAAGAACAGTTGTTTCACTTAGTTTAGCCAAGTGTTAGCGTGGAGTCAGGTTCCTCGGTTTAAACTCTCTTGAGGTGTAAGGAGATGTTTATTTACTGAATGAAGCTTTGAGGATTACTTGGCAGACTTCTTTATTGTCTTGCACTACAGCGGGAGGGTTTGGAACCACGACACTTCCCTTACCTTCCATTGTTGCGACACCTTTTCCCATAATTTATGTCAGTGGAATATCCCATTGTCCAAGCTGTCCTCTTTCCTCAATCTTACCATGTTTGCATATTAAGAACTCATGGCGGTATGTAGCATAATGCCTCTATTATCATGGTTTTAAATGCTGTTTGTAAGTCTTATTTCATTTGGTTTTTAAATTGTGAGCTGCTTCGAGTGCAGTAAGGTGCTGAAATAAATAAATACTATGTTGCTTGCTCTGGCTAGTGAGCTGCCCCATAGTGTGTTTGAATAATATTGCCATTGTGGTTTCTTTTTTGGAGATGAAAGAGTAGACCAGGGAATTGTACGGTTCTAAGGAAACATCACAGTGAAGGCAAGACTTTAGGCATCTTTACATTAAAGGGAATTCACGTTGCTTACCCGGGTTGTTTGTGCTTCCTGCTTTTTGGCGTGATTGTTAACGGGCTTAATTACATGGATGGAGAGGGGCGACCATGTGGTTTGAATTGAATACTGCCACTCCGTTCAGTTCCATTGAGACAGCGCCATCAAGTGGCGGAAGAGCCCGCCCTTTTCAGATGTTACCACTTTAAAAGTGGTTCTTCTCATGACAGAATTTCCAACGGATGTGACAGAAGATGTTGTGGTTGTTCACAATGTCATTTAAAAGACCCACATACTTTTGTGAGTGGCCAATCGCAACTGTGCAATAAATCACTTGTTTAGAGGAGCCCTTAATCCCAAACGAGGCAAGGTTGATGGACTTCAGATTCCTATTAATGTGGGCTGCAATACTTTATTTATTTATTTATTTACAACATTTATATACCACCCCACATCTAGACTGATTCTGGAGCAGTAAACAATAAAAGATACAAAATAGGATAAAAGAGTAAAATGCCATGTTAAAATTATTACTTTTTTGTTTTAAAAAAAGAAACAGAATTCTGATAAAACCATTACTGGTCAGTCAAGGAAGGCTTCCTGAAATAAAGATGTTTTCAGAAGTCACTGGAAATAGCACAACGTTTGTGCCTGCCTGACCTCCAAAGGCAGAGAGTTCTATAGGAAGGGGGCCACCACACTGAACGCTCTACAATTTTTATCCCGTTGTGGTGTGGTGTGTTCTTCGTAAATAGCTCTAGAGTGCTTTCTTATTACTTTGAGGCTTTTGAGTTGGTCCAAGTGAAATATAACATTCCTGTTGCTTTGATTTTTTTTTTTTAGTGTGTTTGGGATCTTGAACATCTTGTCATTCAGGGAACACGACATTTGTGAGGCGGGATAGGGTGGCGGAAGCAGAATGAACGAACTTGCATGTCTTTTTTAGAATTATATTTGTGGAGGTTCTTGATGATCGGTGGGTTTTTTTTTTTAGTTCATAGAATAAGAGTTGGGCTGCATTTTGTCTCCCCCAGGGTACATACTCAACAGAGTTCTGGAGTCGAATATGTTGAAAGATACAGGCAACTGGAAGCAGAAGAACTTGATGCATCAGACAACAGTTGGCCTCCCGGTGAACCAGGTAAAAAAAACCAAAAAAAAAAAACTTTCCTTCCTCCTTAGCTATAAAAAGACCTGTGCAATCATATGTAGATTGTAAGAATGGATTGTGAAATGTTGCATTTGGTAAAGGTTGGTTTAAAGTCCTGCATATGATGGGATGGTTAGCCTTGGTGTGTGTGTGTGTGTGTGTGTGTGTAGATGTGTGTAGTTTCCCATGCTGAAAAGCCCTAATCATTCTCAATAGTACCAATCATTTGTTAGGCCTTGATTCAGTCCTCCATCCTTTCCCAGCCAACAGATGAGCATTCTTACAACTCCTCCAAGGACAGGATCACTGAAAAGGTCCTTCTCACTGATTTCGTCTCTCAACAGCAAAGGTCAACTGGTGGCAATAACGGGGCTTTCTTTGGGTCAAGGGATGGGAATGCAGCACTTTTGGGGATGATGGGAGGAATGCATTTCTGCTCATTCCAAATCCATAAGAGCTACTATTTATCTCGCCCTGAACGGATCACAGTGGCTTGGCTTGGGCGGAGAAGAAGAGATTAGATACTTACGAGGGGACACAGCATCTCGGGAACATGATAGAGGTGTATCAAACTATGCATGTTGTGGAGATGTTGGATAGGGAGAACTTTTTGTCACTTGCTTGTAACATTAGAACCAGGGCTCATCCAGTGAAACAGAACAGCGGGAGATTCAAGACATAAGAGCCCTGCTGAATCAGACCAAGGGTCTATCTAGTCCAGCACTCTGTTTACTCAGTGGCCAACGAGCTGTTGACCAGGGACCAGCAAAGCAGGACATAGTGCAACAGCACCCTCCCACCCATGTTCCCCAACAACTGGTGTACAAAGGCTTACTGCCTCGGATACTGGAGGTAGCACATAACCATCAGGGCTGGTAGCCATTGATAGCCTTCTCCAGGAATTTTTCCACCCCCTCCAGGAATTTTTCCACCCTCTTTTAAAGCCATCCAAATTGGTGGCCATCACTGCATCTATAAGAACATAAGTAAACATAAAAGGAAGTACTTCTCCACACAGCACATAGTTATCCTAGGGAATTTGCTACCACAAAATGAAGTGATGGCTGCCAACTTGGACAGCTTTAAATGGGATTAGGTAAAATAGTGGAGGATACCTTCAGTATCTGGGACAGTAGGCCTCTGAATGCCAGTTACTGGGGAACAGCAGAGGGAGGATGCTGTTGCCCTCATGTCCTGCTTGCGATCTTCCCCTAGGCATCTTGGCTGGAAACTGTGTGAACGTAGGAAGCGGCCTTATACCTTTATACTGAGTCAAACCCTTGGTCCATCAAGCCCAGTATTGTCGACACTGAGGTCCCCTCTACAAGGATTCGCTTTTGCGCCTGGTTAGGCGATTATGCACATAATCGCAGAAGCGCATTTACGCCTAATCCCTCTGCACGAGAGGCAGCGAAGCGCATTAACAGATGTCCAAAATGCGCTTTACAAGTAGTTAATGCGCATAAGCGCTTATTCACACAGTCAAAATGCACTTTAACGGACGGAGCAAAATAAAACTTGCGATTTAACGCACATTCGATAATGCGCATAATCGGGGAGATAACGCGCCTCTACACCCGATTTGCGCTCCATTCTTGTAGAGGTAATTTTTTTAATGCGCCTTGAAAGAGCTTTAAATGCCTCTTGTAGAGGCACCCTGACTGGCAGCTGCTCCTTGGGGTTCAGGCAGATGTTTTTCCTGCTCTACCTGGAGAGGCTGGGGATCGAACCTGGGTCCTTCTGCACGCAAAGCAGATGCTCTACCACTGAGCCACAGCCCCTCCCCGAACAGAATGCTGGATTAGATAAGCCTTTCGTCTGGTCCAGTACAGCTCTTTTTATGTTCTTAAAGCAAGACATTGGTTTGATGGATCTCCCTAGGTGGGGAATTCCAGGAGAGGGGGAAGAGCAGGGAAAAGGGAAGCTCATTCTGACAATATGAGTACTTGCAGATTATTTATTTATTTATTTTATTATATTTCTATACCTTCCAATAGCTGTAGCTCTCTGGGCAGTTCACAAAAATTAAAACCATAAAGTATGAAACTTAAAGCACAATATAAAAAACACAATACAGCCAGAATAAAACCGAGCAGCAATGAAGAGATTTAAAATACAGATTTAAAACAGCAAAGTTAAAAAAACTAAGATGGTGAAATGTTAAAATACTGAGAAAAGAAAAAAAAGGTCTTCACCTGGCATCGAAAAGAGTATAATATAGGTAACAGGCAAACCTCTCCAGGGAGCTCATTCCACAGCCGGGGTGCCACAGTAGAGAAGGCCCTCCTCTTGGTAGCCACCTGCCTACTAAGTCATCTGCCTTGCTGTGTCTCGTTTATAGAGGAGGGTGAGGTTGTGTTCTGCTTTAATGGAATTATTTATGGTATGTGATGCAGGAAGATTTTTGTGTGGAGAATATGTTGTGTTCCATGAAACAATTTGTGAAGAAGCTGCGGGCAAAATTGTGTTAGCTTTCCAAGCATGGGCTTCAACCAGACGTCAGGTTGGAAAAAATACTTCAAATTTCTAGATGCCAACATTGAGCTTATAAGAGTCAATATCATTTTTTTTTGCTATCAGTCCTACTCAGAGTTTGTTTTTCTTTCCTTTTTCATTCTATTTTTTTTTAAAAAAACCGTGTTCCTAGGTGTCACCAACAAACTTCTGAGCACCTGGTAACGAAGCTTCTGGGATTTTTCCAACACTGCCAGAAACATTTTCTCCCAGCAGCTTAAAATCTCTTCTAGCATTGGACAAATCATGCAGAGCTGTTGATGTTTCCATACTGACATATTTGAATTTGCCGGAGGGTGGATGGGTGGGTAGCTAGCCAGAGTTGTAGTGTTATAACAGAATGCTGTGGTGTGTGTGAGCTTTCCCCAAGAATATCTTTAGAAGAATCCTAGTCTTATTAAATAAAGGGGGATGTTAATACTCATTGGGGGCACAATCAAGCCAGAGTGAAAGATATTTAGATTCAGTTGACTGTAAATGATATGCTGATGACCGCACATCTATTTCCATGGACTTCACCTCTCTTCTGCTACAGTTGTTTGGGGAGCTTTAGTTTCTCTGTCGTTACTTACTGATTCTATTTCCCACTGAGACTTGTAAGTATTTCAATGACATACATGTATTGCTAAGAACAATCAGCTGAAAAACATAAATTCCATCTGTAAAACTGCCACGCTTCCTTAATATTATATTTGCAATTGGCATCCATTAATTGTTACTAATGAATTTATGAAATGGGGATGTGGAATCCATGGCATAACAAAAGGAGTGGAAAAAAATTTCAGCCCACATCGCTGGGGCTGAAACCCACCTAGTGTATTTGTGACAAAGAGCCAAACGACAGGTTAAGTTCAGGTTAAATACACATTTAAATATATTTGAAAATCCACAGCCACCACAGCCGCTGGATTGTGGGAGATTAAGAATGGGGTGGGTGGAGAAGGTGGTGCATCCTCTCCCCTGCGTTGGGCTCTAGGCAAAAAACATGATATTTCCTGGGAGGGAAGTCGCATGGCAACAATTGCAGCTTCCAGGTGGGTGGGTGATTTTGTCAGGATTGTGGCATGGGAGGAATATGTCAAAGCCCTTTCCCCATATAATGCTGTCCTGATGTCCTCCCTAGCAGCTGCAGTGTAAAACCAAGCAACCAACCGAGATACGTTGAATGCAATTGTGCATTCAGTTTAACACGTAGCTTGGCCCAGAGGTACGGTTCAATTTGGGTACTTTCTAGCTTCCGCTCCAAGAACCATTCTAAGCATGATGCCAAATGAGATAGTTTGACGTGGTAGAATTCTGAGAGAACGCTCCTCCATATAAAATGCGGTAGATTCGACCAATGGTATTTACTCAATTCATCTAACTGATTTACAGTGTAATCCTGTGCATGTCTACTCGAGATGTAAGCCCCATTAAGTTCAGTGGGACTTACGCACAGGTAAGTCTGTATAGGATTGCGGCCTTAATCAATAAATATTGCAGCCCAAACTTACATAGTCCTTTAAAAAAAACCACCACTATACCCCTTCTGATCTTTCCTGGTTTTTCTATATGGAGTGGCTCTTTATTCCAAGAGGTCAAGGTGAGATATAGCCATTACAACTGATGACCTAAGTCCTGAGAGGTACAAAGTCTAAATCAGCCTTCCCCAACCCAGCCCAGTTGCATTCCCACCATCCCCAGCCCACATAGGCGTGCTGGTTGTGGGTCCTGGGTTTTGTAGTCAAACGCATCAGGAGGGCACACAGTTGGGAAAGACCAGAAGATGAAGTGGGTATTTTTGACTGGGTTCGCATGTCACTAGCACATGGTGGGTGGCAACCTACACTGGGTTATGCAAACAACCTACTGTGTCCCTGTGAGAGGATCAGGCAAGTAAGCTACACAGGGTAGTTTATTTCACCCTCCCTTGCCCCCTCCTCTTCCTGTAGTCTTTCTGCCTAGCCAGGCAGGTATCCCAACTTCCTTTGTGGCAGGAATAGAGAGGAGCAGAGCGATGGCAATGTTTTTGGCCGCTCTTGCTGAGCAGCTCTGCAGGCGAACTCTTTAACCCACACTAGCATGACAGACAATGCGCTAACCCATCATAGGTAAAATAACCTTTGCTGCAGACCGTGGGTTCTAACTGTGGTTTATATGGAGGAAATAGCCCATCGTGGGGGGAAGGGAATATCCCACAGACAACATGCTTAACTCATCATGGGTTGTTCCAATAAATAAACAAACCATCACGGGTTAGCATGCTGTGTAAACCCACTCAATGGCTGAATTCGGACAACACAATAAACTGGTGGAGGGGAAACAATCGTCAGTTGTATTGACTATCATGTCGTCCAAATGCTGCCATAGTCAACTCAGCGCTGATCCTAATCCACACCACAGTTTATTATTTATTACCATGTTGTGTGGGGAGTACCCGCTAGATGAACAACTGTAAAGTTGTTTATTACCCCACCATTGACTATCGTGTTGTCTGAATTCAGCCATTGTCTCAATCAAATCTTCATGTTTGTGAGAGTTGCTGTAAAAATACCTGGTAAAATCTGCTGCTGCTTCAGCTGTCAAATCCTATTTGTTTTCTGCAACAATTGAAGCTCTATATCAGCAAGGGCAAAATGTGTGTGTGTGTGTGCCTGGCTGCTTGCCTGTTTGCTTGCGAAAAAAATCCAGATTTATCACCAGAAAAACCAGATCCTTCAGGAATAATCTAAATTCAGCAAATATATGGAAATCCAATTAAACCCCGATTCAAAGCATGGGTTTTACGGAATAATATTGCAGGTATCTATGAAGGATAAAAGATGTATGGAATAGAATTGGATCCTGATTATTTATAGCATGCCTTAAACAGGACTAAGCAAAATGCTTTGTGAAAACAGAAAAAAATAAGTTGCTTTGGTAGCAAGAGAATCGTCTTAGGAAAATACCCAGACAACATAGTTCATTTAAGTAAGCCAAGAGATGCTATACCATCCTTCCCCAACCTGGTGCTCTCCAGATACGTTGGACTGCAACTCCCATAATCAGCAGGGAATTATGGGTAGCATATCTGGAAGGTGCGAGGTTACAGATGTGGTGGGAGCATGTACCTCCCGGTAAGGCTGTGCACAGTCCCCCCAATTCACCTTGGAGGCTGTTTTGGAGCCTGCCTCGGCAAGATTCGTTTCTCCCCCCCCCCCCCCCCAGACAACTCAGCCTTGTGCGTCCCTGGGTGCTGGCTGCCAGGAACAAAGCTGACTGGGAGTCCATTAGACTCCCTGCTCCCCCCTCGCCGCCCTCTCACCCCTCAACGCAGAGCTACCACTTCCGGGACTTACCTGGAAACACATTGCCCTCCTGAGAGCCAGGCCACGATTTCAAGATATTGCGGGGGCTCTATTTTGATTATCTATGGCTGCAAACTACGGTGGCCCTTTACGGCTGCCATAGTTTTGCGGCCATAGATATACAAAAAACAGCTCCCGTGATATCTTGAAATCTCAGCCTGACTCTCAGGAGGACAACTCGTTTCCTGGTAAGGCGAGATGGCGGCGGTAGGGGAGCAGGGAGGGCGAGGAGCAGGAGGTAAGTCTAATGGACTCACAGCCAGCCTTGCGGCAGCTTTCCATAAAAGAGGGAGAGAGGGCCCAGTGCCACTCTGAAGTGGCCCGAGTTCACCCCAAGGATTCGGAACCAATCTGCTTTGGCCTTTGGCGCCTCGGGCCAACCCGGAACTGACTTGGAACTGAGGCGAGGCGGGCCAAATTGGCCCGCTTCTCCTCGGTTTTGGAGATTCGGCCCGAGGCAGTGCACAGCCCTACCTCCCAGATACGGAGCCCGAGAAGACGGATTATAAAAACAAAAACTGTTATCTGGGCATATCTGAACAAAAAAAGTGCTTCCTGTTCTTGCACACCTCCACAGTGTCTGCTTCCCTGAAATGGACAATTTGAAGTGCTTCATAGGAAGAGCAAAATCTCAGCTGCCTAGGTGCCATAGAGCAACCTTCCCTAGCCTGGTGCCTTCCAGATGTTTCAGACTACGGCTCTCATAATCGCTGACCATTGGCCATGCTGGCTGGGACTGATGGGAGATGTCGGTCAAAACATATGGAGGGCATCAGGTTGGGGAAGGCTGCCATAGGTCATGCGTCAGCAGACTTCTAGCTTGTAGGATCTACTTCGGGTTTTTCCTAGAACCCCAAGATACACCCAATAGAGCAAAGCACAAAATAGTGGTTTATACAGAGAGGCAGGCATACACTGTGGCATGGGGAGTGTTGACTTCCATGCATCCACAATACTCTAGTAGGGGCCTTATGGGATAAGCATATCCCATGTGCTGTCAGTGACCATGTCCTTTAATTTCTGTCCAGCATTTCCCAAATAACCAGGGTCCAAACGCTCAAGGGTTTGAGCTTGTTCCTCCAGCCTGTGAATGCAATGAAGCAGTGATTTGTCTAACCACTAGCCTAGTATTAGCATGAGGATTTCAGGGGCAAACATGGTACTCATTTTTTAAAAAAATATCTGTCCCACTGTTTGCGTTTTAGTCCTGGCATCCCAACCCTGGCCTCTCAAGCTGCCTCAGGGCAATCTCTACCCAGCCTTCTTCTGGTATCTTCTACAGCTTCAGTAAACTCTTTCCATTCCCCCCCCCCCCTAAAAACCATATGAAGTGTTTCCCTGTCCGGACTCCCCAGAATAAGAGGGAAACCGTGGGGCCCCAGCATAACATGATGGCATAGAAAGAGCCATAAAATTCTGCCTTGGGAGATTTTTTTTCTTCTTCCCCACTATCTATGTTTGCTGAACTTCCAACTGCGCTCTCTCAGATCCTGTGTGTATGCCAAAAAGTTTAAAGAATTGAACGCTTCTTTAATTGAATATGGAGGTGAGGTATGGTAGCCCATCTCCTACCATGGCTGGGGCCATGGGTTTGTTTAAATAAAGACCTTCAAATGGGGAATTCAAGGATTCAGACACAGACAGACACCTGGGTATATTAATAAAGTTTCTTTGGATTTAAAATGAGTAGCAGTAAATAACAATACATTTGCTCTCCCTCATTCTGCAACGGAATCACCCCTTTTGTCCCTTCTTGTGGTTCCTCAAGTGTTGTTGCTGTGTGCTCACACCGGAGCCAGATCTACACCAAGCAGGATATAGCAGTATGAAAGTGGTATGCAAAAGACAGGAGCCACACCAAGCAGGATATACCACAATGAAAGTGGTATGAAAGCAGTATCTGGTATGTGTCTATGGGCCCCAGCAGTTGTCAGTGCACTTCAATAGTGCTGTAAAGCAGTAGTGTGGCTCCTGCCTCTTATATACTGCTTTCATAGTGCTATATCCTGCTTCATCTAGATTGGACCCAGGTCTTTGTCCTTCCTACTCCCGCTACTTGCTCAGACATCTTAATGTTAGCAGGCCTCTTGCCTGCCCCTCACAGCCATTCTGCCTCTTGATGAACAGGTCGACTTGGCTTCATGCTCATTGAAAACCTCCTTTTCTCTTCTGGCAGGCATATCCAGTGGAATTTCAGAATGTTTTTAGGATGTTTTTTATGTTGTTTTAATGCAGTTTTAATAATGTGTGCCATGTTTTAACCAGTTTTATGTATTTTATCATATTTTATATTTACTGTTGTTCCCCGCCTCGATCCAAATGGAGAGGCGGCTAAGAAATAAATTATTATTATTATTATTATTATTAATAATAATAATATTAATAATAATAATTTTCCCAAAACCACTTCCTTCCTTCCTCTTCTCTGCTCTCTCCCTCAACTCTCTCCTCTCGCCTGACTTGTCAACATTCCACTTAAGAACATAAGAAGAGCCCTGCTGGATCAGACCAAGGGTCCATCTAGTCCAGCACTCAAACAAGCAGGACATGGTGCAACGCACCCTCCTACCGATGTTCCCCAGCAACTGGTGTACATAGGCTTACTGCCTCTGATGCTGGCTTGGTATACTTATCCCATGCCGAAACACTTACAATTAAAGATCAGGGCATGTGTGGGATTACTTCAGTCCGGGATTCTTTTTTTTTTCAGTGTCGTAACAGATCTCATAGTCCTATTACACAAAAAAACATTTCTGGTTCTCCCCCACCACCTCCCAGTTTTCTCTGCATCAGCAGCCTGATTTGTCGCTTTGTTAAAGAACTGAGAGTGAGAAATCATTGATCTGCTGAATCTTTGGATTCTGTTGACTCTGATAGTAACACTTGATTAACTTGCACTTCCTGATCTTTTTGGCTGTGTCCTCAGGATCTCAACCCTCGTGCCCTGAATCCAGTCCCGTGACATGTAGACCTGTTGGTAATTACAAATACCCTGATTTGCCCATATCAAGATACAAGGAAGAGGTAAATGGCATTTTTGCTGTCTGTTTTTAAACCTTGGCTTTGTGAAACTACACTGCAGTGTCTTTCTCTCTCCCACCCATCATCCCCAAAGCTTTTGCCTGATTGATTTTTTTGTTCTGGGTATAAATGGTAGTTAACAGCTTTTTTTAATACAGAAATAACTTTCTGCCTGGCCTTTTCAGAGTGTTGTGTGTTCTCTCTCTCAAGTGACCCTGTGTATGCACATGCCTCTACTAGATTCTGGAGCTAGCGTTTGTCCCATTGTGGATGGTGGTTGAACTTCCTCTTAAGCAGGGGTGCACAACCTTTTCAGCTCCGAGGGCCACATGTGATGCTGGCTTAAGGGGTCGAGGGCCACCTGTGCCTGCACACATACCCCAGCAATCCTGACACAGATTGCTCTTTTCTTGCTGCTAGCAGCACTGGGGAAAGAGCAATATTTTTGAGAATTGCTGCAGGAGGGAATTGAGAGCCTTCTCTCCACTCCTTACCCCAATGATCCTTGTAGGAAAATCTCTTTCAAATGAGGAAAGAGGATCTCTGGGGTGGAGAATTCATAGTGGTGGCGGGGTGTGTGTGTGTCAGTGAACCCTTGGGGGCCACAAATAAGGACTTGGGGGTGCATGTGGCCTCCGGGTCGCAGGTTGTGCACCCCTCCTTTTAAGGAACAGGTTCACACCTTGGGTTGCTGTTAAAGCTGCCCCTTAGTTTGGATGGCCATGTTAGCAGCACAAAGTGCTTTTCCTCAACTCCAGTGTGGTGAGCCAGTGTGGCATAATGGCTAGAGTGTAGGACTGGGATTCCGGAGATCTGGGTTCTAGTCTCCACTCATCCGTGGAAACCCACTGGGTGACTTTGGGCCAGTCACAGAGTCTCAGCCCAGCCTACCTCACAGGGTTGTTGTTGTGAGGATAAAATGGAGAGGAGGAGGATTATGTATGCCGCCTTAGGTTCCTTGAAGGAAAAAAGGCGGGATATAAATGCAATAATAAATAAATAAAATAAATAAACTCCACTCGGTGTGCTAACTGCAACCTCTCTTGGGTAAAGAGGATGTTACCACAGTTATCCATACTTTGGCGATGTCCCAGTTGAGTTATTGCAAAGAGACAGGCTGCTTTTTTAATTGGAACTTCATTTAGAATATGGCAGCCAGACTGTTGACTTGGACTCTCACCAGTTGCCTGAACTGAACAGGTCTCTCCAATGTATTATCACTTGCTTGTGCTTTGTATACATGCTTCCTTCGATGGAAAACAAAATCAACAATACACGTTTTGTATTTGTTATATAGTGCCATCGTTTTAAATGATGTTTCACAGGTTAAGAAATAAAGGAAGTCAGATCCCTGCTTAAAGTTTGGTAGTTACTAGAGAACTAGCAAGGCTATCAAGGGATAAATGTGTAGAAATGCACTGTTGACTTGCAGTGCAAGGTTGGAAAGTAAAAGGAGGGTTTCGCATTAAAAGGTGGATTCTAAGTTTTGAAATAAATGAAGAACAACATGGTTCTATGTTGACCATAAAGGAGAACCTGTGGTCCTCCAGATGATGTTGGACTAAACTCCTAGCATCCCTGACTATTGGCCATGCTGGCTGGGGCTGGTGGGTTTTGGAGTCCATAAAACATGGAGGGCTACAGGTTCCTCATCACTGATATAGATTTCTGGAAGGCAGTTCCAGGCATGTGGGGTAGCAAAAGAGAATGGGCAGAGTCTTTTAAGAGGGCAGGAAACCTTGGGGCAACTGAACATGATGGATTTGGACGAATGAATGTCATGGGCAGAGTAATAAGGACTGAAAAAGTAAGGCAAGGCCATGTGGAAACGTTAAAGCAGGGATGGGGACCTCTTTCAGCCCGAGGGCTGAATTCACTTTGGGAGAAGCTCTCGGGGGCCGCAATCTACTGGATAGGGCTAAGGGTAAAATAGGTGGGTCCAAACATACTAGCATATTTTAGTTTAATACTCTTCCTGGCAGCAACTAAGGCTTAGGAGAGGCCTTTCAACCTATTAGGACGAGGGGTTGAGGGGTATTGCACACAAGCTGGGAACTCAATAAATGACCAGTGGTTGGAGGGAAGGGGGTTGGGCCTTCTGGGGATGCCCAGAAGGCTGAATTTGGCCCCTGGGTCTGTGGTTCTGCACCCTGGCTTTAAAGGTAGGGCCAAGGACTTTGTGTTGAGAATAATGTAGGAAAGGGGACAGAGGAGAAACTTAATACCCCACACTCTGATCCAGTGATTTTAACCTATGCTGCGAATCTTATCTAACAGACCAATTTTGATCTTCTTTTTTAAAACTGAAGCTTGAGCAGTGTAGACATGTAGAAAATTATGAAAGTCCACAAAAGTTCAGGCTCAAGCTTTAATAGCTAAATGGTATGTTTCTGCTCCCTGGCCAGGAGCCGGAGGCAGTCGGGGAACTACAGCTTCCGTGTGGCTCCCCGCTGTGCAGGTATGCTGGAAGAATAACACGAAAGGCAGGGACGGAGGGAGAGCTTTGAGCTTAACAAGTTGCGCCCATTCTCGAAGCGGCCATATTGGAGGTAGGGATGGTGGTGGAAGTGGCAGCGAACGCTCTGAGGCAGTGATGCCAGAGGAGAAGAAGTGGCCCTTGGAAAAGCCGGGTTTTAAAATGTGGGGGAAGAGGGAAGGAGGTGGGCATGAGGCCTGAGGGGAAGAAATGAATGTCATTCAGTGGTGATGAATGTGAGGAAGCGAGGGCCAAAAGTCCTCGGTTGCATTGAAGGAAAGTAACCTCCGTACAGTTTCTGCAGGACAATTTAAGGAGTTTCGCCCTCAGACTATTAGCGCCCATAGCGACATGGGCTTCATACTAGTTTTAAAGAGAGAACATAGCCATTGAAAGTGGGGAACCTAAAATTGTTCTCCCATCCTTCTGAAACGACGCAGTTCTAATTACCTCCCCAAATTCTTTTTTGTGCAGATTATTTCCTTGATAGAAAGCAACTCGGTGGTGATTGTACGTGGGTCTACCGGTAGCGGCAAAAGCACTCAGCTTCCACAGTACGTCTTGGATCACTGTGGGCAGCGCTCTACCTACTGCAACATCGTTGTTACTCAGCCTAGGAAAATCGGTGCCAGTAGCATTGCAAGGTGGATTAGCAAGCAGCGGTCATGGCCCCTGGGCGAGCTTGTGGGCTACCAGGTACTGTAGAATGTCACGCAAAGAATAATGCACGTGATCTTTCTTTCTTTATTACATTTGCATCCCGCTTTTTTTTCCTCCTTAAGGAAACTAAGGCAGCGTACATAGTCCTGGTCCATACTAGTCCATCCAACCCAGCACGCTGTTTGCACAGTGGCCAACCAGCTCCTATGGGAAATCCACAAGTACCCTGCCGGTTGCATTCCCCAGCAACTGGTGTACCTAAGTATACTGCCTCTGATACTGGGAGGTAGCATTGTAACGGGATATGCGTCATAGAGTGTGAAATTGATGAGAATGTATTGTATTTTGTAGACGTGATTAGTTCTGCGTGTGTTGTGAGCTGAGTACTGGAAAGTATTCTTGAAAATGGGGCAAAGGAGGTTCCCAGAACTGGGTTGGCCAATTATTAGAAGTGAAAAGCTGCTTGGCTTAGGAGGGATACCTTCATCAAGGTACTTCTGATGTAAACCTGGCTGCTTTGGAAAGCAGTTTTCTTAGGGTTAGATGCTAAAGCTAGGTACAGGAGTAAGACTACGTCTGAAGCTTTGGTTGAGCTCATCAACCAACAAAGGGGTTATAAAATGTTTGATCTGTCTGCCTCGGGTACCAAAATGTGTTTGGACCACTTGCTGCTGCAGAGTATTGCCACAAATAACAAGAGTCCATACACCCTATTAACCTTGCAGTGGTGCTGCGTTGTTTATTTGATGCAGCTGCCAACTTGCAGCCACATCGGGCTTTCCACCCGAAACTGCGCGTTTTCAAAGTGTTGATTTACCATGACGTTTTTATTTGCTCTCAGGTCACCACCTTATTTTTGTGTCTGGTGGCTTCCATTTGGGCTATCCACAAGTGGGCGTATTTTTGTTGTTATTACTTTTTGTTTGTTATTACTATTATATTTATTTATATCCCGCCTTTTCCCCAATACACCTGGTAAGCGCGGCAAAGAAGGGCAGGGGGCAGGCTTAACAAGCAGAATGGCACTGGCACTGTGGTTTTTCTTGGCTGGGTAGCCCATGTTCCCTCCCGTCATGTAGCTTTTTTGTTTTCACCTCGCAGCGTTGATGCTGCGGGGTTTTGAGGGAATCGCCTGCCAACGTGGCATCGTATAGACACCCCCTCGGAGTAGTAGAGAGTTGTGGGTGCGTTATTTCCAAAACCTGTTAGCTACATCTGTAATACCGGCACCTAAAGCAACATGCAAACAGTCAGAATAAAACATCATAAATATAAATAGCATCGGATACAAAACCAGAGTAATAGCATTGCAATATTACTATGTCACTTGTGCTATTTCTGGGCAAAGTTTAAGAGGTTTTAGGAGAAAGGACCATCATTTGATTTTTTGTTTTGCACGCTTGCTTTTGCACACTCCTGTTCCAAAACAGCTTCTTTTTAACAGTGGTCAGATGAGGACCAAGGGGCTATTCAGATAAATGAGCTTAGTGCATATGCTTCTTAACAAATCAACCCCTTTTGTGTATGGAAACTATTCGGCCAAATTTGGGGTTCTTATTTCTAATACCTTGGAATATCTTGATTATATCACAAATGTTCATAGTTTTCACAGTGTCTTGTACTTACCTTTGAAGTAAAATGTGATTTATTTATTTTTTTGGGGGGGGGTAATGGTTTTCAGGTTGGTTTAGAAAAAGTTGCATCAAAGGACACGAGGCTGATGTATGTCACCACAGGAATTCTCCTTCAGAAAATAGTTGGAAACAAAAGCCTTTCGGAGTTCACCCACATCTTCATAGACGAAGTAAGTTTGAGGACAATAAAAGATCACACTAAGGCTGCGGTCCTGTATCCACATACACAGCAGTCAGGCCCACGACAACATTGAGTAAATAGTATTCAGTGTTGTTGTACTAAAATAAAGGCTGCTAAATACAGGGAGAAATATGTAGACTTCATTGCTGTGAATTGCCTGGGAGATTCTGAGATATGAGAAATGCATTCTGATAGGAGTTTATAATGTTATGTATTTTATAAATAACGCTTGATATTTAGGAACATGTTTTAACCTCAATAATTTTAATGACTGATTTTTAACTAGTGATTGTTGTATTTTTATGTAAGTTTCCTTACAAGACTCCTCACCTGATAATTGATCGATTTGGTCTGTAGACCATACCTTGACTTAAGCTCTCCTCTGCAGCAGGAGATCATGTTCTGCGTATACAAACACATGGAACTGCTTGCTGTTTCAAGAATATGTTTTAACCTTAACAGTTTCAACGACTAATTTTAATTGGTGATTATTGCATGGTTATGTAAACTTTGTTCATCTGTTGTGTACTGCTATGGTCTAAGGACTAATGCAATGTTGTTCTGTTCTATGACAACATAATAATAAATATGCATACATTAAGAGCGGGACAGACTTCCTTTTGTTTATTAACCTGGCCAGTCGCCAGTAATTATCCTCAGAGACTATCATTTTGTTAGGAGTATTTCTGCAGGCATCTCTTATCAACCCCCTGAAGAAGGCCTTAAAAAACAACACAGGCCAAAACATGTTAGGCTTTGAAATAAAGTGTTTTAGCATTCTGAGAACTTGCTTTTCCCCTTTTTTTGGCCTAATCTGGGTGCTCTCCTCCTTTTGGTTTTTAATACATTAAGAGCAAAAACGTGTTAAGAATAAAATGCCCATCACTTTTTGTGTGTGTGGTTTCCTGGCTTTTGTGCAATTTACCCCATTGTAAAGGACTGAAACACCCCTTCTAAGGATGCTGGCACTAAGAGCTTTAAGCTACAATACACTTGTATTTTTATTTTTGGCTCCACCCCTTTTGCCCTGAACATCACTTGAATACGGC
Source organism: Anniella stebbinsi (assembly GCA_029215795.1). Lineage (NCBI taxonomy): Eukaryota > Metazoa > Chordata > Lepidosauria > Squamata > Anniellidae > Anniella > Anniella stebbinsi. The sequence continues at coordinate 357,792,590 of JARDYH010000001.1, forward strand.
CCTTGAGAGCTTCTCCAACATTTTATTTGCATCATGTCTTCATCTAGAAGCCCCACTCTGTGACTCCAGGGCCAAATCTACACCAAGCAGGATATAACACTTAGAAAGCAGTTTGAAAACAGCATATGGAATGTGTCATGGGCCTCAGCAGTTGTCAGTGCACTTCAATACCGTTATAAAGCAGTAGTGTAGATCCTGCCCTGGACTGTGTTATGCAGTTCTGCCAGCATCCCAGCCTGCTGAGGAATCCCAGCTGCACACTTGATAAGGGTAGCCATAAATCTCCATTTTTAGCTGACAAACCCTGATAATTTGGCCCTCGGGATGAGAGGTCCCCCACCTGCCATATCCCTCTCCAACCATCCTCCTAGGACAAGTGTCAACACCTGGCATGTTTGGGCAGCTGCGAGGGTACACAGCAGATACCTGCTTGGTTGCCCTTACAATGAATTCCTAATCCGGCACTCCAAGCAGCACGGGTCAGATGGCTGTAGCTGCCACTGCCATTTCCCACAATGCCCCAGAGCGATGCAGTGTAGCGGCTATACCCAGACCCACTCAACATTCCTGTGGCCGCCAGCCAAGGAGGGAGGCCCGCAACAGTGCATTTTGCCCAGGGCTCCCTTAAACCTTGAGCCCTTCCTGCCCCCTCCAGGGGATAAGCTCAGAGGATGGCAACAAGGGAGAGGGCCTTTTCAGTAGCGGCCCCCCAGTTGTGGAACAATCTCCCTGACGAGGCTCGCCTGGTGCCAACATTGTTATCTTTTCAGTGCCAGGTTAAGACCTTTCTCCCAGGCAATTAACAGCATATGTTGAGTTTTTAGATTACCCCAGAGATGGTATGTAATCTGTTTTTATGCTTTTTATGCTTTTAAATTTTGTATATCTGTATTTAATATTCAGCGTTTTAATCTTTGTAAACTGCCCAGAGAGCTTCGGCTATGGGACGATATATAAATATAATTAATAATAATATAATATAATAATAAAATGGGAACTCACTTCCCCTGTGATAACAAAGATGAAACCCCAGGAGCATCCCTGGGCATGTTCTTTAACCCAGGGGTTATGACAGCAGTCAGTCAGGGAGAAGAAGATTTATCAAACGTTTCTATGTCAGGGGTATCGAACTTCTTTCAGGCCATGGGCCAAATTCTATTTCAGAGAGGAGTTTGGGGCTGCATTCCAGTAGTGGGTTGGGGCTAAAGGACAAAGGGTGTATGGCCAAAGCAAAAGGGGTGGGGCCAACATATTTACTGCCATTAAGTGTAAGCCTTAGGAGTGGCGTTTCAACCTTTTAGAATGGTGAAAAATGCACCGAAACTGAGAAACCACCAAATGATCAATGGGTGGTGAAAGGGGAGGTGACCTTTTAGGGAACCCCAGAAGGCCAGATTAGGATCTTAGGAGGGCTGGATTTTGCCCCTGATCATGAGATTCTGCAGCCCTGTTTTAGGCAATACAATTATATACTCCTTGATCACTTCTGTAACTTTTTCTTTCATTCTACAACAGCTTTCCTTTCTTAGGTTGAATGTCCGTGTGACAAATTGGACATGATTATTTGCCTGCCACAAGTGCAGATCTCATGCTTTCAGATCACTCCCTCACTTAGTGGGCCAGTGTAGACCATGGTTAAGAGATCAAAAGGCTGCTTTGTTCCTTCTTGTGCATGGATCTTCCCCTTTCCTTTTCAGAGCTAACAATAGTGCAGCGTTAAATCTGCCCTGGTATGACAGTTTATCATGGTTTATCTTTTAACCAGGAATTGCGAACCAGCCTCTAGCCTTATTCGCAGACTTTCTTTTGAGTTCTTTTATGGTTTGTGTTAACTTTTCACCATGGTGAGCATCAAGAAAGAAAGACTGGGTGGGAAATTTTGGATAGGTGAGTAAAGGAAATGAAGAAGTGTAGGGCACGCTCCCAATCTTCTAACCATGGTTAAGAGATCAAGAATGTTAATCTCGGAGTCCAGTACATCTCTAAAGTGAACTCATTTTGTGCTGAGTCTTGTTATCTGTTCATTATTTTTAGGTGCACGAACGTACCGAAGAGATGGATTTCTTACTCTTGGTGGTCCGTAAACTGTTGCGCACCAGTTCACGATTTGTGAAGGTAAATTTGAACTGTCAGTTGAGACCTCACAGTAACTAATGCCCAATACTCTGAAGATAGCACTTGTTGTGATTTTCCGAACAATTGGGAGATGGGCATGTTCTGTAACAGCCTTTCAGGCACACAGCTGCAGGAACAAATGAGGCATGCTGAAAGAGTCGGAGGAAACATTGCACACACCAAGGAAACTTGATGAAAGTTGCAATATATAGATCAGGGATTAGGAACTTCTACCCTGTGGGCTAGATCCTGCTTATCGTGGTTCCCAATCCAACCTCTGGAGGAACTTCTGTGGACACAGCCCCTGACATTTTAGTTTTTCAGTTTCTGTTTTAAACTGTTTTAAACTGTTATCGTGTCAATGGTTGGTTAAATAGTCAACAGTTGGATATTATGTCGTCTGTTGGGACTAACCAACGATGTGCAGAGTTGATTATTTGAACAACCGTTGGTTATCGTGTGATGTGTAGGGCACTGTTAACTATTTCATCGCACACAGTTATTTTCAATGTCCACAGAGTCCCCTGGCAAGAGCGATCAAAGCGGCGGCGGCTGCTCTAGTTCAGCCAGCAGAACTTGCAATGGCTTATGGAATAGCTGCGGGAGGACTGAGGAGGGGAGAGAGGACAGGGAATATGTCAATCAAACACATGGTTGGCTAATAGTCAACTCAACCATGACTTTAATCTACACCATGGTTGGTTATACTCATGTTGTGTGGAGTTGACTGTTAACCCACCATTGACTGTTGTGTTGTCCAAACGCAGCCACTGTATTTTAAATCTCTGCACCGCTGCTCGTTTCTATTTGGTTATTATTTTTTTATTTTGTACTGTATTTTTAAACTTTTATATTGTAATTATCGTGTCGTATATTTTATGGTTTTAATTGTTGAGAACCGCCCAGAGGGCTTTGACTATCAGGCGGTATAGAAATGTAATAAATAAATAAATAAGGTGCAGAAGCGGCCCAGAGAAAGGTGAAGTGGGTGGGAGCAGATTATGTCAGGGGAGGAGCTTCAAGGATATGTCCTTGCTCCCTCTCCCCGACGTCATCTGGCCTGCTGGAAAACCGTCCCTCCCAGATTCAAAAATCCGCCCCCACCCTTATAGATATATTTGTAAAGTCCAGAGGCCCCCAAGACAAGATGAGGGAATGGGAGCGCTTTGTACTCAACAAGAACGTAGCTATAGTGAGTATTTCAGAAACTTAGTGAAATAGTGAGAGAAGCGCTGGGTTCTTAGATTAAAAAGGAAGAACAGAGAAAGGGCATGGGGGAGGCGTTGTTGCCGCTGTAGCTCAGTGGTAGAGCACATCCCTTCTATTCATTTAAAACATTTCTTGGCCGCCTTTCAGGGCAGAAGCCCTCACAAGGCGGCTTACACCAATAAAATACATAAAAACAGTGAAACTATTAAAAGCAATTAAAAAAACATAAACACAATAAAATAGCAATTAAAAACAATAAAACCAGCAAGACCAATGGCAATGTCGCCAGTAACCGTATTCATATCACAAGAAGGCCACGGTAAAATAAAACGTTTCCAAGGCCTTCTTAAAAGGCTGTAAGGATGGTGTGCGGCAGACCTCCGATGGGAGCTTGTTCCAAAGTTGTGGGGCCACTGCAGAGAAGGCCCTCAGAGGATCCAGGTTCAATCCCCAGCATGTCCATGGAGGACGGGGAAAGACTCCTGCCTAAAATCCCAGAGAGCCATTACTAGGTTACCTGCGGGATCACCTTCTCCCGTATAATCCGCCCCGCATACTCAGGTCCTCTGGGAAGGATTTACTTCAATCAGCCAGAACTAGGCTGACGAGCGTTACCCAGAGGACCTTCTCTTCTGCCGCTCCCAGACTGTGGAATGGCCTGCCGGAGGAGATTCGACAAATTAGCAATCTTCTTGAATTTAAGAGAGCTGTGAAGACTGATCTCTTCCGGCAGATCAGTCTTCACAGTTTTTTAAGATGTTTTTAATAATGTATTTGTTTTTATTTGTTTTAATGTTTTATCTATTTTATGATTCTTGTATTCATATTTATTATTGTTCCCCGCCTTGATCTGGATGGAGAGGCGGGTTAGAAATAAAATAAATAAATAAATACCCATCAGTGTTGACAAGACTGAGCCAGATCTTGACATGGGCAGAATTCAGGCTTGTGGAATCTATTTTGCTTATTGCTAGAACCCCTGAGTTCCACTCATTGGAACCAGATGCAAAAGACATGCGTTTGGAATGGAAGGAACTCTGAACCCAGGAATTTGTTCTGAGTACCAGAACTGAATGCAGCTCACAGTCCGGCCTCACAGAACCCCACTGGTGGTTAACACCCCCCCCCCCCCCCCGATCTCTTCATTTCAGCAGTATGATTTGAGGAGGGTGGGGAGTCATTTTGTTGCTGTCAATGTTAAACAGTTGGGAATCAGAAATCCTTGCCAATCTACTGCAGATCACTCAGAGATCTTCAGTAGATCCAAGTCCATCCCTCTTCTGGACAGGGATAGCTTGGCCATAGCGATCCAGGCATTAATAACCTCAAGTCTGGATTACAGCAATGCTCTCTTTGTGGGGCTGCCCTTAAAGCTGCTTCGGAAGCTGGAGCTAGTGCTGAATGCAGCAGCTCGGCTGTTGTTGGGAGCTGCCCCTTTTCAGCATGTACCTCCTTTGCTGAGGGAATTGCACTGGCTGCCTATTGGCTTCTGGACCAAGTTTAAGGTTTTGGTACTAGTGTACAAAGCCCTAAACAACTTGGGACCAGAATATCTGAGAAGGCGCCTTCTCCCTTAACCAACCTGCCCGGTAACTGAGGTCATCTGAGAGCATGCTCCTTGTGGTTCCACATGGACTTATGGCCTGATTGGAGTTCATCTGGAGAAGAGCCTTAAGTGTGGTGGCCCCTTCTGTTTGGAACTCCCTGCCGCAGAGGTCAGGCAGGCGCCAACAGTGTGCTGCTTCCGGCGTTTCCTGAACTGACCAGCCACCATTTTTATTGCTATTTTTTAATTGAACAATTTTAATTTGCCATTTTAATCTTTTTACTGTTTTATTTCTTGGAGGTCGGCAACAAGGGAGAGGGCCTTCTCTGTGGTGGCCCCCCAATTGTGGAACAATCTCCCTGACGAGGCCCACCTGGCGCCAACATTGTTATCTTTTTGGCGCCAGGTCAAGACTTTCCTCTTCTCTCAGGCATTTGGCAATATCTGAGGAGCCTGGGTTTGTTTTTGTAGCTTTTTGGGTTGTTGCAGTGGTTTTAAATGTATGTGTGTATTGTGTGTATGTTGTATGTTTTTGCTGTTTTAATTTTTTGTATATTGTTTTTAATTGTTTTAATCCTATGTAAACCGCCCAGAGAGCTTCGGCTATGGGGCGGTATACAAATGTAATAAATAAATAAAATAAATTCCTATGTTCATCGCTCCAGAATCTAGTTTAGATATGGAGCAGTGTATATATGTATAGTGTAAATAAATAAATAACTCGACCGTCGGCCCACACCTGAGCTTGATGGACCAGTGGTCTGGCTTCGTGGAAACCAACTTCCTGTGTGTTAAACGGGCATCAAGTAAAATAAATATAGAAAAGCTTTTGATCATTTGGCAGCTATTCATAAAGATTCCAAATTGTCACTCACCCAGTGCATCCCTCCCCGCCGCCCCCCCCCCCCCCCCCACTAGACAATGCTTTTAAAAAGGAAGTCTGAATCCAGCATTGCTGTGTGCATCCCGGGAAGTCTGGGTGTCTTTAAAATAATTGATTCCGGCATTTGCTCGCTCTCTCCTTCCACTACTGCTGCCAACTTTCGCTCCTTTCCCCAGCTGAAAAGGGCACTGCAGCCGAATCCAGCCCCCTTTAAAGCCAGGGGACGCAGCTGGGATGGTCTTGGGGCGATCTCTGCACGCCGGGGAGGGAGCGTTTCGGCCGCAAGAGCTCTATGGCTGTGCGTGACATTTCCCGTGGCTTTGATACTGGGATAGCCGTGGGCAGGACGGGGTGCCTTTGGTGAAGTTGCGATCTTTTCAGACCTGGCCCTCTTTCCATTATGATAATGACAATGATAAATATGACATTAACAGGTTTTGTTGCAAGGACAGGGAAATTTGATGTGCTGTGAATAAATAACTGTGAAATTACCTGTCCTCTCAACTGAGGAACAGGAGGTAGTTGGTACCCGAGTGGGCATGTCTAGGTCAGCCATGCTGGCTGGGAGTGATAAGAATGTCAGAAGAGCTATGCTGGATCAGGCCAAGAGTCTATCTGGTCCAGCATTCTGTTCACACAGTGGCCAACCAACTGCCCACAAGCAGCACATGAGTGCAACAGTACCCTCCTGCTCATGTTCCCAGCAACTGGTGTATATAGGCCTCTGATACTGGAGGTAGCATAGAGCCATCAGAGCTGTTAGCCATGGATAGCCTTCTTCTCCAGGAATTTGTCCAACCCCCTGTTAAAGCCGTCCAAATTGGTGGCCACCACTACGTCTTGTGGTAGCGAATTCCATGTGCTGTGTAAAGACATCCTTTTACCTGCTCTGAGTCTCCCACTGCTCAGCTTCAGGGGATGACCCTTTCGGGTTCTAGTACTCTGAGAGAGGGAGGAAAATGTGATAGGAGTTGTGGTCCAGCCCATCTGGAGGACACTGGATTGGGGAAGGCTGGACTAAGTACAAGTTAGTGCAGAAGTTTTGAGGCCTGACCATGGTAATCATGCACTCTGGGCATTACATTCGCATAGGAGGGATCTCTCAGTGCCAGCAAAATGACAGTTCAGAGCAACCTGCCGACACTGAATCAGAAAACTTCATATCCATAAGAAGCAGCCACAATTTTGCACACGCCCAAATGTTACAGCTGCATTGTTGCGGAAGGTTTTTATGTTCTTTTGTTTTGCACGTTGAATAAGTATTTTGTGCTGTTGTCTCATACGTGGAAAAATAAAGCATTGTCGCCTTTTGTTCTTTAAGGAGGAGATGTAAATATAATAAACCAACTTTAATCGGTGGGTAAACTAGGTTGGGAAAGATGCTGTTTTCTAGTATGTGGCTTGGTTGTGCAGGGTCTAAAGACTAAACTTGACGTGCATGTGTGTCGCTTGCACACATTTTTAGCCCATTCGTGTACAGAGCGGCGTATTTTTGTCTGGCTTCCTCTACACGATCGATTTAAGGCTCTTTCACGGCGCATTAACAATTTTACCTCTACACAAATGGAATGTAAATGAGGCGTACAGGCGAATTTTATCACCTTAGATGCGGATTATCAGATTCGCGTTAATTAGCGACTTTTATTTTTTCTCCGAAGTTAGGGCGCCTTATGTCCATGTAAACAACTTCCTCGCAGTCACATTAACGGTGAAAGTGGGAGTATTTTAGTGGTAATGTCATGCATGAAGAACTGCCCCTTCGCTGGGAACACCTCCCAGTTGTTCTTTTTTATTTCCTGTCTCATGTTTTTTATTGGGAAATATATCCCACTCTGTGTGCGGCGGCGGCCCCAAAAGCCCAGCGAGGCGAAGAGCAAAAGGCAGCGCCACGCGGCACAAAGAGCAGGGCCCTCCTGGCAGGGCTGCTCGGCAGCAAGAAGGGAGGGAGCAAAGGAGAACCGGCAACGGCGCAAGTCGCCTCCCAATCCCTGACAGGGCGCTGAGTGCTGGGCGGCAAGGAAGGGGAGGAGACGGCTGGAAGAGCCCGACCCTGCAGGGCTGCTCGGCAGCAAGAAGGGAGAGAGCAAAGGTGATGCGCTTCCACGTCTCTGGTGTACAGGTATTAGGTGTAAACTCGTGTGTAAGGTAATACGCACAATCCGAGAAACAGGAGTAAAAGCGATCTCTTGTAGAGGGGACCTCTGTCTCTATACTTTCCTCCCAGAAAGGAGCACATGGTGGAAGAGAGTGAAACCTTTCACTCATTTAAGCCCCCCCCAAAAAAACAACGACCCTGTCTTATTTCTAGTATTCAAGCCAGGCTTTAAAACAATCTGTTTAAGCCAGCAGAGCTTAGCTGGATAAGATAGCTGGATAAGATAGGAAGAGGGTCTGGTTTCTGCCCCATTCCCTGAACACACCTCTTAGTGGGAGAAGGAGACCTCATCTCTGTTTTAATATGCCAGTGGTTAAGATACCCGCGATTGCCTCCGATGACTAATTTGGTATGCTGGGAAATCCTGTGTTCAAATTTAGTTCTAGGTGGCAGCAGGAATAACTTTAATGGTGCAGGGAGGAAGAACTGAGTAGAGTATCCCACTGCCCATAATGGCTGGCATGTTGGCTGGGTTCAGGCTGATTTCAGGTTGAGGTGGGAAGAGGCCTTTGTTAAGCCTTATGGAAGTTTTCCTTGCACCACTGTTTGAATATGCTCTTAAATTCCCCTCCCTTTAAAGCCAGTGCTAAGTGAATTCCTGCCAATGCCATCAATTTCATGATTCTTGGCGATGGAATGCCAGTGGAATTCTTGGAAGGAAATCTTGGAATTAAGGAACTCCTGGAAGGAATTCTTGCTACTGCCAAGGAATTGATTTGTTTAGATTTTCTTTCTCAGTGACATAAACTCCCTTCTGTATGTAGGTGTCCCCTATAAAGCCCTGCCCCTCTAGTGTCCAGTGGCTCCATCCTTTCCCCGGGACTCCCGAAACAGCAGCTGCCACCACCTGCTGATGTATAGAGAACAGTGGGGCTCTCCTTTTTAGATCCTAAGCACATGGGGTCAGATATGACAGCCTTCAAATCCTTCCAGGGCATAACATAGGTATTTAAAATAATACATTTTTTTTATTTAACAGGTCAACATTCAAATCGATAACTGATAAATGGTAATAATAATATTTCTGAAATCCTAACATCAGGTCTCTGCTTTCAGTAGCTTCTCTCCCTCCTTTCTCATTCATGGCGTGTCTCTGATCCTTCACACTCACGAACTTTGGCAAAACCTTATGCAAAAAGTCCTACAACTCCCAGCATTCCCCAGCCAGTTGTAGGGCGTTTTCTGTCTTAAACAGAAGCCTTTGATGTCTAAATCCACCAGCCTGCACGCTGTCTTTTTTTAATTGGATTTTACTGTTTTAAAAAATTCGTATTGGTTTTAACGTGTGAATGGTTTGATTTGTTTTAGAATTGTATATTTATTATTCTATTTTATATGTATGATTTTATCTGTACGTCACCCTGAGGTCCTTGTGATATAGGGTGGGTTATAGATGTTTAAAATAATAATAATAATAACAACAACAACAACAACAACAACAATAATAATAATATAAAATAAACATGCATAGGATTGCGCCCTTAGCTATCTCTGGGCCCGGATTCCTCTTGCATTCTCTCTCCCCATCCTGACTCAGCTCGTTTTCTGACCTCTCCCTAACTCCCCGTCCTCCTTCTAACTGATGTTCTCCTGCTGACACTTAAGTCCAGCCACTATTTCATCCTGGCCTCAGATGTCATTCATTCCTCCACTCACTCTTCTGCTCCATGGGCATCATAGTAATTCATGCTCTGCGGCTTCTAAAGCTTGTTTGCGTGATGTTCCTTTCAACAGGTGATTCTGATGTCTGCGACAATCAACTGCCAAGAGTTTGCCACCTACTTCGCAGTTCCGGTTCGCAACAAACTTTATCCAGCCTATGTGTTTGAAGTGGAAGGCAAACCCCATACTATCGAAGAATATTATCTTGATGATCTGAAGCCTATTATCAGTCATATCCAGGTATGGAAAACCACCAGCTTTGGTTTCTCTCCATCATTGGGTGTCTAAAATACTTGGGTTGGTATTAAGGGTAATCAGATTGGTTTAAAATCCCTAAACTTTCCTTCTGTAATGGCTTCAGCAGGTACGAAAGCTGAGCTACATCGGTATTTCTTCCTCTCATGAGGTTACATGCGTATGCATGTCTTTAAATGTCGAAGGCTGCTTCATTTCTACTGTCTCCCCCCAACTCAGTGCTGTCCTGTTCTATGGTCCCTTGAGGCCCACAGAAGAAGCTAGTAGCACAATCAAGGCAGGAAGAAAACAGGACCTTGGATAGTTCCAAAGGGGTCCAACCAGCTAGACAATAGGAAGATGTTGTCTCAGCAGGGAACGAAAGCCAATTAATGCCTTATGTAGGCTGACAAGACCTTGTAGCCTGGAGAAGCTGACTGCATTGTTAAAGGGCCCTCACCTCATTTTGTTACCTATGACTTCTGCAAGGCTAGGTAGAGCGAGGTTCTGCTGGGGGCTCATCCTCTGAGTCAGAGGATGATAACAGAGTCAGAAGAGCTCTGAATAAGGCACTGGCTCAATTCAGACAACACATTAGGCAACGGAGGAGGGGGGGAACAATCGTCAGTTGTGTTGCTTATTGTATCGTTTGGCGGGCAACACACAACGCACACACAATTGACAGTACGTTAATCAGGCACTTTAAACAATGGAGCAAAACGGGCTTGCACGTTGTTTAGTCCGAAGCCCATTGTTTAAAGTGTCGTCCGAATTCAGCCCCCCCTCTCTCCGTGGACTATTCCGTTTTGGAATAAAGTTCTGCTGCCTAGAGCAGCCAAAAACCCCTGGCCGCTCTGTGCAGCCGGCAGAACTCACGGTGCCTGCTGGGATACGGCTGGAGGACACAGGGAGGAGAGGCTGCAACCAAAATGGCTGCTGCAAGTTCGTAGCAGCCGGGGCGTTTGCCGGTGCTGAGCATTGCTGGCTGCAGCATGTCGTCTGTGGAGCTCCTCCTGCCTAACGCACGGTCAGGACATTATTTACCCCTCCATTGCCTAATATGTCGTCCGAATTGAGCCAGTGGCTGTCTTACCCCTGAAGAAATAGCCTCTGCCTCATCTTCATCCTCTGCTGCACATTGGAAGGCCTGAGGATTGGGAGGGGGGTCATCACAGGTACACTCCAGACAGGTTGCACTGCAACTCCTATCATTCCCAATTAGTGTGGCTGTCCGAAGGGGAATGGATTTAGGATTGCAGCCTAGATTACACCAAAAGCGAAGTCTTTTTGAGGGAGCAAGAGAACTCCAGATTGTGGAGAGACCGGCTTACACCTGCCACAAATGGCCGTAGTTGTGAACAGACTGCTTACCATCCTTTACTGAAAACAAAGGACCCCTTTTGGAAGTGGGGGGTCATGGCCTTCTTCTTGGCATAATGCAAACACTTTCTGCCACCACAGGGAGGGTCAGGTCTGAAGTCGAGGTTTTCAGTTTTGAAAGCATCCTCATTTTAAATCTGGTTAAGGTTCTGCCCTGTCTGTGTAATGTGATCTAACCAACGAATCCCACCTAAGAACTGATTAATAGATCCAGACTTAATTTGTTGGAGGAGAGGAGGGGGCCAGTAGGAGACGAGGCAATTAATTGGCCATACACACTCTAGGCAGACATATCTGTTAACGAACAGAGTGACAAAGGGACACTAATAGACTCCTCCAGTCACCAAAGTCCTGATACATTAAGCAGAACAAAAATATCCCTCCCGTGATAACAATGGCCTGTCAGCATTCATATACATGTCAGTGATGTGTCAGCATCAACGGACAGCGCAGGGGGAGATTATATAGTAGCCGATGCCTGTGAAAAGATTCTTGGTGATGGATGGCGACTAAAAGAGCCAGGAAGTTGACTGGGAAGTTTCTTCTGATCAGGCTGGATCTACCGGATGCGCAATCACAACCTTCCTCCACCTGGCGCACTCAAGATATATTGGACTACAACCCCCAGTGGGCCTTGCTGCCTGAGGATGATGGGGGTTATAATCTAGCCCTTATGGAAGGATGTTCTGTCACTTATATGATAGGCTTATTATTATTATTATTATTATTATTATTATTATTATTATATCTCACTCATGGCTATTTTTCTAGATGGACATGTTGGGCTTTGCCAAGTCATGCTGTCCTTCACTCGCTCTGGAATTTCCTCACTATTGAGCATGTTTTAAATATGACTGCTTTCTGGATGATGGTGTGGATGTATTTTGGTAGGCCCAGTTTCTGAAGGTTTTCTGTATAGTTTTTTTGATGTTATCCTGGTGACTGATGGGACTAATGGAATAATTATGACCTTTTCCTGTTGCCATAGTTCTTTGACTTCCATGGCCAGTGGTGTATTATTATCATCATCATCATCATCCCTATTCAGATGACACACTAAGGCACAGGGGTTCAGCATTTTGAGCATTATGGCTTAGCATGTCATGTGAACCATGACTTAAGAGTGTCATGTGAACCATTCCTAGCCATGGTGGCTACATAACCACGAGTTAAACATGTTCACTAACCATTTGCTGCAAAAGGGTTAACAGCCTAACCATGGCTTAGCATGTCATCTGAACAGGGTCATTATCGTTATTGCATTTATGTCCTGCCTTTTTCCTCTTGCAAGGGAGTCAAAGCCCCTTCTCTCCTTTTTATCAAATTCACCCAGGGCCGAGCAGGGACTAGAACCCATAGAATCATAGAATAGTAGAGTTGGAAGGGGCCTATAAGGCCATCAAGTCCAACCCCCTGCTCAATGCAGGAATCCACCTTAAAGCATACCTGACAGATGGCTGACCAGCTGCAGCCTGAATGCCTCTAGGGTGGGAGAGCCCACCACCTCCCTAGGTCATTGGTTCCATTGTTGTTTTGCTCTAACAGTCAGGAAGTTTTTCCTGATGTCCAGCCAGAATCTGGCTTCCTGTAACTTGAGCCCATTATTCCGTGTCCTGCACTCTGGGTTAATCGAGAAGAGATCCTGGACCTCTTCTGTGTGACAATCTTTCAAGTATTTGAAGAGTGCTCTCATGTCTCCCCTCAGTCTTCTCTTCTCCAGGCTAAACATGCCTAGTTCTTTCAATCTCTCCTCATAGGGCTTTGTTTCCAGACCCCTAATCATCCGTGTTGCCCTCCTCTGAACACGCTCCAGCTCATCTGCATCCTTCTTGAAGTGTGGTGCCCAGAACTGGATGCAATACTCAAGATGGGCCGAACCAGTGCCGAATAGAGGGGAACCAGTACCTCACGCAATTTGGAAGCTATATTTCTATTAATGCAACCCAAAATAGCATTTGCTTTTTTTGCAGCCACATCACCCTGTTGGCTCATATTCAGCTTGTGATCTACAACAATTCCAAAATCCTTCTCGCTTGAATTGCTGAGCCAAGTATCCCCCATCTTATAACTGTGGCATTTGGTTTATTTTTCCTAGGTGTAGAACTTGGCATTTATCCCTATAAAATTTAATTCTGTTTTTTTCAGCCCAGCGCTCCAGTCTGTCAAGATCACTTTGGAGTTAGTTTCTGCCTTCCAGGGTATTAGGGATCTCACCCAATTTTGTGTCGTCTGCAAATTTGATAAGCATTCCCGGCACCTCCTTATCCAAATCATTAATAAACATGTTGAAGAGCACTGGGCCCAGGACTGAGCCATGTGGTACCCCACTCATGTGAAAAGGTACCATCGATAAGCACTCAGTGGCTGAATTCAGACGACACAATAAGCAACTGGGGAGAGGAAACAATCATCGGTTGTATTGACTATTGTGTCGTCTGAATGCTGCCATAGTCAACTCAGCACTGATCCTAATCCACACCACAGTTGATTATTTATTACCATGTTGTGTGGGGAGTACCCCCTAGATGAACAACTGTAAAATTGATTATTACCCCACCGTTGACTATTGTGTCGTCCGAATTCAGCCAGTGAGTCCGATTCTGTAGCCAACTGTGGATCTACCTAATAGTTGTTTCATCTAGCCCACTTTTCACTAGTTCCTTAATCAGAATGTCATGGGGCATTCTTCCGAACCCTCTAACCACAGCCATACCTTTCAACCCTGATATCTTTATGAATAGGAGAGAGGCTGCCCTAGATTCGTCATTTTTTCCCCACCCCTTTAAAATTGCATAGCTGTAAACCTCAACATTTATGTTTATATTTTGCTATGGTGTTTTCTCCCCTCCTCCTCCCCTTTCCTGGCTGCAACTCTTTTCTTTGCTTAGTAGGAGGGAACAAATGCAGCAGTGGTACATGCAATTGTGTTTTGTACCTTTAGGGCAACTCCAGCACATTTTTATTTTTTATTTTTTAAAAAACAGGGCAAGCTCATGGATATATATTCTAGGGCGAGAAGGCACAAAGTTTTGTTTCCTGACTTGATTTCAAAGGTTTTGCAGTTTTATAATAAAAATGTTAGTACGGCTGTGTGACGATAAGAACCTAAGAAGAGCCCTGATGTTGGATCCGACCAAGGGACCATTTAGTCCCACATTCTGTTCACACAGGGGCCCACCAGCCGCCCCAATTGGACGTCCGCAAGCAGGACATGAGCGCAACAGCACCGTCCTGCTTGTGCAAGTGCAGGCGATGTTCACCATCTTTACACACCCCTTTTTACTTTTGTGGCGGTAAAGCGAGTGTGCACCGCTCCATTGTCTTATTCGCACATAATAATAATAATAATAATAATAATATATATATATATTTATTTATTACCCGCCTCTCCCTCCGGATCGAGGGAGCTTGGAAGCTTCCCCTTCAGAATAGCCATCGCTGACCCCAGGAAAGCGTTCGGCCCTGAGCATAAAACCTATTCTATGTGAACCGAGAAGTGGGAAACCCACAGCACTCCAGATGTTGTTGGACTACAGTTCCCATTGTCCCTGGCCATTGGCCATGATGCTGGCTGACATTGACGGGAGTTGTGAATCCAATCACCTCTGGAGGGCCACAGGTTTCCCACCCCCTACCTTAACCCAAACCGTAAGGAAGTAGTCAATGGGTTAAACAATCAATGGGTTGATTGTTTAAGCCGTAGTACAATGGGTTGATTGTTTAAGCCGTAGTACAATGGGTTGATTGTTTAAGCCGTAGTACAATGGGTTGTAGCATGCGCCGGCGGCCATTTTGAATACTGCTGCACATGCAGCCACAGTGGGTTGCAAGCGTCCCGGCAGCCATGGCACGAGGGATTACCATAGTTTGCCATATCATCCGAGCCTAGGTTACAAGATGGACTTGATGTCAATTCAGGAACCCGAAGCTATTTTTTGTTTTTTTAAAAATCCTTTTTACGATGACACAAATGTACACAAGGGCTTGGAGCCTGATGCTACGCAGAGGCAGCCGGGCATCACAGGATCTAGTGCTGGTGGTCTGGTGCCATTGAGCTAAGAATAGCTTTTAAAGTGATGAATGATCTTGAATACAGGGACTACAGAAAAGGGTGGGCGTTAACTCGAGTGTATGTTGTGGCTAATAAAGCCAATCCTGTTTAGACCTCAGCAACTCCACTTGTGATGCCTGCCAAGGACAAGCCTTTAACGTGGAGCCCTGTGATGGGGAGTTGTCCAGGAGGCCTCATGACCTCACAGTAACTCTTATCTATCTGTCAACATCATGAAGCCAGGTCACAGTGCTCAGTTTCCTGCCTTCTCTTTGAACGGAACATTTTCTGCTCTGTTTCTCAAGCTCCGTGAACTGCTGCTGGAATGTCTGCTGTCCCTGTTTTTGGCTCGGTTCTACTGTTAGTTCCGTTTTTCATCATTTCAGAGGTTTTTGATTTCCCACCCTCACCTCAAGACTGAATTCAGAAATGTACATTTTTTGGAATGAAATTATTTTGAGAACCAGTAATTTCACAGCCGGTGGATTCATAGGATCATAGATTTGGTAGAGTTGGAAGGGGCCTGTAAGGCCATCGAGTCCAACCCCCTGCTCAATGCAGGAATCCCACCTTAAAGCATCCCTGACAGATGGCTGTCCAGCTGCATCTTGAATGCCTCCAATGTGGAAGAGCCCACGACCTACCTAGGTCATTGGTTCCATTGTTGTACTGCTCTAGCGGTCATGAAAATGCTGTGCAAATGCTCTATAAACATCATGCGTCTAAAATTAGCAAGGGACAATTTAGTTTAAGATAAATTTATGGATTGGTTGCAATAGGTTCTTACCCTCTCACATCTCATTGGGATCTGAGAGGTGTGATGGTCCTTTGTCAGTATTATAACCCACCCACCCCTCTGCCTCTCTCTGGTCCTATCCAGATTCATGGTTTTATGACTTCACATCAAAACAGAACAGTGGTCTGTCTTGTTCAAATCATTCTCTGTCCAAGGATGATCATTATTACTAGCTAGTTCAGAAGCCGCTCAAGAAAAACCGGACGTCTCCAATTACTGAGCAGTCTCCCAGCAAAGGAAGTTTCTCCATAAATCCTACGCCTGCTTCTGCCTCGAAGCATCATTTTTTGACATCTGAGTCTTTAGTAAATGTTATCTAGGATTTTTTTTTTTTTTTATCGTTAATCCATAAAACATCTTTTTAAAAAGCATTTTGCCTCTTGCTAAGCTCCAGGCTTCAGTCATGCCTTTAAGCCCATGCTCATCCGCTGACTCAGAAGTTCTCAGGAACTGGCCTGGAGGCAACGTGTAGAGTGCCATGGCTGTAAGTTGGGCTAATTAAATCAGCGCTGTTAGTGAGGAGAAGAACAGGGGTGGGGTGGTGCTGGAGCAGGGAGACAGTAGCTATAAAAATCCATAGCAAGCTAGAGATCTTGTATCTTTTTTAGTTATTTATTATTACATTTATATCTTGCCTTTTTTCCCATCAAAGGAACCCATGGGGGCTTACGTGATCCTCCACCTCTCCATTTTATCCTCACGACAACCCTGGGAGGTAGGTCAGGCTGAGAGTCAGTGATTGGCCCTAAGTCACCCAGTGAGCTTCATGTCTGAGTGGGGATTAGAACCTGGTTCTCCAGAGTCCCAGTCCAATTCTCTAAGCACCGCACCAGCTCTCATGTGTGTAACCTGCACTGGGGGTCCCCTCTACAAGAATTCGGCTTGACGCCCAGTTGCCCGATTATGCGCATCTTCTCACCATCGCTTTTACGCCTAATTCCTATAAATGACAGCCGGTGAAGTGCAGAACTGGCAGTATGACACGCGTTTTAAAGTGGTTGAAATGCGGAGAATCGCTTGTTTACATGGTCATAAGGCGCTTTAACTCCCACGGAAAATTAAAACTCGCTATTTAACGTGCATTCGATAATGTGCATAATTGGACAGAAAAAGTGCCTTGACCCCCGATTTGCGCTCCTCTCTTGTAGAGGTAAAAATTTTAATGTGCCTTGAAAGAGCTTTAAATCGCTCTTGTAGAGGCACCCATGGTCAAGCAATCAGGTTGTACTTAATTGGCTGGTATGGCTGGATCCCCAAATACTATCTTGAACAAGGCAAGACAGCCTTGTTCCCGTTGTGTTTCCTTAATCGAAACAGGAAGAGGTGCGCTGAACCAAAATACTCCCCCTTGCGTACATTGTCATTGCTGGAAAACAAACGATCTCGGAAACTTGGTTAATTTATTTTATAAAATTTCTATACTGCTTTTCATTTAAAAACAACACCACCACCCAAAGAGGTTCACAAAATAAAATCATGGTTAAATAGTGTGACCATACAGAAAGGAGGACAGGGCTCCTGTATCTTTAACAGTTGTATAGAAAAGGGAATTTCAGCAGTTGTCATTTGGATTCATGCAGCACCTGGTGAAATGCCCTCTTCACAACAGTTAAAGCTGCAGGAGCTATTCTAAAGTGACTAGATACAAAAGAGGGCAGGGCTCCTGTAGCTTTAACTGTTGCGATGAAGAGGGAATTTCACTCGGTGCTGCATTCATACAAATGACACCTGCTGAAATTCCCTTTTCGATATAACTGTTAAAGATACAGGAGCCTTATCCTCCTTTCCACATGAACACCCTAGATTAAAAGATGATACTCGCAGCCTAACCTACCTGCCAGGGTTGTTGTGAAGATAAAATGGAAGGGAGAAGCACCATGTAAGCCGCTTTGGGTTCCTTGAAAAAAAGGTGGGATATAAATGTAGTTGTCATTTAATTTGCCACGCAGGATGAGTACTATATAAGTGTTTATTTTTTCCTCTTTCATCTTCTCTCCTTTTGAGGGAGTTTGACATTTCTTAGAAAAATACATTTCCTTCCCTACATGCATTGTTTCTCGCAAGGCGAGTTAGTAGCTGTCTTTGCTGGAGGAGAGAGGTACTTTGGAACATTTTTACAGCAAGAACATTTGCTAAAATAGACTCGATACTTCATGATTTTTGCATTGGGCTCCTAAGAAATCTGCATACTTGGCAAAAGTTGTCTTCGTTGAAAATGAGCCTGATTTGAATGGGTCACTTCTGACAAGCGATGCTAATACTTGTGGACTCTTGTCTTTTGTCAAATCGCAACCTTCCCTGATAAAATGTCATGGCAGCTTTGTCAGGTTCGAGGATAGCAAAGAGAGGCACGGAAGCTTCAGCAAGGTGAAAAGATGCGTTCTGAAAGCTACTGAAGCAGAGAACCACAAACTGATAGCTTTACATTCCAGTATGTAAGAATGGAAAAACCCTTGGGGGAGATGAGCACTCTGCACCCCTCGCAAAGGAGCTCTTTGTTTTGTGTTGGCCAGGAATATATTCTACTTTATGTCCACACCACTGTGTAGGACATCTTGCATAGTACTTCTTATTTGCATAAGTCTGGCCCTGTTCAGAAGACACGTGAAGCCACAGCTTTAACCACGTGTTCTGGTGTTAACAGAAACAGAGGCCCTGTTCAGAAGACTCTTTAAGTCAAGGCTTTTTGCCTTATTCACCGTGGTTAAAGCCTTGACTTAAAGAGTCTTCTGAACAGGGCCTCTGTTTCTGTTAACACCAGAGGTGGGCAATTTGTGGCTCACTTGGTGTCTTGTCCTAAGAACGTAAGAAGAGCCAAGCTGGATGAGACCAAGGGTCCATCTAGTCCAGCACTCTATTCACACAGTGGCTGACCAGCTGTTGACCAGGGACCCACAAGCAGGACAAGAGTGCAACAGCAGCCTCCCATCCATGTTCCCCAGCAACTGGTATATTGCGGCTTACTGCCTCTGATACTGGAGGTAGCACATAGCCATTAGGACTTATATATGGATAGCCTTCTCTTCCAGGAATTATCCAACTCCCTTTTAAAGCCATCCAAATTGGTGGTCATCACTACATCTTGTGGTAGCGAATGCCACAGTTGAACTATGTGCTGTGTGAACTCCCATCAGCCCAAGGTCCCCTCTACAAGGATTTGCTTTTGCGCCTGGTTAGGCGATTATGTGCATAATCGCACAAGCGCATTTACGCCTAATCCCTCTGCACGAGAGGCGGCGAGAGGCGGCACATTACAAGTAGTTAATGCACATAAGCGCTTATTCATATAGGCAAAATACGCTTTAATGGACGGAGCAAAATAAAACTCGCGATTTAACGCGCGTTCGATAATGCGCATAATCGGGGAGATAACGCGCCTCTACGCCCGATTTTCGCTCCGTTCTTGTAGAGGTAATTTTTTTAATGCGCCTTGAAAGAGCTTTAAATGCCTCTTGTAGAGGCACCTCAAGTTAACGTAGCCAGAGGTGAGAGATGACAGAAGTAGTTGCCCAAAACATTGGGAGGGGCACCAATTGCCCACCTCTGATTTAAGCCATAACTTCTTAGATTGTGGTCATGGATTTATGTTTGTTTGTTTTAATCCCACCAATAAACATGAAAATATATTTATTGTTTGTATATCAGCATTGTAAGACCAATATAAAAATGGGAGTAATAAAAATAGCAAACTCCTTAAAAAGTAGTTTCACTGTATTTATTTAGAGTGCCATCCTATGCCCCTAGACTTCATCTGGGGGGCCATAGGATAGTTTATATCCCTCGATCCGAGGTCAGAGACTGCTCCCCAACTCCTCCCCTCCGCAGGGGGAGAAAACCACACCTACTGCCTCTCCGAACAACCTCAGAGAGGACATAAAGGAGGTGTTTCTGGGAGCGGTGAAGAGAGGGGACTGGGGAAGTTGGGATACGAGCTGTTCCCAGCCTCCTTCTCTCCCCTTCCGCTAGACGGGCAAAAGAGCGGGAGCGGAGGCGACAATTTCCTCCGTGCTCCTCCCACTCAGCATAGGATGC
Source organism: Anniella stebbinsi (assembly GCA_029215795.1). Lineage (NCBI taxonomy): Eukaryota > Metazoa > Chordata > Lepidosauria > Squamata > Anniellidae > Anniella > Anniella stebbinsi. The sequence continues at coordinate 357,812,653 of JARDYH010000001.1, forward strand.
CCATCGGCCTCTGAGTATTTGGGCTGACGAGCATCCGGATAGGATTGCACCCCCATTTTAAAAAGAGAAATTATTTTGAACCATCTGCAACTTGCTCTGATCTTAAAAGGTAATTCAGTCTTTAACCAAGGGTAACAAAAAACATTCTCCCGGGGAGAATTAAAAGTCTTATCTCTTGCACCGAGGCCTCCAACATGGTTCCCATGGTCACCACAGCGTCCGCATGTACCTTCCTTGGCATCTGTCAGGTTCCCTATCCTGGTTTGTTTTTCTTGATTTAGATAATTTTTTACTGCTTAAAAAAACAACAACCACTTGGAGGCTGGCATACAGGGAAGTGAAGTGTCAGCCTCTAATGCCATCTTTATTTCCAAAAATGCCTCTGGGCCCCAAAGGCATTCTGGGTAGCTGCAGCCCAATGCTGTATTTTGAAGTGTTGCCCAGCCGCCAAGATAAAAGAAAAACATCAGCAGAATGAGGGGGTGGTAGTGCAGAGGTCCCTGACATTTTGGGGTCAGAGGGCACATCTGGAATTTTGAGAGAGTGGTGTGGGCACTCTAACAAAATGGCTGCCATTGGGAGGCTTCATCATTCATAAAACGGCTACCATGGTGGGCATGCCAGTCACGATACTTCCATTTCCCAGAAGGAACACTTGGGAGGATAAAAGAAAACTAACTGTCCCACGAACAAGCACAAGGCAGAGGTGGCCTGGGAACCGAATGCCAAGTCACATATTTACCTCCACAAGGCACGACAAAATACCCATTTCACAGATGGCAAACTGTTGAGACTCAGAGAAATATACAGGCAAAATGCCAACACACAGTGTGCCTGCCGCACACAAACACACGCACAAACAACCTCAGGCAAAACACCTCTTCACTCCCTACTGCCCCCTCCAAGTCCCCAGGACACTCCCTTACCCATTCCTATTATTCACTGTCCGTCCCTGACCTTTGTTTTTCACGGGGACTTGGGTCACTTCTGCATTCTGTCCCAACTCCTCCTGCATACTGGTGGTATTCTGTAAAAAGCGAGAATAATAGTAATGGTCTGTTTCCTCCTCTTTTCCCTCTTAGATTCCTGCACAGATTATTGAGGAACCCCTGATACATCCAGAAATGTACAAGGCTGCAGTCGCTCTGATTCAGTGGTTTGATGAGCTAGAAATGAAGGAGAGTGGGTAAGAACATAAGAAGGGCCATGGTGGAGCAGACCGAGGCTCCGTCTAGTCCAGTACTCTGTTCACACAGTGGCCAGTCAGCTGTCCACCAGGGGACCCACAAGCAGGACACGGTGCAACAGCACTCTCCCACCCATGTTCCCCAGCAACTAGTGTATATAGGCTTATTGCCTCATATACTGGAGATAGTACATACTAGTAGCCATTGATCGCGTTCTCCTCCTGGAATGAACCCACCCCCCTTTTAAAGCCATCCAAATTGGTGGCCATCACTACATCTTGTGATAGCGAATTCCATAGTTTATGTGCTGTATGAAGAAGTCCTTCCTTTTTGTCCTGAATCTCCCACCAATCAGCTTCATGGGATGATGACCCCACTGGGTTCTAGTATTTTGAGAGAGGGAGAAAAATGTCTCCCCATCAACATTCTCCACACCTTGCATATTTTTGTACACCTCAATCATATCTCCCCTCAGCCTCTTATTTTCCAAGCTAAAGAATCCCAGCTGTTGTAGGGCGGATATTCCAGACCCTTCATCATTTTAGTTGCCCTTTTCTGCCCTTTTTCCAGCCCTTAAACATCTGGAATAGTACGTGGAAGAAGTATTTTTGTTGTTTACTGTTCTTTTTTTGTACCATCCGGGTTTGCACCTCCAAGCAACAGCCCTTAGGACATTCTAGAGCTTTATCCCAGTTACTGGTGCTTGTACCCCTTCTTCAAGGGGATTTTCAGTGTACTGTGAAGAATGGGGGGGGGGTTGCGTTGTAAACCACAAAAATGCTTCTTTCACATGCCATTCTTACTAGGTATCATGGAGAAAGTCTTTCCCATGAGATGCTAGCTTTCTATGGTGCAGTACAGCTTAGATCAGGGAGTTTAGAACCTGTTTGAGCCTGAGAGCCAAATTCCGTTCAGAGAACCTTTCAGGGGCCGCATTCCAGTGGAGGGCCAGGGCAAAAGGGGCGGGGCCAAAAATACCAGGAAATGGTATCTTGAAGCTCTCAGTACCAGTAACTAAACCTTAATAGAGGCACCTCAACCTTTTCAGATCTGCACAAAAATCATTGATGGTTTGGGGGAAAGGGTGGAGCCAGGGGAAGAGGGTATGGCCAACGTGCAAAGACCAGAGGGCGGGATTTGGCCTCAGGGCCTGAGATTCTGCACTCCGGCTTAGACGCCCTTTAACCTAAACCATGGAATCTCTACTCTCCCTCCCTACCTTGAGTGATAGGAAGTGCAGAGGCAACTTGACAAGGTAAGTTTTCATCATGAGGAGAGAGGACAGCAGGCTGCTGGTTTGCGTACAGCCTATGTTGAGAAATGGACGTGTTGATCATGTTGATAGCAAACAGGTACATGAGGTACTTCCATACTAAGTGTTTGTTCTGGAATTGTCACAAGGTCTTCACTAATTTCTTTTATGGTGCATCTTGAGGAGGTCCTCACCAAATCGTCGTCCTCCTCCTGTGCCCCCCCCCCCCCAATTCTTCGTCCTTCTGTTTTGAAAGCTTAAAACAGCCCTAGCCTTTTGGAAATAATGGAACAGTAGAGCCATTTCCATAGTTGCTGATTGCCTTAGGAATTTTCTTCCAACATTTTGAAGAGGGATGGTTTTGACATGTATGGCGGTATTTCAGGTGATTAAGCTAATCACTGTAACTACTTTGGAACACGTTTACTTTTAGCTTTCCTATGAGTGCCAGTTTAACAGCCTGTGGTTTTAAGAAATTTGCTCGAAAATGCCTTTTCGCCTACGTTTTTAATTTAAAACTTCACCCAGCAGTAATTTTGTGCAGATTTAAACACCGATTGCATAAATACGCACTTCTCGAATGGCTAGAGGACGTGAATTGCTGTTTGTCTACATGCACAAAACATGCTTTACCCCCTGAAATGTGAAAATGAATTTGCAGTTTCACAAGTAACATACAGGGGATGAGCAGTGGCTGGGAAGGGCTAAGAAATTTCTGTCTGGACACACCCATAGCAGACTGTTCCAGCATTGTGGAAATATTATGTTAAATGCTGTGTTATGCAAGTGGATCTCCACTTGTGCCCCTTGCTTTCCTCCCCTCTGCAGCCCTCATACTCCCCACAGATCTGCTTCGGAGGGTCCCCTAGCCTTAATTCATTGTTTTCTCCAGGTCTGGGCAGCCTGATTGGTGGACTTTGGCAGTGTGTTCATTGGATGTTGGGTGGGCTAACCATATGAAAAGGAGGGCAGGGCTCCTGTATCTTTAACAGTTGAATAGAAAAGGGAATTTCAGCAAGGTTCATTTGTATGCATGCAGCACATGGTGAAATTCCTTCTTCATCACAACAGTGAAAGCTGCAGGAGCTATACTAGAGTGACCAGATACAAAAGAGGGCAGGGCTCCTGCAGCTTTCACTGTTGTGATGAAGAGGGAATTTCACCATGTGCTGCATGCATACAAATGACCCTTGCTGAAATTCCCTTTTCTATTCAAAGATACAGGAGCCCTGTCCTCCTTTCCATATGGTTGCCCCAGATTAGATTAATTGGTGCTTGGACTTTACAGGTTTATAAAGTGTATTTATCGTATTTAAAATATTCACAAGGACAACTGTACATGAGTGACTCTCCAAGCGATATCAAATGAAAAGTTTGCTTTGTTAGCTGCAGGGTAAGATCGAATCTGTGTGTGCGGGGCGGAGGGGTTATGTATTAAAACAATCATGTGTTTTGCTTTTATTAAAAAAATGAAATGTTTGAAAAGAAATTGTAAGGAAAGCCTTGTATATAAATGGGCAAAGCCCATTGCATTCTTTTTTCTTTTTCATCTTATCTGGTTTTGGTACTTAATGTCCGTGTTAGTTCAGAGTGCAGAACAGATCAAAGCAATTTAATTTGTCGTGCTCTGCAGCATTTTGTAGATTGGTGTTCAGTGAGTGCAAAAATGCAAAAGCCTAATAGGAAAAGGATTTTGATCCTGACTGCTCCTCACTTGAAATTGCATTCGTCTGAGTTGTTAGTACTGCCTTGTTAAGAAAGGATTTTGTTAGAAGATCAGTTGTTAAAGTAAGCCTCTCTTTCCTTTTTTAAAAGACAATTAGCTAAATTTAGGGCGCAATCCTATGGCCCCTAGACATTGTCTGAGGGCCATAGTGTACTAGGGCTTCCCCCCCTCTGATGTCAGAGACAGTGTTCCGACCTCGAAAGATGGAGTCAAGATCCACACCCTTGAACTGCTCCTGCTGCCCTTCAAGGCCAAAAAAGCAACCTTGGACAGGGAGAGGAGGAGACCAGAGAGGCCAGGGGGATGTCTGTACGTTCTATTAACCCCGTAGTGGCTGCGCAATGGCGCTGCGTTGTTTAAATGACGCCGCTGCCAACCCGCAGACACATTGGGATTCCCCCTGAAACGGCGTGTTTTCAAAGTGCCGAGTTAATGGCAACTTTTGCCTTTGCTCCGAGTTATCCAATGGGCATTGCGAGAAAGCTCCGAGAGAGAGGCTGAGTTAATGAAGTTTCACTGCCACATTCACCTAAGCAGGTGCCATTTGGTTTCCTCATTTAAAGATTTACTCGTCGAATTATTTGTTTCATTATTTCAATGTTTAAAATACATATTGAATGTCAGATTCGTATTTCAACTTTCCCTCGACGAGGTCAAGGCAGTATGGGTGGGGTTATCTCATTTTTTGTCTTACAACAACTCTGTGAAGAAGGTTAGGCTAGAGATGGTGACTGTCCAAAGATCAGAGGCCATAGGATTGCTCTCCCGATGTATAAACACAGACATACACACACACCCTTTGGCCACTGGATGCCATAAGTGGAATTGGATGTCTACAGCATTTAATGCCATAGTCTGATCATTCTTATTAAGTGAAAGGGCTCATTTTGGAGTTCATGCTGTACTGCCATATAAATAAAGAGGCCAGCAGTGTTTTTATTTAGAAAAGTTCACATTAGACTCATAATTGGGGTGGGGATCAGATGGATTTAGCTTCATAATTTTGCAGGATGCCGTTTTGTGTCCTATTAAAAGTCCGCTAAAATTATAGGATACTTTTTTTATTAGCTTGCCTGTCCAGTGACTCGCAATGGGTTGGCCACAACCTCCCAAAATGTACAAGTTAAACAAAACTATAATGAGTGTTTCAATGCAAAGGGCACAGAAGGATAAGGAAATTAAAATTGGCAGTCTTTCCTCAAAATTCTTTGGAAGTCTCCCCAACTTTAGGGAAGGGGCCATAGATCAAAGTTGCAGGACCTCTTTCGCATGCAGGAAGTCCTGGGTTTGATCCTTAGGCATCTCCAAGTTAAAAGGATCAGATTGCAGGTTATGAGAAAGAGAACTGGTCCATACTCCAGAGAGCCACTGTTGATTACAGTAGACCAGGCTTCCCCAGACTGGTCTCGTCCAGATGTGTTGGCCTGCAACTCCCAGAATATCTCAGCCAGCATGGCTGGGGGGATTCTGAGAGTTGTAGGCCAATATGTCTGGAGGACACCAGGTTGAAGAAGGCTGCAGTAGACAATACTGACCTAGTTGGACAAATAATCTGGCCTGGGATAAGGTGGCTTCTTACATCCTCAGGCCTGTGGCAGACATAGTACTTTCAGCTTACTAATAGTGGTTCGGATATTGGTGCGTGCCATGGGTTACTCCCTTCTATGATTTGCTTTAATTATAGTATAGTGATATTAATAATTGGTAACGCTGAATATGTGAGGCTGCTTTCATATCGGGTGAGATTCAGGCTTTGTCAGAGTAGACCCATTGAAATCCACAGGACTTCAGTTAGTCATGACTTACTGAAGTTCCATGGATTTCAATGGGTCGAGTCTAAGTATGACTACATCTGGATACGACCTGTGTGTTTCCCAGTATTGTGTACTCTCTGACTGGCGGTGGGGATGTGTCACCAAAGTTCTTCAAATTATATCTTGAAGCTCATTCTGACTTGAGTCTGTACCAGATTGACAGCTTTGGGTTTTTTTTTCCTCCTTTTCGTTTGAAAATCCAGATGCATGTATCAATCATTCATGCGCATACTTCTCCCAGTGTGTAAAGTGTATTTCTGCACAATTTTCAGGCGTACGCACTTTTTCATGCACATTTTCCAATGTATGCAAGCTGTTGAATGCTGGGGGTGGGTAGGTGGGGGTGGAGAGGTGTCTGAGAATCACACTGTGCAAGTGCAGAACTGTGTAGACGTCAACCGTAGATTGCATCTGGTCTGGGAGGTGTGAACAAATCCTGATTAAGAAAAAGCCTGAAACAACAATTTCTTATATGTCCCTGGCTCTATGACCTAATCTGCAGCAATGCTTTTAACCGGAGATCATAAGAATATACGAAGTGCCATGCTAGATCAGACTGAGCATCCATCTAGACCAGCATTCTGTTCCTACAATGGCCAACCAGCTGTCCAACAAAGCAGGGCACAGTGCAACAGCACCCTCCCGCCCACGGTCACATCTTGTGGTAGTGAATTCCATAGTTGAACTGCGCGCTGTGTGAAGAAGTACTTCCTTTTATTTGTCCTGAATCTCCCACCAGTCAGCTTCACGGGATGACCCCGCTGGATCTAGTATTATGGGAGATCCCAAGAATTAAAGAGGGGAACCCTTTCAACTCATGTGCTTTTCCCACTGACCTATAACTGATTGCCCTTGTAACCAAGTTTGAGATCAAGAATGCAAACGCTGTTTTCAAGGGAATCGGGTTTATTGTTCAGCTTGGTTAACACCAGCGGAGAAGTAAAAGTACACCATCATCAAGGCGAAACATGGCATTAATGAGGGGTGGGTTGGAGAAGGCATGTGAATTCGTGGCACACTCCCTGTCTCCCCGTCATAGTTTGCATGATGGTAACATGATGTCTGCATTATACCATACAGCACCCTTCCCCAGCCTGGTGCGCTCCAGATGATTTGGACTACAACCCTCCCAGCATTCCTGACCACTGGCCATGCTGGCTGGGGCTGATGGGATTTGAAGTCCAAACATCTGGAGAGCACCAGGTTGGTCAAGACTACCATAGATGCATGCAGACCTTTTCCTCTTCTTTATAAAGCACACTTTCACTTTTATTGTGTTTTCAGGGGCTAGAACCGCTCGAAACCATCAGTAGTACCCTGTTTTATCTCACTGCCATCTTTGGCGAATGCTTTCCAGTTGTAAGCTACCTCGACATAAAGAAAGAGCGCTGCTATTGTAAGAGTTTGTTACGCAACTCCAATTTATTTGAGACAAAATGGGAAATAAGAACGCTTCTCGTTCTGCCAGGGCTGCAAGGGATGTCTTGCTTTTTAGTTTCTTCATGCATGTGTGTTACAGAAAACATACCTTCAGGTAACACTTTGTAAACACATCTGTTCAGTTAACCGCAAAATATTGAACATAAAGGGGAGATTCGCTAGCGAATCTATTCCATAGGCTTTTAGGAGAATATAGATTAAGGTTATTTTAACGTGAAACTAATGCAAGCTATATCTTTGTTAAACCAGGGCAGAATGCCATAGTCTGGACTTCGTGTCAGAGCGTGGCAGTGTGTTGGCATTTTTACCAGGTGAGGTTAATTTTAATTTTATTATTTTGCTGGAAGAGAATCAGGTGGTTAAATCATGTGAAAATAAACACATTGTCCAGAGCAATTTGTGTACACCAGAGTGTTAGGAAGAGATCTAATATTTCTCCCTCTGTCCCAGTTTCCTACTCTTGACTGGCAGGGAGCTTTTTGTATTGCTTGCTGATTTTTTTATTTTAAACTACAGATGTCAGGGATTGAATTTAGGACCTTCTGCATAAACAACAGGTGGTCTACCAGTGAGCTATCCCCACTCCTCTAGGGAATTCCAGGATTTGAACTGGAAAAACTGAACTGAGGTTACTAGGGTGACCATATGAAAAGGAAGACAGGGCTCCTGTATCTTTAACAGTTGCATAGAAAAAGGAATTTCAGCAGGTGTCATTTGTATATATGCAGCGGCTGGTGATGTTCGCCTCTTCATCACAACAGTTAAAGCTGCAGTGGAAGCTTCAATATCAGCCCCTGCCATTGGAAGGCAGTATGAAGCTTGTGGATTGGACAGGTTTGGTGCACATACCTGCCTTCAGCCATTGCCTGGTCAAGTGAGACCATTTGCCTGCTGCTGCACCTCAGGGTCTGGCAACTAATGCCGGCGACTCTGGGATGGAGAAAATGCCCTCCAGGATACGGGCATCTACTGCCCCAGCCTCTCAGCAGAGGTTGAAGATATGCTGGTATAATCACAGAAGGTCACGTGGATGCAAAGAGGTATGCAATATGAATATAAATCATCAGGGCTGGGCTAAAACAAGATGACGCCTTTCTCACTTCATGCACAGAAGCCAGCTGGACAGAAAGACAAATCATACTTTGACACTGGTAATAGGGCAGCATCTTCCGCCAGTCCTGAAGACAGCAAGCTAGCTTAGGGGGCGTAGGGCAGATTGTGCCTCACAGCGCTCTCCTCCAACACCATGCTGCTGCCTCTCAAGGGACGACTAAGACCCCCTCTACAAGAATTCAGTTTGACGCCTGGTTCTCCGATTATGCGCATCTTCTCGGAAGTGCTTTATGGCAAATGACTGTACGCGGGAGGTAATTGAGCGCACAACTGGTGGCCTTACCGGTTGTTTGAAATGCGCTTTAGAAGTAGTTAATGCGGAGAATCGCTTGTTTACATAGTCAAAATGCGCTTTAACGGGCCGCAGCAAAATAAAACTCTCTATTTAATGTACATTCGATAATGCGCATAATCGAATAGATAATGCGCCTCAACTCCTGATTTGCGCTCCGCTCTTGTAGAGGTAAAAATTTTAATGAGACTTGAAAGAGCTTTAAACCTCTCGTGTAGAGGCAGCCTAAGTTTACTGCTTCACTCTGCCTAACGGGAGGGCCGGCCCCAGAAACCATAATCGGAGCACTTGGCTGGAGTGTCAAAATGTGAATGCATACTAGATAGGATACATGGTCAGGTAAGAGAACCACCTGCAGTTGAATAAACGCCCAAGTGACTATAATGTTGTTCTCCCCCCCCCTTCTCTTTTATTTACTTCTTTAGCTCAGGGTAAACACGCCGTGTGTGCTTATCTGTTATTTTCTACCCTCTAGGTTTGGTAGAAATAAATTACATGCATGAGCTTCTCTCGATCATGGTTCACAAGAGGTGAGTTGCAATCTATTTACTGTGCTGTATCCGTTTCGAGACCCAAAGGTGCCATAGAGGCATTGTTGCCCATGTTATGCACTCTCATCCGACTATCTCCTTTTGGTAAACAGGTATCGCCGGGTTTTGTAGCACTTCAGCAAACTAAAGAGCCTGTTCGACCAGACACTACAATGGGATGCAAGAAATGGGAGTGTGCACTGGAAGCAATGAATGCTCTGTCCCCTGCTTTCAGTCTAGGGCAGGGTTTCTGCAGAGAGCTATAAGTTGTCTGCCAAAAGTGGGCAGAGTGTGCCACGTTGAAAGACCGTACAGCGCTTTCTCTCTCTCGCTCTGCCTCCCCATCTCTGTCTTTGCTTCCCTCTGTCTCTCATCCATTTGACATTCCTTCCCACCCCCCCGGTCCCCAAGTCAAAACTCATTAGCTTACGGGAGCTTCTCCTGCTTCCTTCCATCGCTTCATCTGTTTCAGCTCTATCCATTTCTGGGTTTGTTTGTTTGTTTTTTAACCAAAAGTGAATGGAGCTCACAACAACAACAACAACAACAACAACAATTTATTTCTTACCCACCTCTCCGTCTGGATCGAGGCGGGGAACAACAACATGATAAAATACATAAAACTGATTAAAACATGACACATATTAAAACTGCACAAAAATCCTAAAACATCCTAAAAACATCCTTAAAACATTCTAAAATTCCACTGGATATGCCTGCCGGAAGAGAACAGTCTTTATGGCTTTCTTAAATTCTAAAAGACTGTTAAGTTGACGAGTCTCCTCCGGCAGGTCATTCCACAGTCTGGGAGCGGCAGAAGAGAAGGTCCTCTGGGTAACAGTTGTCAGCCTAGTCTTGGCGGACTGCAGTAAGTTCTTCCCAGAGGACCTGAACGTGCGGGGCGGATTGTATGGGAGAAGGCGATCCCGCAGGTAACCTGGACCCAAACCATGTAGGGTTCATTTCCTCACAAAAAATCCACTTACGGTTCCCCCAAGCTTTCTTCATTTCAACGGTCAAACTTAGAGCATCGAGGGGAGACATTCATGTGTTGTCTGAACGAAACGCGTTTTTCACAGGGTGGCTTGTTAACCACGCAGTGTTGTTTATTTTTCTTGAATAAGCCACCTTGCGAACCCATGGCTTGTTGTTGGGTTGTTCAAGCCGCACTGCATGGTTAATGAGCAACCCTGCGGAAAACACACTGTGTTCAGGCAACACGATAACCCACCTTGCATAATACAATAATACAATAACCCACAGTTCAACAGCAGCACTGGATTGGTTAGTGTGTTGTTCGAACCCATTTGTTGCTGCTCAGTTGTTAACAATTGAGAATCAGAAATCCTTGCTGATCTACTATAGATCACCCAGTGATCTACCAGTATATCCAGAACTACTTTTTTCCCACCCCTGGTGTAGTGAAAGCATCTCCCCTCAGCCCCTCCCCTCCTCTCTCTCTCTCTCTCTCTCTCTCTCTCACACACACACACACACACAGATCATGCAGAAGAAAAAGTGATTCCCAAACTGGTGATCCAGAGAGCCAGCATTGACCTGCAGTTACAGAGGTCTGCATGAAATTAGGCCAGAGGCCACTGGTTAGTTTAAGCGATGGAAGGAGTCTCAAGTCTTTACCCCTTTAAGACTGGAGTCAGAGAATAACGAACCCATTGTGCTTAGGGTATGCTCCTTTTAAAGGGACAGAGCAACAATTCCAAGCCTGGAAGAGGTTTAGAAGGTAGCTGGAATAGTAAATTACGAAGCGCAGTGGAAGTATTGTCCTATTTACACCCTATATTTGTAAAGCCTGCAATTCTCAGACAGTTTCAGGTACCCCATTTTGGGCATCAGGCAGGAGAGAACGTATATCTTCCTACATGTTCCCTTTTACAGATGTGGTCATCTATACTCTCAAATACGTTTCCTTAGGTTGCAAGTGTATCCGCTCCATTCCAGTGTCACTTTGGAAGAACAGAATAACGTGTTCTTGGCTCCAGTTCCTGGTTACCGCAAAGTGAGTCTTTAATAGTTGTGTTAGTTGTGATTCTTGATTTTGGTGGGGCCCAGGAGGAGGCCAGCCGAAGCAATTATGCTGCTGGGTGGACGTCAGCAGCTTCAGGGAAGCAGGAAGGAACTAGGGCATTAATAGTCATGCACTGGCATTAATAGTCATGCACCTGCCTCGATCCAGAGGGAGAGGCGGGTATTAAATAAATATATTATTATTATTATTATTATTATTATTATTATTATTATCTCCGCAAATGTGGGGGCGGGTGTATTAGAACCATAGAATTGTGGATTTGGAAGGGACCGCAAGGATCACCCTCTGCAATGTGTAGGAAAACCATCCCTGAGAGGTGGCTGTCCAGCCTCTTCTTAAAAACCTCCAGAGATGGACAACCCACAACCTCCGTAGGCAGACTGTTCCATTGTTGTACAGATCTTAACGTCAGGAAGTTTTTCCTTCTATTTAATCGGAATCTAGGTAGCTCTAACTTACACCAATTATCTCGGGTCCTAATTTCTGTGGCCATGGAAAATAGTTCTTGACCATCTTCCCGATGGTACCCTTTTATGTACCTGAACACTGCTAACATGTCTCCCCTCAGTCTTCTTTTCTCCAGACTGGACATCTCCAGTTCCTTCAGCCTGCCCTCAAGTCCCTGTATCATCTTTGTCGCCCTCTATTAATGCAGACCATCCTCACAATTCATGGAGACTTTTCAGCTTTATCTCCTGTTTCCCCCTAGTGCAGAAGGGCAATAGTTTTCACATATAAAATGGTGTACTTGAGTAAGTTTAGTTGTTTTAGGGTTGATCGTATTTTAATGGATAATTATTTTTAACTGTTTGAAATCTTGAATGTTTAAATTTTGTTGTAAATCAGCTTGATGAGTCTTTTTTGAGAAAAGCATCTTAACAAATCTGAAGAACAATCTGAAGAATAATGGTTTTATTATTTAAGTGTGTTGGTGAGCTGCTTTGGTGGCCTGCATATGAGCCCCCAAATCAGTATGCAACCAAATAAACACAACTGTCCATGTTTGCATGGATCCTTCTTAAATACAATCCACAGTAAGCTTCTTTCCTATTCCTTTTTTTAAAAAATATTTCTTGTAGATCCTTCTGTCTACAAATATAGCAGAGAGCTCTGTGACAGTTCCAGATGTTAAATATGGTGAGCATTTTTGATGCATCATGATGGTTAGTGAGAACACTAAATATTTGTGTATGTTTTAATATGCTTTTGTTCTATCATTCTTGATTTACCTGCATTTAAAACCCTTTTGTGCTCTTTGCTTTGGGAGTAACTTTTGAAAGTAAGGTTCCTGGATCCCTATTTTAAAATGAAAGCCAGAATTGCTGCGTTCTGACTCCCCCCCCCCCCCGCCCCCACTGCCCCCCTCCTAACACTCTCAAAGGCACTTTTAAAGCTAGGACAGTGTGTGCTCTGTGCCAAAAATCAAATTCTGCCCCAAGGAAGTTCATATTTTGTGCAGAGCGAAAGCGGGGAAGACAAATTTCTTTGTGGCTTTTGGCAATAACTACTCAAATTAAATTAGGTATAGTATTTTAATTTGCTGTGATTCATTCAATTTGCATAATATCAAATGCAATGCTTGCGGTTCTCTTTTGGCAAACACCCATGAGATGCAGGAGGAGAGGAACTGTAGAGCAGAGAAGCTGGGCAGGCAGCTATTGCTCCCAGACAAAGATTAGAATGTGTAGAAGAGAGAAAGTAGCTACACACAATCCACCCACTCCGATTCCTGGAGGAGAAGGCTATCAGTGGCTACTGGTCCTGATGGCTAAGTTCTGCCTCCAGTATCAGAGGCAGTAGGGCTATGTACACCAGTTGCTGGGGAACATGGGTGGGAGGGTGTAATTGTACCATATCCTACTCGTGGTAGTGGTTGAGCATTGTGTGAACAGAACAGTGGATTAGATGGATCCTTGGCCTCATCCTGCAGGATACTTACAGAATTTTAGTGCCAGCTTGTGGAATGGAGACTGGAAAAGCACCAAACCTTTAATTAGAAGGTTCCATTTTACAGCTTCTTCACCTGTCATTGCTTTCTATCCAGTGGAAAGATGGCATTACTGAATTGTCCTTTAATTAGTGTCCGTTGCCTATGTGTCTGTGCTTTAATTACAGGTTTCCTTTCTTCTTCTTTTTCTGTTTAAAAAATAAAAGAAAAATGTGCCAGGAATGAAAGCACACACAGACACCTCTGCAAAAAAAACCACCAGACTAATTAGGGGACAAATTGGTAACTTTCTATCCCTATTGAACAGGAAGCAATTAGGGGAAGAAGCCATAAGGAGGAACCTTTTAATTGAAGTTGCAGGGGACTTTTTGCTGATCATGAGATACCTCTGAGTCAAAATGATAGAAGGATTGTAGCCATGGGATGTCATAATACAACAGTATATTAAGTGCATTATGAAAATACTGTTTTAATTTATCTGTTTGCAGAAAAGCAATGCCACCCCAGGGCTAAAGGGTCCTGTTTGTGTACAGAATCATAGACTAGTAGAGCTGAAAGGGGCCTATAAGGCCGTCGAGTCCAACCCCCTGCTCAATGCAGGAATCTACCTTAAAGCATCCCTGACAGATGGCTGTCCAGCTGCCTCTTGAATGCCTCTAGGGTGAGAGAGCCCACGACCTCCCTAGGTAATTGGTTCCATTGTCGTATTACTCTAACAGTCAGGATTTTTTTTCCTGAAGTCCAGCTGGAATCTGACTTCCTGTAACTTGAGCCCATTTTCAGTGTCCTGCACTCTGGGTTGATCGAGAAGAGATCCTGGCCCTCTTGTTTGTGACAACCTTTCAAGTATTTGAAGAGTGCTATCATGTCTCCCCTCAATCTTCTCTTCTGAAGGCTAAACATGCCCAGTTCTTTCAGTCTCTCCTCATAGGGCTTTGTTTCCAGATCCTGATCATCCTCGTTGCCCTTCTCTGAACATGCTCCAGCTTGTCTGCATCCTTCTTGAAGTGTGGTGCCCAGAACTGGACGCAATACTCAAGATGAGGCCTAACTAGTGCCGAATAGAGGAGAACCAGTACCTTGCGCGATTTGGAAGCTACGCTTCTATTAATGCAGCTCAAAATAGCATTTGCTTTTTTTGCAGCCACATCATACTGCTCAACATGTGAAACCTTGCTCAAGAGCAGTATCTATCTATCTATCTATCTATCTATCTATCTATCTATCTTCTGTACCACCCAATAGGTGAAGCTTTCTTGGCAGTTCACCATAAAACACAAGAACATGGCAAAATACAATATAAAACTTTTAAGGTGCAATCTTGTGCATGTTTAGAAAGAAAAAGTCCTACAACTCCCAGCATTCCCCAGCCAGCCACGCAATACACTATAAAACCAAAGTAAAAACAAACCTAGCAGCAGTGTAAACATCAAAAAACAGAATAAACGATTTAAAACAATAAATACAGAAGCACTGGAGTGTCTGAGAGAAGAAAAAGGTCTTCACCAGGCACCAGGCGAGAGTCTCTGGAGACGGTATTCCCCAATCAAGGTGTAGTGACTGAAAATACCTTCCTCTCCTGTAAGCAATAGGCTTAGACTGGCTCTAATCTGATGGTATACGGGCCCAGTCTTCACCAACATGGCACCCTCCAAGGAATTATGGGAGTTGTGGTCCAACACATCTGGTGGGCACCAAGTTGCGGGAAGGTTTGCATATAGCTTTTAAAGTTTGTTTGTTTATTTATTGATAACATGTATATACCGCTCCACATCTAGACAGCTGCCCAAGTGGTGAATAAAAAAAATAAAAGGGTAAGTTCAAGTTGTCTTTTAAACATTGCGATCGGAGTCTGTGACCCTGTTCAGACGGCCTGCTAAGCCATGGTGGATAATCATTTTGAACTAAACATTGTGGCGTACCATGTCGTGTGAACCATTCCTAACCGTGGTGGCTACAGCTTAAACACGCTCACTACAATCATTTGCTGCAAAAGGGTTAGCAACCAAACCGTGGCTTTGCATGTTGGTCTGAAGAGGCCTTGCGTCTTCTTTTGTTTCTTGAAAACCACCTCTTCTCTCGTTAATGTCCTTGAGCCCCTCTGCTGTTGACAGAGAGGAAACCCGGCCTGTGTAGCGTGAGTGTCAGAGGCCTACGAAGCATCTAATGCTTATGCAAAGAGACACGAAAGTACGATGAAGACCTCTGGGTTGATGCTAGCAGCTACATGGCAAAGGGAGCTCCCCGTCCCTGCCGGAAGAGAAGGAGGCTTGTTTTCCCGCTCACAGGCGTTGAGATTGCCTGCTTACTGTTGCAGCGTTGGTGCTTGACTTTACGCTGGCAGCCGCCCCTGGCTTCAATTTACAATATTCGCGTGGCCTCTGGTAGTAAGTAGCAGCCACGAGGTAAGAAACATAATGGCTGAATTCGGACGACACAATAAGCAACTGAGGGGGAAACAATCGTCAGTTGTATTGAGTATTGTGTCATCCGAATGCTGCCATAGTTAACTCAGCGCTGATCCTAATCCACACCACAGTTGATTATTTATTACCATGTTGTGTGGGGAGCACCCCCTTAGATGAACAACTGTAAAGTTGATTATTACCCCACCATTGACTATCGTGTTGTCCGAATTCAGCCAATGTGTGTGCCCCTGTCCTGAGCCCTTCACAGTTGCTTGATTTAGACCAGGGCAGGCTTTTCAGACAACAGCGGGAAACTTCTCCATCCTCAAAAGCTTAGCTTTAAGAAGGCAGCTGCCGCTGTTTAAATCCAGCGCTGAGTTTAGTGGCTAAAACCAGTTTGGCTTCCAGCAAGGTGGCCCTCTTCTTAAAATGAAAGCTGAACCGCAGACTATATTTTGGTAAAGTTGCAGTAGATTCAGACGGCTTCTACTTATTTAATCAATCACATTTTAATCCAGTTTCCAGCATCAGCAATGAAGAATCCTGTGGCACCTTGAAAACTAACAATTTTTATTATGTCTTTAAAATTCCACAAAACTCTTAGCTAGTTTTATTCTCCAAAGGGCTGAAAGAAGCATACATGTTTCCTGTGCCCCCCCCCCCTTTTTGACCTACCAGCCCTGTGAGGTAGGTTAGGTTGAGTGAGAGTTATTGACCCAAAGTCACCCAGTGAGATTCATCACTGAATGGAGATTGGAACCTGACTCTCCCCAGTCTAGTCTGATATTCTAAGACGGCACAGGGCTGCATATTCTGGAGATGCCATAGATACAAGAGGAAAAGAGACCTCCAGGTACTCCAAAATATATAGTTTATTAGGCCTGGCGCATTTTGCTTTAGTGTCACTTTGTTTTTCAGCATCCGGAGTTCTGGAAGAGCTGTTTTTGTTTTACAAGGCACCTGGTGACAATCTTATCCAGCCTGCCCCAACCTAAAGCCCTCCAGATAGCCGTGCTGGCTGGGGGATGATAGGGGTTGTAGTCCAACACATCTGATCTAATTGAAATTTGAAACCTGTTGGACCTAATCAACGATATATTCTTGTACACCTTGAAATTTGAAACTTGTTTGGCCTAATCAATGATATATTCTTGTACTCCTCTTGTGCCTGCCATGGTGGTGCCTTCCCTCCTTTTCTTCTCTGATGCTGTTAGGATGTCAACATTCCCTCCTCAGAGTGGGTCTTGAGAGGATTGGGTGCAACTCTTACGCTTGCATATTCTTCCCATTTCTCCCCTCCGCCTTCACTTACCTCGTGGCTACTACTACCAGATGACAAAATCCAGGAAGATCTCCTATAATACTGTTTGTGTAGTCCTCCATGAGTATGGGCGATATCCAGCAGTGTGCTTCCACCCCATCGATTCCCTTCCGCCCCCATTGATTCCATTGCAAGGAGGTTCACCATTTCTGCCATCCTGCCTCCTTCCAGAAACGAGTGTTTCCACTTGTTTCAGGTTGTACCCAGAAGCGCCAAACCATTGTTGCGCAAGCAGCAGGGGGGCCAATTGTGCAACAGAATCGGTGGGGCACAAGAGAATTGGCGGGGTTGTAACAGCCGCGTTGGATACTGGCCGGAATTGTTTTTACCGTGTCAGAATATTGCCTACTTTTTTATAAGTTCTTAACCATTTTTGTCTCATGCCCATATAAGCAGCTCTCCATTGTGCATCATAGGTCCTATATGCTATGTATACTTAATAAGGTAAAAATGAACATTGGTATTCCTTTCCTGCATCGCTGTGCCTAATTGATTCCAGCCGCCTGGATAATACCTGCTTCTGCCAGATAGACTTCCCAGGATAAGCTATCACTATGCAGGAAATAGTTTCCTGGATTTCAGAAAGCTTAAAGGATTTCAAAACCACAGCTCAACGCACGATTGCTGCCCAAATTAGCATCCCTTTGCTGACTTCTTACCCCATAGCCAGTGTTGTAACTTCACCGTGTTGTGGAGCAAGGATGTGGGGGAAATGGACAATGTTATGATGTGACAGCACAAGTAAGCCGATAACTTTTCGGTGCTTTCGTCAAGCGAAATTGAAAGCATTTTTAAGATGCGATGTGTCGTTTCAGATCACCACTTTTCTGTTGTTGTACATCTTGTTTTTCCTTCTTTTACGTTTGATTTTTTTCCAATCCCAGAATGTCCAAGATCATATCATGGCATGTTTGTTGGACATCTCAGCTTGGATGCTTCATCATCGCCTGAAACTTAATATGGCCAAGACTGAACTGCTCATTTTTCCACCTAAACTTTCATCCCAGTATACACTTTCTGTCACTGTGAACAATGTTCCTCCCTGTCCCGTAGAGCAGGGGCATAGCCTTGGGGTGCCTCTACAAGAGCGATTTAAAGCTCTTTCAAAGTGCATTACCGATTTTACCTCCACATGAACGGAGCGCAAATCGGGGGTTGAGGTACTTTTCCTGTCCAATTATGCGCATTATCGAATGCATGTTAAATAGCGAGTTTTAATTTACCGCGGGAGTTAAAGTGCCTTATGACCATGTAAACAAGCGATTCTCCACATTAAACATCTTTAAAGCGCGTTTCATACAACCGGTAATGCGCTTCACTGCCTCCCGTGTATAGTGATTAGGCGTAAAAGCGATTGCGAGAAGATATGCATAATCGGACAACCAGGCATCAAACCGAACTCTTGTAGAGGGGACCTTGGTTTCACTTTTGACTCTTCTCTCTCCTTGGTTCCTCATATTGAGGCTGTTACAAAGTCATGTCGTTTTTTCCCCTTTATAACATAGCTAAAATCAGACCTTTTTTATTGTTTCCTCTGCAGAGACTTTAGTTCATGCTTTGGTTAATTCTTGGCTCGACTACTGTAATCGTCTCTTGACTGGTCTTGCTCAGGCTCACATTAGTTCTCTGGTTCCTGTCCAGCACTCTTCTGCTAAGATCTTTTACTTGGCCCACCACTCTGACCATGTCACGCCACTCTTGGTCCCATCACTGGCTCCCTATCCCCTTTAGGATACAACTCAAGCTCCTTGCTATAACTTTTAAAGCGCTACATGATTTAGCCTCTTCTTTCTTTCTGTTCTTATCTCTCATTATACCCCTACCAGGGATCTCCAGTCCTCAGATACCATGCTTCTGAGCTGCCCGAGGGTTGTCTGTTCTCTCACTCAAATTCGCCCATTTTCTCTAGCTGCTCCGTATTCCTGGAAATGTCTTCCAGAGTGTCGGCTGACTGCTCCTTCAATCTCAGTTTTTAAGGCTCAGCTGAAAACTCTTCTTTTTTTCCAAAGCCTTGGGTATCTCTCCTTGAAAACCGGGTTCCAATTTTGTCCCTACCCACCTTTCCCCCCTCAATCTTAACTTTTAAAATTTTATTAAATGTTACTTTACATTTGTTGCTTTATTGTTTTGTTCTTTGTAGAGTGCCATGTACATTGATGGTGCTTTCTAAATAAATTATAATAATAACAATAAACAGATAAAATGATCACTCAGAGAATTCTTCCACACTAAAAGCATCCCCGTTCATAAAGCCATAGTAAAAGCAGATAAAAATTACACCCCACTCAACCTAGCACTACAAAACGAAGACCAAACATAACCACTCACACTCGCAGAGAAAAAAGAAAAATGGGCATAAAAAGCATTGCATGGGAAGCACTGCAACATAATACAAAACCTATAAATAAACAAAGGACAATCGTATGAATGGCTCAGGAAGGGTGAGCTATTTCCAGAAACAGAAGGATTCCTAATAGCTATACAGGATCAAGCTATAGCCACCAAGAAAGACCAAAACTACATCATAAAAGATAACTACAACAACAGACCTATGCAGGAAATGCCATCAGTTCCAAGAAACAATAGACCATATAACAGGATGTAAAATTCTGGCAGGAATGGACTATACAGACAGACACAATACAGCTACAAAAATAATTCATCAGCAACTGGCCATCGAATTCAACCTTATCAAACAACCAACACCATACTATACATACTCACCTGAAACACTCTTGAAAAATGCAGATCGTAAAATATATTGGGACAGAACAATTCATACCGACAAGACAATACCCTGCCACTGACCAGACATAACGGTCATAGACAAAAAAGAAAAACACACATACCTCATCAACATAGCAATACCGAATGATAAAAATGTTGTTGAAAAGGAAGAAGGAAAGAGAGACAAATATATACCACTGGCCACGGAAGTCAAAGAACTATGGTAACAGCAAAAGGTCACAATTATTCCGTTAGTCACATCAGTCACCTGCATCACATCAAAAAACTATACAGAAAACCTTCAAAAACTGGGCCTACCAAAATACATCCACACCAACATCCAGAAAGCAGTCATGCTTAAAACATGCTCAATTGTCAGGAAATTCCTGAATCTAAAAGACAGCATGATTTGGCAAAGCCCGTCATATCCGTCTAGAAAAACCGCCACGAGTGAGAAAGAGATACAATAATAGGATTTACGTGAAACCAGCGAATATTTGGGTTGCATTGCAGAAACATCTTTTTGTTTCCCATATTTCTTTCCTTTTCCTTTACCCTGCAGTCATCGATTTCTGTTTGACCAAAACTCTGGTTTGCGATGAAGGCACCAACTACCAAAGCTTGAGGCTATGCTGGGCTTCTAAAAACAGCTGTAATCAGAGGAGAGGTAAGGGACCTTCCTGGACCTTCCTGGTATATCATTCCTGTTCTCATGGGCCCAGTCCAGGAAGCCAGATGTTGTGTTAAAAAGAAAGTGACAGCAATAGTGCAGGAAGGTAATATTAGACCCTGAACTTAAGGAACTTGGGGAGGGAGGTTCTTCAGACAGCCATATTGGCTGGAAGCTGGAGCTAGTGCAGAATGCAGCAGCTCGGTTGTTGTCAGGAGCTGCCTCTTTTCAGCATGCAGCTCTTTTGCTGAGTAAAGTGCACTGGCTGTTTATTCGCTACTGGGCCAGGTTGAAGGTTTTACTACTAGCGTACAAAGCCCGAAACAACTAGGGGCCAGGATAGCTGACAAAGCATGACAGGTAGGTGGCTGAGGCGTTGCAAGCACCAAAAGACCTAGACCTTTCTATACAGGACCTGGAGGCGGGCGTGGTCAGGGGGTCTTCCCTGTATCTGCACTGTGTCTCCCGAAGCTGTGCACGACTGCAGGGGCAAACCCTGCCCCATGTCCAGCTTCAAGCTAGGGAGTGATGTCGGGTCTTCTCACGTCAACCTGGCCAGATCAGGATGCTCAATGTACAGGCTGCAAGTGCATGGAAGATTCCAAGAGGATTTTAATCTCCCAATGGCGTCCTCAGGAACATGTCGGGGTTGAGTCTTCCCCGTGGTCCACATCTCCATGGATGATTCCGCTGTCTGCGTTTGAGTGTAAGCCGTTAATTGCAAATGTAAGTGACCCGTGACGGTTAGGCTGACCCCATTTCTCAGTACCGCCACCTACAGTTCAGAAAGCTTGAAGTGAAAACGCGGCAGTTTGAGTGGCAGAGCTTCCGGTTCTTAAGGCTCCTCCTTCTTTCATGTCAAGGTCGGGCCGGCCGTGTTTCGAAAGGCTACTGCTACAGGCTAGTATGCAAGGACTTCTGGGCAAAGTTCATTCCTGAGAGCACCATACCTGAGATGATGGTAAGAGCTGCACACTTTGGGGGCATCTATATGATTGCCCATTTGCTAGCCCCAAACCCTGAGGCATCGCTGCTGCGAGGCAGAATCAATAAGAGTTACGTGGCAGGAGGGAGCGCGAAGTCTCTGGCCAGGAAAAACTGCAGTGCTCTTGTCAGATGGTGGGAATGGGGAGGAAATATGGAGGGACTGGAAAACCGGGCTAACCTCCCCTCCCCCCCCCCCCCCCGGCAACTCTGCGCAACTTTGAAAGCCTGCAGCGGCGGAGATGCGATGCTACAGTTCATTTCATTTCTGCGTTATATGTCATAACTGCCCTTCCATTACCCAGAGTTTCACATCGCCATGGCGGCCATTCCTAGGCTTGCTGAGCCCAACCCCTGCCCTGCACTGGGATCTGCCCCTAAGTACGCCCACTTTTTTAACCCCAACCAAAGCCACCGCCGACAGACGAAGAAATAACGTGGCGACGTCGGAGCAGTGGAAAAAGTTGCGGTGAAATGGCACTTTGAAAGAGCGCGGTTTCCTGGAGAAAACCCTGATGCGGCTGCCAGTTGGCGGCTGCGTCATGTAAACCACGGGGCGCAACTGCGCAGCCACAATGGTATAGACAAGCACTGTGTTCGTGTATATTTAGGCTGGAATCAGACAACATTGCTCACGGTGAGCATACTTGGGTGTTGTTTTATCCCAGTGGTGTCATTGGTCATACAGTGTGTGAAAGTTTTATTAGCAGAGGGCGATAGATATGATGAAGGCAAGAGGCCAGGATTAATAGACTCCCTCTCATCATGTGTTTACCCTATTCAGGCACAGAATCCCTGGATAGGGTAAACACATGATGACAGATACTGCTGAATAGGGCTAATGTTCTTGCAGAATTAGGGAATGTCAGCATTGTTCCATTTATTGTTCCTTTTAGCGATGTCCTTTGGAAAATACTGTGTTAAAGGTGAAGATGCTTGACATGGGAGAACCAAGAGCTTTGCTAGCAACAGCTCTGTCTCCTCCCAGGATAAGTGATATTGAACGCACCATTCTACATCTTAAGGAGGTAGGTACTTCTGTTTGATATGCTTATCAGTTACAATGACATTAACTTTAGCACGCAAGACCCAAATAGTTTTGTTTTTACTTGAGCAATAGCAAAAGTAGCTATAACCACTCCCTTAAGAGGAAGACCAGAAAGTAAAGAATTGCAAGCAACAACAGATCAAGAGACCCAAGTATTTCTCCAACATGTGTCACATTGTTGTAAATGGTTTAAGCATGAAATCTGCATTGAAGCTCCTAGGGAAGAGCTCCGTAATGCCCAGGAAAGGGCGACATTCCACTTTATTGCTTGATTCATCTTCTGATCATACGTGGTTTTTTCTTGGCAGCTTTACAGGTTGTGCAAGACTGGCCTTCATGGATTTTGAGTATTTAGCAGACACAATATTTTGGCGTTAACGTTCGTGATGGTTGGCACATCCGTTTTCTATGTACCTGACCACTGCTTCTATTCTGGTATAGATAGGAGCACTTGCTATCAGTGGATCTGAAGAAACAACCCCTTATGATGGGGAGCTGACTTTCCTAGGAAAGGTGTTGGCACATTTACCTGTGGATCAGCATCTTGGCAAACTAATAGTTCTTGGCCATGTCTTTGGGTGTCTGGAGGAATGTCTTATAATAGGTAAGTCAAAACGATGGAACAAGGACAGTTAGTTCCCGAAACTAGGCGTGTTGCTTACATAGCCTGCTAATGACTTACACAGTGACCTCAATATTTAGCGGGATGGGCGAACTCACCTGAGTCCGATTTGTTAGACACGTGCACCATCATTCACCCCCACCAGCTTCTTCTGCGGCTCGGCAAGCGTCCCGACTATGTCCCGTCTGCCCTCGTCACGAGCCTCCGTTCGCACCTTTGCTCTTGCATAAAGGGGCCTTTATGGGCGCCATTTATGCAGTGGGGGAAATTACATAATTTCCAGAGCCTCCATTGTTGTGCACCCATGAACTCACAAATGCACCACATGCGCCCAACTGGGTCCAGGAGGGGACGGATGCGGGGGAATCCATCAGACTTCTGGACCAGTTGGGCTCTCGTGACATCCCTAGTGCTTTATAGCATGAGCAAAGCAAAACAAAGCAATAAATAATAAGCTACGTCCTTGCCTGAAGGTGGTGTGTTGAACCTCTTTCACCTGTTGCATTCAGGTTCAGAAAATCTCTCGTGAAGGGTGCATTCCAGTGATGGGTGGGCCCAAAGGCAAAATGGGCAGGGCCCAAATGCCAGCATATTCTCCCTGTTACTCCCCCTGCATCTCATATTAAGAGGTATACAACCGCTAGACATTGAGATAGGATCTGAGTCCTGGGACCCTTTGAGAAGGAAAGGCAAGATACTGATTGATTTATTGTATTTATATATCCTGCCTTTTTTCCTCCTTAAGGAACCCAAAGCAGCATCCATAATCCTCCTCTCCATTTTTATCCCCGCAACAACAACCCTGTGAGGTAGGTTGGGCTGAGAGTCTGTGACTAGCCCAAAGTCACCCAGAGAGTTCCCATGGCCAAGTGGGGACTACAACCAAGATCTCCCAACTCTCTAACCATTACACACCACACTAATGTGGTGTAGTAGTTAGAGTGTTTGACTAGGGCCTCATCTACAAGAATTCGCTTTTACGTCTGGTTAGGCGATTATGCGCATATTCGCAGAAGCGCATTTATGCCTAATACCTCTGTACGAGAGGCGGCGAAGCACATTACTGGACGACCGAAATGCGATTTAAACTGTTGACATATGGCGAATCGCTTGTTCACATAGTCAAAATGCGCTTTAACGGCCAGAGCAAAATAAAACTCGCTATTTAATGCACATTCGATAATGCGCATAATCGGAGAGAAAACGCGCCTCTACGCCCGATTTGCGCTCCGTTCTTGTAGAGGTAAATTTTTTAATGTGCCTTGAAAGAGCTTTAAATGCCTCTTGTAGAGGCAGCCTAGGAGTCGGGAGATCTGGGTTCTAGTCCCCACTTGGCCATGGGAGCTCACTGGGTGACTAAAAAGATCCGTGCTGGATCACACCATATCTAGTCCAGCATTCTGTTCACACAGTGGCCAACCAGCTGCCCACAGAAAACCCACAATCAGGACACGAGTGCAATAGCACCATCCCACCCATGTTCCCCAGCAACTGATGTACATAGGCATACTACCTCTGAGACCGGAAGTAGCATATCTCCATCAGGACTAGTATCCATTGATAGCCTTTTCCTCCAAGAAATGTCATGTTTTCTCCATTACAGCTGCAGCCCTCTCTTTGAAGAACTTCTTTGTGAGTCCTTTCAGACAACACCTTGATTCATACAGGTATTTTCACTCGGGGTGCTATCTGATTTTAAAGACATCTTTAAAAGCCGATTTCAACTGATGGTTCAGTTCATCAATGAGATCCACAGGCATTTGCATACAAATGCAAACAGTTCTGCAGAAGCCGGCATGTTTCTGTTGCTTTCAGGTGATGCATACCCAGTATTGCATCAGGTACCACCTTAGTAGACACGTGCCCTGCTGTGGGTGAGATGGAGGTCGTGGGAGGGTGTAGGATACTGCCATATGCTGAGTCAGGCTGTTGTTCTTTTACCCATTCCATCCCATACATACAATGACAAAAGTCATGAAAAAAAAGCCATGTATTTTACCATGATTCCGCTGCTGTCTTTTGAGGCGGAGAGGGGGGAGATAACAACATGCTATTTCCCAAACACGGTTCTGCTAAAATCCTGGCTTTGCCTATTGTTTTCTAAGGCAGTTCATATTTAGAATGGAAAAGTGTGCTGCAGAAACCAGGAAGTCCTCATCAACCTAGTTTGTACGTAAACCTAACCCATGGTTAACCCAAGGTTTGTTGGCCTACCCAGGGTTTGTCTGGCAGATGATTGAACAAACCAATAGAAAATTAAAAAGCAATGAAAACAATAAAAACTACGTGGAGCTTTAAGCAATTTAGCCCTCTCCCATGTCCCACCATAATATATGTCTCGTGTTAAGGACGCAGAGGAAGGCTCCTCCAACAGATTTCAAATTTCAGGCAGGCAGATAAAGGGGGAGGTGCTCCCTCGGGTATCAAGGTCCCAAGCCATTTAGGGCTTTAAATGTCATCACTAACAGTTTGAATTCTGACCAGGAGCATATTAGCAAAAACTCGAGACAGCAATAGTACTGTAAAAACCTATACATGCTTTTAAACTTCTAAAACCACTTCTGCGAAATGGTTGTCTTTCCACAGGAATAAAATGCATTTTTCTGGGAACAGCAAAAGTGATTGTATTGCGCTTGTTGATGCATTTAAGGTAATCCTCTTCCCCTCCCCCCCCCCCATTATATGTTCCTGGAACAAGCTGGGATGCCTGGAAAGGCGGAACAACGATAATTGTTTTCCCATTATGCTGCCATCTTATAGTAAGACTAGTGGTTGCGTTAAGACAAAAACAACCGTTTCCTCTGATAATAATGGCCTGGTTTGCATATTACAGTAACCGTGACCCATTGTGAATGAGCAAGGATGCCGGCGTACGCTGCCCGGTGCGAACGGGAGTGGCTGAACAAGTCAGGGACAATCCATCCCTGGGTCACATGTGAACTGGGAACTCTGGTTTGTCTGTCACCCAACAAGCCAGAGAAATAACTGTATAACAAACTGTGGATTATTTCTCTGGCTAACCCAGTTGCACCAATACAGTGATGATTTAACTGGGCCAATGGGTTGAATGGGAAGCCATCTTATCCTTTGCCTCAGGTAGGGATGTCTCAGGTGCCTGACTGGGTCCGGAAGTCTGGCAGATTCCCCTGCGCCTGCCCCCTCAGACCCAGTTCGGTGAGATGTGGCACATTCGCCAGCCCACTCTTTAATCTTACATAAATGGGGCCTTTATGGACACCATTTATGCAACTTGGAAAATACGCAGTTTCCAGAACCCTCATTGTTGCGTACAATGGAGGCTCCAGATGAGGACGGCTGGCCCCACAGCTTCATCAGGTGCTTGCCAGACCACAAAGATGCTCGCACAGCACCGCAAGCAACAGCTTGGTGGGCGCCCAACAGATCCAGACGTAGGTGAGTCTGTCCAACCCTAGCCTGAGGCAGGAAAATGTCTTGGTTTAGCTCTGCTCAAAGATTTTCCTCTGCATGCTCCCCCCCACCCCCGCCGCATCTGAAATAAGGAGGGAGGCAACTGGGTTGAAGGCCTTTTCAGTTGTGGTTCCCTGTTTGTGGAGTGCTCTTCCCAAAGAGAGAGAGAAAGAGGGGAGGCTGGGTTCACAAATCATGCTAACTCATAGTGAGTGGCAAGCTATGCTGGGTAAGTGGTTATGTAAACAACCTACTATGCTAATTAACATCTCTGCATCTATCTGAGAGCCTTGGCTGCAAATGAGGGGGAAGAACTTGCCAAGAAGCCAGGTGGAGGCCATCATGGGTTGTTCCAGAAAATAAACCAGCATTGGTTAGCGTGTTGTGTGAACCCAGTCAGAGAGAGAGAGAGAGAGAGAGAACATGTTTATTTTTCCAGCCCTTAAACCTCTGATATATTCCATTTCTGCTTCTGATTTGTTTTAGTGCTGTCTTTTTTACTGTTGAAAATTGACTTACTGTTGATTGCTGTTTTATCAGCTATTGTAAAACCAGCCTAAAAAACATAATGATAACTAAAGGGGCAGTATAGAAATGTTTTCAATTAGTTAATTAATTAAAACTAGCTGTTTATAATAGCAATCCCACATTTATTTTGATGGATTGTGCTACTCCCGAGTTTCAGTATACACAGAGTATGTTGCACTGAGGAAGTGATTAAGTACAAATTATTGTATGTATGATTATAGAACCTTCACTTTTTTTTGTTAATTTTAGGAATGGCAGGAAAGCAGGCAAAAAGGAAAACTTCGACACCCAAAGGTTGGTTCCACAGATGATTTAGGCCTCAGTCTGGGATGTCTGTTTGGTGGATTGCAACACAAGCTTTGGTGCAGGAAATATTCCCCTTTTTCTCCTTTGAGTAGAAATGTTATTGAGCCAAATTTGAGGGAGGAGAAAGGAGGGTGGTTGAACCATCTCCCCGCTCTACATTTTTGAGGGATGGGGGGCTCCAACTCCTGGGCGCTGTATACCATAACAGGAGTATGTTCCCCTTTTCTTGATGGGCCAGACAGAAGAATTTGGTATATTGTGGCATGCCATTACTGAACACTATCTGCTTTTTGTGTGTGTTCTGCTTCTGGAACCCTGTTCCAATTGATGTCCACCAGGCCCATTGTTACAAGTCTTTAATCAGACCCTAAAGACTTATCTTGGTCTATAATTGAGTTACAACTTTATTGGGCCCATTGTGTATTTGGTGCTATAGGTTTTAACTGTTTATTTTATTTTATTTTTAATCATAGTTTCTTATGTTTTATGGGTTTTAGGTTCTGTTTTGTGTTACCTAATGATGGTTTGTGACGTATTTACTATACTTGATCTAGGAAGCCAGCCAACTCCCTTATCTAAGAATGTCTGGGAAAAATGCCAGGCCTTACTTGTTTAAAGGGTTTTATTTGCAGTTCGAAAATCCGATTACAAATCGCCAGGGTCATGCCAATAGTTCCATCAGTCCAGTTGTCGAAGCCGAAGGTCAAACCAGGTTTCCAAATTCCAAGGTCCAAAGCAACAGTCAGCCGGGTGTTCAGTCCACAGGTTCTGATCCGAGATCACGTAGGAGGTCAAGAGCCGAAAACGTCGGTTGTTCTCAACGAATCTTAGCTTCTGCCTTCTTCCCCCTATATACTCCGTTTGAGCCTGTTCACAGCTGCATGCAATTCCTTCGTTATCTTACTTAAGGCTTGCGTCAGCTGTGCTCTGTTTTCTCAGTCTCATGCTTCACCTTGTGGGCTTAGCTTTCTCCGCCCGTTTGAGCTGCCGCCTTTGCTGGGGAGTTACTGGACAAACTCCTTCAGGCCCCGAGTCTTCCTCATTAGAAACGGGGTGGGAGAGGGTGGCTTTCCTGGGGCTCTTCTGAGGACCCTCCCTGCTGTTCCTCCTCCTCCAGTAAGTCCTGGGGAATGGGTAAAGCTGCAGTTTCTGCCCCTTCTTCCTCCTCAGAGGAAGATTCTTCAGCCTGCCTCATGACAGTTTGCCCTAAAATGTAGCTTATATATCTATTATTATTATTATTATTAATAATAATAATAATAATAATAATAGCAACAACAACAGTTATGGCTTACTATTATTAATATTAGTAGTAGTAGTAATGGTGATGGTGGTGGTGAGAAAATAGGAGATTATTTCATGATGCTTCACCTTTGAACAGCAGAAAAGTAAGAAATGCCCTGCTGAATAAATATTTCAGAATCACCTAACTCTCATTGCCGTTGTTTCAATGATCGCCACACAAAACATGAAACACATTGAGAACTCTGCTCTAGAATCATAAAACGTGAGGGGATTCTGCTAGATCACTTTATATCCTCTCATCTACATGGAGGAAAATCCATAGTACCTTCAACAACCAGACTCTTTCTAGGCCAGGAGGCTTGGGGATACTGGAGAGGGTTGTGTTGTCTCTTCTTAACTTGGTTTCCATGCCCTCTATTTCTTTAGAGAAAGTAGTTAACAGAGTATGGGTTTCTTTGATCCTCCAAGTTTCTTTTCCGAGCCCGATTCAAGGTGCTGTTTTTAACCTATAGAGCCTTACACGACTCGAGACCGCAATACCTGACAGAGCGCCTCTCCTGGCATGAACCTACCCGTACTCTACATTCATCATCTAAGGGCCTCCTCCAGGCTCAGAAGGTGGCAACACAGGAGAAGACCTTCTCGATGGTGGTCCTCCAATTAAATCTCTTAAAAATGCATGCAATTAGGTCCATAGTTAAAGATTTTTGCATGCTTTTTTGCAAATTCTGTCTTCAACATCTCATTTTTTTTAATTTCTTGCTTTTCTTCTCCAGGATGAACTAGACTGGGGACGTTCCAACTATATTCATATCAAGAGAATTAGAGAGGTGAATTGAATACATCTTTGTTTTCTCCCTACCCTTAGCCCTGCCCTGCCCCCCTACAAATAATACTGAGTACCTGGAAACAGGCTTTTAAAGAGTGTGTGTGTGTGTGTGTGTGTGTGTGTGTGAGAGAGAGAGAGAGAGAGAGAGAGAGAGGGAGACTGGGTTACACATAATGACAATCCAGAGTACAGATTGAATTGTGAGTTTTTTAATCATGGGTTGTTGTTGCATGCAAACCCTGAACTATTGTTTATCATTGGATTATTAATCACAAACAACCTAGAGTTCACAACCCAAGAATAAACCATGGGTTCTCCTCTTGGGTTGTTTGTGGTTAACAGCCGATAGTTAAATCAGATGTAGTAACAACCCATGATTCAGCAATAACCCCTGATTCGACAGCAAGCTATGTTCAACCCATACTCTGCGTTGTCTTTACATGCAAACCAGGCCTGTGTGGATATGGAGAGAGAGAGAGAGAGAGAGAGAGAGAGAGAGAGAGAGAGAGAAATGATTAAATTACTTCAACTTTAATCCAGATTATTTAGTTACTTCGGCTGCAATCTATACATACATTCCCATAGTTTACTGAGTGTCATCCCTGGCGTTGAAATGGACACTTAAGCATATTTCAGCTACTTTCAGATCTTTCTTTTGGGACAAACTTCTCTGGGTTTACAATTTCAAACTACATATGAGATGGGGGATCAGGGAGGGGTGCTAATTAGATTGGGGGAGGAGTGCTTGGGGGAAGGATTTATCTCCTCCCCCCAGTTGAAATCACTTCCCTAAAGCTGCTAATTGATCCAGTGCAGGAAAAAGGCACAACCGGGTTACCTGTCTTCATGTCTGTCTGTCCCTGCATCCTGGGCTAATAGCATATGGAAAGGGAGGCATTTTCATTAAGGACGATGACATGGGGCATGGGAGAGATTAAAACCCCATCTCCTATGGCTACTGCCCCAAACCAGTTCTGATTCTTCCTCTCCTCTCCCCATCCCACCACCGGTGGACCCCACTTTAAAGCTTTTAAAAATGCATGCAGTTAGGTCCGTAGTGATCTGTGAAAGGCAGTGTGCATCTTAACAAAACTGTACAATTTTCTGCGGTAAACAACTAACAAAGGCCACTAATGAGTGTATTGGAATTGTGGTACTCTGTTACTAAGGTTACTATGGCATTTAGCAGAAACTGTGCATCACAGAAATGCTTCCAGGCTGAAAGAGAAAATGATGGAAGATTCTGGAAGGACTTAATTGACAGGACATGACTGTGTCTACTTTGATTTCCCTTGGAGCAAGGTTCCTGCTGGAACAACTGCTTTGATCTAGCACAGAGATGCCTGCACAAACTGCTCGCCAGGTAGAGTGAGCATTTTCAGCCCAGCCTACTGAGAAAAGATGCAGCTTTTCCAGTGGGGTTTCAAAGCATACTAGGAGTAACCAATGGTGTCTCAGCGCTAGTGCTAATGACACCGTACTAGCATAAACCAAACATTAGTGCGATGTCATTAGTGCTACTGCTGTGACACTGTTGGATGCCTCTCACTGCGGGCTCTCTCTCATCCTAAATTGTTCCCCAAACCAAAATAGTTTCATATGTTGGTCTTCCAGTTTTTAATAAAGTGCAGAAGGCCTGTATCACATTTTTTTAAAAAATTACCTTCATTTTGCTATTGCTCATACTGACAACATGGCTTCACTCTTAGTGGCCTGGCCACCATTTTCTTAACCCCCAAATGATCAAAATTCTGGGTCATTTGAGGTGTGGGGTGTGCGGCCCCTAGATGGTGATGCTGTTGGGAGATACGACGAGGAAATAAAGTTGTGTTTTTAAAAAAACTGAAGGAACATCCGCCACCATTATTTACGGCAAAGGGCAAACGTTGGGGGATACTGCCCCCTAAAAAAACAGTGAAATGCCCCCCATTTCAGAGCCTTCAGTTGGGGCTGCTGTAGTTCTCCCAGGCTTTAAAAAAAGAAATTCAAAGTCTTTTAAAGTATTCTTAAATATTTTAGAATTTTTGTGGTTTATTATAATAATCCCTGCAATGTTCTTAGAATCATAGAATAGTCGAGTTGCAAGGGGCCTATAAGGCCGTCGAGTTCAACCCCCTGCTCAATGCAGGAATCTACCTTAAAGCATACTTGTCAGATGGTTGTCCAGTTGCCTCTTGAATGCCTCTAGTGTGGGAGAGCCCACAACCTCCCTAGGTAATTGGTTCCATTGTCGTACTGCTCTAACACTCAGGAAATTTTTCCTGATGTCCATCCGGAATCTGGCTCCCTGTAACTTGAGCCCATTATTCTGTGTCCTGCATTCTGGGTTGAGCGAGAAGAGGTCCTGGCCCTCCTCTGTGTGACAACCTTTCAAGTATTTGAAGAGTGCTATCATGTCTCCCCTCAATCTTCTCTTCTCCAGGCTAAACATGCCCAGTTCTTTCAGTCTCTCCTCATAGGGCTTTGTTTCCTTGTCCTTGCAGTATAATATTGTATTTTGTGTTACATTGATGCATACATTAGTTTTATATGGATGATTTTATTGTGATTTTTAGTTGTATTTTTTATTATTATTGTAAAATGCCTAGAACAAGTTATTTTATGAGGCGTTTAATAAATTTAATAAATAAATAGTCAGTACAGCCCTATTAAGAGCATCTGTTCCTAGCAAAGAGGATCTCGTACAACCTCTTGGAATCCTTCTTTCATATCATTGCTGCTGTTAATGCTGCTAAGATTAAATTTAGCTATTGGCCAAGGCGTTTTACTACTTAGGACATACAAAATTGTAAGATATATCCTTTTTTTTTTTTTTAGAAATCCTTTGCCTTTATACAGTTCTATTTTTGATGTTCTTGCAACGGGATGTGCTTTAATTTAGAGTTGCAATTTTTAGGTGGCTGAATTGTATGAGGAATTGAAGAAAAGAGTTAGCATGTTCAATATGCACGTCAAAATTCAGTCCCCCGCCATGGATCGTGACCATGTGCATAAGCAGCGTTTCATTTTGCAGGTGAGAAGGCTGGGTATATGGGGGTGCACCTTTACAGGACATTAAAGGATATCTGCATCCCAGGGAAGATCCATGGGACCCAAGTTAAAATACACACAGGTTGATTTCAAAGTGGGATTTTAAAAAATTATCATAAGGCTCCTCTTGATTCTGCCAATGTAATTTAAAATGTATAATAATAATAATTCAATTTATCCCCGTATATCCCTAGGAGGCATACAAAGTTATATATATAGAATACCCTAGGCGGCATACAAAGTTAAAACGATTAAACAAGATAAAAACAATCAATAAAATATCATAGTTAGCATAAAAATATTAAAAACAATTTAAAAAGATAAAACAATAAATAAAACCAAACAACATAAAAACAATACATAATGGCCAGCCATAGGATTCTAGAAAGGAAAGGCCTGCCAGAATAATAGCATCCTTAGTGCCTGCTTGAAGATATTCAAAGATTTCAACCGGCAGGTCATTCCATAGGTCCTCTGCCAGTCTCACATTAGGCAGTTGCAGCAGATGACCCTCTGAGGACCTTAAGTGGACACATAGCCGCTATTAAAGTAAGGAGGATGGCAACAAGGGAGAGGGCCTTCTCAGAGGTGTCCCCCCCAAATTATGGAATGATCTCCCCGACGAGGCCTGCCTGGCGCCAACATTGTTATCTTTTTGGCACTATATCAAGACTATTCTCTTCTCCCAAGCATTTAACAGCATATGTTGAGTTTTAATCAACCCCAGATCTATCTTTAGGTCTGGCTGAGAGTTTTGAAGTTGTTTAAAATGGACGTTTTCTTTGAATGTTGTCTGTTTTTATGTTTTTAAATTTTGTATATTGATTTTTAATGTTTGTTTTAATCTTTGTAAATTTCCCAGAGAGCTTCAGCTATGGGGCAATATAGAAATAATAATAATAATAATGATGATGATGATGATGATAATAATAACCAGCGCTCTATGGTTTTGCCTGTGTCTCAATCCACTATCTAACACCCTTAACAACACCACATACGGCATCGACATAAAACACCCAAAACAAGCAAAGCACAGAATCAGTCGCCTCCTGTACATGGATGACATCAAAATCTATGCTTCAACCTTGACACAGATAAAAGGCCTCCTGTGAATCTCTGAGGAACTGACAACATGAAAATGGAATTCAGGATA
The DNA here is from genome assembly GCA_029215795.1 of Anniella stebbinsi. Lineage (NCBI taxonomy): Eukaryota > Metazoa > Chordata > Lepidosauria > Squamata > Anniellidae > Anniella > Anniella stebbinsi. The sequence goes on from JARDYH010000001.1 coordinate 357,846,302, forward strand.
GGAAAATGCAAGATGCTACACATAGAACGAGGAAAATGGAAAGAAGAAGAAACAGCAGAAACAATAAATAATGAAGTATTAGTTAACATGGAAGAAAATGAAACATACAAATAGTTAGGATTCCAACAAAACACAAAAATCAATCACTCCACAGTAAAAACTCAGCTAAGAATGCAATATAAAACTCGCCTATCACAAATCTTAAAATCTAAACTCAACTCTAAAAGCATTTTCAAAGCTATCAACACCTACGCAATACCCATCCTCACATACTCATTCAGAATCATACACTGGTCGCACACTGAACTACAAGAAATAAACAATCGCACCGAACTCACAAAACACCGCATGCTCCATCCCGACTCATGCATTGAAAGAACAACAATCAGCAGGAAAGAAGGAGGAAGAGGTCTGCTAGACATTAACAAAATGCATGCTAAACAGATAAAATCACTTGGAGAATTCTTCCACACTAAAAACACCCCCATTCATAAAGCCATAGTAACAGCAGATAAAATTTACACCCCACTCAACCTAGCACTACAAAACAAAGATGAAATAATAATATAATAAGTGTTGTAACCCTTGTTTTTCTTGTGTGTACTTTTTGGATGTAGAGACATTTTTTATTTATTTCTACTGGTGTGACATTAGTTACATAGATGTAACCTTTTGGGAGGTTATGTAAGTAGCAGCATAGGGGAAATCCAAGTGGCCTCTGGACCATGCGGGGATGGGTGAGGGGAGTATAACTCATTCAGGGATTTTCTACATGAGGCTTTTAACCGGCACCTTTACTGAGTTTTCTGCTTCTGCTTTCTTTGCGGGGTTACGATCTGCACCTTCACACATGTTTTCCCCCTGGTGTTTTTCTTTCTCTGCCTCTCTATATGTTTCATTACATAGCCACTAGATGGTGCCATGGTATAGCCAAATTGCGCAGTTAGATGAGAGTCTTATTTCTCCATTTCTAAATAACGCCACACTTTCCTTGATCTAAAAAAAGATAAAAATGGTTGCAAAGAATGGGAGAGGCCCTGAAGGAGCCACCATGAGTGAGCAATCACAAGCATGTAATAAAAGCCTTGTGTAGAAAGGCTGTTAACTCTTGCTGCTGCTGTCTCAACCAAAAAAACCTACCTGATCCTGAAAAGACCATAAAGAAGGTGTCCGGTGAGCCCCTTCGGGGAGGATATTCCGCAACTGGGGTGCCACCACCGAGACGCCCCCCTCCCCAGTAGTCTGCCAGTGTTGCGCAGCGGTGTGCACCAGAGCCAAGGCAATACTGTTATCTCCAAGGCAGAGGAGCATAAAACGGAACCGGAAACCAGAGTGTGGATCACTAGATTAGTTGATCACCCGTGGGCCATCACAATGGAATGAGGGGGGTTGCTAAGGGAGAGTTGCATCTTTAAAGCATCTTTCTTTTATTTCTTAGGTGGTCATGGCTGGGGCTTTCTATCCAAATTATTTTACTTTTGGACATTACGACCAAGACATTGCTGTGAGGGAACTCTCAGGCAAAGATCCCGAAACGACTGTGGTGGTACGTTAATTACGTTTTGCGTAGTCCATACCATGTACGTGATGATCTCTTCATTGCTTTGATTTGATCTCCTCCTCGTCTTCTCCTGCAGTGTATTTAAAACTTAATATGAGGGTTCAGTTTTGCATCTTTTCATTTGTCACATTTGTATCCCATCCCTGTCTTCAAGGAATTCAAGGGGGCATAGAGGATTTCCCCCACGCCCCCGTTTTGTCCTAACAGCAGCCCTGTGACGTACATTGGGCTGCAAGGTAATGTCTGGTCCGAGGTCATTCGATAATTCTCTGCATAGTTTTATTCCGATAATGCTGAATTGGATAGGCCCGTGCCCTGATCCAGCTTGGCTCTTCTGACATTCCTTTGAGAGCATTCTTATTGTCCCGGAAGAGTGTCACAGGGAACGTAGGATCCTCCGGAGTCCCCCCGCCTCCGAGGCTGTAGTCACTGCTCTGCATTCTGGATGTCCACATCCAGCCTGGATGTCCACAGCCCAGCCCTGCTTTGTCTCTTATCCCCTTCCAAATTCTCCTGTTCGACATGTTCTGTTCCTTCTCATTTTTGTTTAATTTACGGAAGTGATTTGAAGAGACACCAAAGGCAGCTCTTAGCGTGACGCTTGCGCTCTTAGTTTTTACTCTCAATCCCCAAAGCGCTCCGCTGGACCAATATTAGATTGTCTCATCCTTCTCGCTTTATTTTTGCTTGGCACGAGAGGTGGGCAAGCTGTGGGCGAAAGTACATTGGCTAACAACGCAGGGAAGGGGATTAGAGTGGGCTTGTGAGAAAGGTGTGTGAAAGAAGCAAAGGCTGGGGGGGGAGCAGGTGGAAGGAGGGTGGAGCAGGCAGGAAGTGGGGACACAGAAATAGCGGAGCCAGCGAAAACCTTACACAGAGCCCAGGGGAAAGAGACGATGTTGTGTTGGCAGGAAAAGAGTGGACAGATGGCAGTGCTTGGGTTGCAGGTAGACTGGGTGCCAATGAGGCTACAGAGCTGGGGGACACATTTCACATTTCTATTTGGAACTAAGCAGCTAAATCTCTTCCTGGGCCTGTTCAGACAACACGCTAAGCCACGATTTGGCCACTAACCCTTTTGCAACACATGGTCAGTGAGCGTGTTTAAACTGTGATTGTGTAGCCACCATTTATTTATTTATTTATTTATTTATTTATTTATTACATTTGTATACCGCCCCATAGCCGAAGCTCTCTGGGCGGTTTACATAGGATTAAAACAATTAAAAACAATATACAAAAATTAAAACAGCAAAAACATACAACATACACACAATCTATACATTTAAAAACCACATCAACACTTCAAAAACTATAAAAACAAAACAAAACAAACCCAGGCTCCTCAGATATTGCCAAATGCCTGAGAGAAGAGGAAAGTCTTGACCTGGCGCCGAAACGATAACAATGTTGGCGCCAAGCGGGCCTCGTCGGGGAGATCGTTCCACAATTGGGGAGCCACCACAGAGAAGGCCCTCTCTCTTGTTGCTGACCTCCGAGCCTCCCTCGGAGGAAGCACTCGGAGGAGGGCCTTAGATGTTGAACGTAGTGTTCGGGTAGGTTCATGTCAGGAAAGGCGTTCCATCAGGTATTGTGGTCCCAAGCCTTGTAAGGCTTTATAGGTTAAAACCAGCACCTTGAACTGGGCTCGGAAACATACAGGCAGCCAATGCAAGCAGGCCAGAGTAGGTCTTATATGTTCGAACCTACTGGTTCCAGTTATCAATCTGGCCGCTGCATTTTGCACAAGCTGCAGCTTCTGAACCACCTTCAAAGGCAGCCCCACGTAGAGTGCATTGCAGTAATCTAACTTGGAGGTTACCAGAGCATGGACAACTGAAGCCAGGTTATGGTTAAGAGTAATGATTCCCACGACGTGCTTAAGCCATAATGTTTAGCTCAAAATGCTTAGCCACCGTGGCTTAGCGTGTCGTCTGAACAGGGTCACAGAGTTCTCTAATATCCACTAACTAGTGGACTTCTAAGGCTTTGTTCGCTGGTTTGCCTCAAACTACTCCCAACTTGTGGACGTTCCCTCTCTTCGCTCCTGAAATGTATTGTACAAAGAACGTTGTTGTCCAATCATCTGAGTATAATAAAAATCAAACGATTCTCTTTCAAATGCAAAAAAAACCACCTGCAGCCGTTATGTGTTCACACCTTTTTCTTAACAGTTGAAGAACATTCCTCCGTATGGCTTCCTCTACTATAAACAGCTGCAATCCCTGTTTAGACAGTGCGGCCAAGTAAAATCCATTTCTTATGATGGGACCAAGTAAGTGTAATTCTGTGTTTTGGAAGATATGGGCCTGAGGGAAGAAGGTGACATTTCTGCCACCTCCTTTTAAAAACTGAATTGTGCTGATTTTTTGAGCGCTGAGGCAAGGGCACAGAGTAGAGTGACCATATGGAAAGGAGGACAGGGCTCCTGTATCTTTTGCAGTCGTATTGAAAAAGGAATTTCAGCTGGTGTCATTTGAATGCATGCAGCACCTGGTGAAAGTCCCTCCTCATCACAACAGTTAAAGCTGCAGGAGCCCTGTCCTCCTTCCCATAGGGTCATCCTAGCACAGAGCCTCAGCCCTTGGGGCTCAATGTGGCCCTTCAGAGGTTCCAATCTGGCCCTCTTGGGTTCCCCAGAAGGCCACACCTCTTCCCCAGGCTCCACCCCCTTCCCTCCAACCACTGGTTGTTTAGTGGTTTCCCAGCTTTTGTACGTTTTTTGCCCCCTTCTAAAAGGTTGAAATGCCTCTCCTAAGGCTTCATTTCTGGCTGTAAGAGCTTTAAGCAATGATGTGCTGGTAGCTTTGGCTCTGCCCGCCACTGAAATGCAGCCCTCAAGAACTTCTCTGAAATTACATTCGGTCCTCAGGGTGAAAGAGATTCTGCATCCCTGTGCTAAAGGAGCAGCGTCCCTGCTTTCGTAGTCCTAATCAATCGTAGAGTTGGAAGGGGCCTATAAGGCCATCGAGTCCAACCCCCTGCTCAATGCAAGAATCCACCTTAAAGCATGCCTGACGGATGGTTGTCCAGCTGCCTCTTGAATGCCTCTAATGTGGGAGAGCCCACCACCTCCCTAGGGAATTGGTTCCATTGTCGTATTGCTCTAACAGTCAGCAAGTTTTTCCTGATGACCAGCTGGAATATTTTTTCCCTGTAACTTGAGGCTATTATTCTGTGTCCTGCATTCTGGGTTGATCGAGAAGAGATCCTGGCCCTCCTCCATGCAACAACCTTTCAAGTATTTGAAGAGTGCTCTCATGTCTCCCCTCAGTCTTCTCTTCTCCAGGCTAAACATGCCCAGTTCTTTCAGTCTCTCCTCATAGGGCTTCGTTTCCAGACCCGTAATCATCCTCGTTGCCCTCCTCTGAACCCCCTCCAGCTTGCCTGCATCCTTGAAGTGTGGTGTCCAGAACTGGACTCAATACTCAAGATGAGGCCTATCCTGTGCCGAATAGAGGGGAACCAGTACCTCGCACGATTTGGAAGCTATACTTCTATTAATGCAACCCAAAATAGAATTTGCTTTTTTTGCAGCCACATCACCCTGTTGGCTCATATTCAGCTTGTGATCTACAACAATTCCAAAATCCTTCTCGCTTGTCGTATCACTGAGCCAAGTATCCTCCATCTTGCGACTGTGCATTTGGTTTCTTTTTCCTAGGTGTAGTCTTGGCATTTATCTCTATTAAATTTCATTCTGTTGTTGTCAGCCCAGCGCTCCAGCCTAACAAGGTCACTTTGAATACCCAGAACACAGTTTTAACACGGCTTTTTGTTGTTGTTGTTAATCTCTAGAGCCTTTGTAGAATTTTCCCGGAATCCAACAGAACGCTTCAAAACGCTTCCTGCGGTGTACATGGCTCTCAAGATGTCGCAGCTGCGGACACGATTCGAACTTAATGTACATTCCCCTGTAGAGATTGAGGGGAAAATGGAAGGCGGAGGAAGTTCAATTGTGAGAGACACACGGTATGGCGTTAAGGAGGTGCATTTGATTCTCTACATCCCAGGGGACCATTTTGTTTCTGTTCAATACGTCTCCCTCAATCTTCAACTGTGCTTGCCTGAAGCACAATCCTACAGCCAATCCTCCTCAATATCTGAGGAGCCTGGGTCTGTTTTGTTTTGTTTTTGTAGGTTTTTTTTTTTTTTTTTTGAAGTGTTGAAGTGGTTTTTAAATGTACAGATTGTGTGTATGTTGTATGTTTTTGCTGTTTTAATTTTTGTATATTGTTTTTAATTGTTTTTAATCCTATGTAAACCGCCCAGAGAGCTTCGGCTATGGGGCGGTATACAAATGTAATAAATAAATAAATAATATAAATAAATACAGCCAGAGCTGTGGATGTTGCCAAGACAATTTCAGTTTTGCCATTGGTATAGAATGTGCAGAATAAGCCAATCTCCATATAACTTCTATGAGCGGTTGGGAAGTCCCACTGAGTTGACACGGGCAGCTTTGCCCATTCACTCCAGACTATGGTCCGTATGACCATAGGGACTAGAAACTTACTTTTCAAATGTAAACAAAAGCTAAAGTCAGTACTGAATTCTGGAGGGTGTTTGGTGCAAGCATAGGGCCTGTTCAGACAACACGCTAAGCCATGGTTGGGCCACTAACTCGTTTGCAGCAAACCATGGTTAGAAATGGTTCACGTGACATGCTAAGCCATAGTGTTTAGCTCAAAATGCTTAACCACCGTGGCTTAGAATGTTGTCTGAACAGGGTCGTAGAACCACAAAACAGTTTACCAAAAATACCAGAAAAATTAGTGATTTGAATTGAGTCTTTAAAGATAAGCAAACAAATTCCAGAAGTGTGAATGCTAAAGAAAAGAGCAAGCAGTGTGAATGCCTAAAATGTGAGAAAATGCTTGGCATTTCCAGGAACATGCTCTTACGATTTTTTGAAAATGTGTCCTTTTAATTAGATTTACAAAGCACCATACAAATAAAAAGATGTAGCTCTCAGTTGACTCTTCCTCTTGTCAGTGCAAAATCTTCATGTCTTTGGATGCTGGTAGGGCCAGAGTTATAGACTATCCACTGTGGATCTGAATTTCACCAACGTCTTGGGGAAGTCCAGTTTTGCATGCTCATAACTCCTGTGTGTGCTTAATTACAAAGCGGACCTTAACAATTTGTCCCGATGCAAGGAGACACCTAAAACTAGCACTGTTGTGGGCACGTGCTTTCATTCTGGGACAGCTCCCAGAACATTTCTTTTGAGGGGAAACTCCAGAATGCAGCATTTGGGTGATACTTGTATTCCATTTATTGTGCTTTCTATTTGCTTTTAGAGTGCATGTGGACTTTCAGAAGCATACAGTGGCTCCTGTGCAGAGGTTCAGTGACGATCTGGAAAAATTGCCCACCATAAGAAGCCTTGAATTGTCAATCAACGTCACAGAGGTACAGACACCTTAAAAGAGGGGTATGGAGCTCTCGGGCCCCAGGCGAAATCTGGTCTGCCTGGGCTTCCAGCCTGGCCCTCCAGTGTCTCCAGAAGGCCACGCCCCCTTTCTCCCAACCACCAATCATTGGGGTGGTTTCTTTGCTTTTTGTGCCGCTTTTTCTAAAAGGTTGAAGTGCTTATCCTATGGCTGGTACTTTTGGTATTTTGATCCCACCCCTTTTGCTTTTGGCCCCGCCCATCTCAGAACATGGCCCCTGAGAGCTTTTCTGAAATGGAATTTGGTCCCCTGGCTCAAAGAGGTTCAACATCCCTGCCTGAACATGTTAAACTGTCTACCACATCAGCTAGTGATGGTGGTGAATTTGAAAGTGGAAAAGAGATCAGCCACCACATTTTAGGTGTGCCGCTACACCCCCAGCCCATTTCCGATTGGACCATTCAGGCTCGTTTCCACTCCAGGCTTCTTGCCTGGGTTGGCTCCCGGCTGCTCCCTGTGTGTCCAAATGGGGGGGGGGGGAGTCCCGGGGGGGAGCACGGGATTTTTCCTGGTTCTCAGGAACCACTAAAACCCTGATTCTTTCACGGTCCTGGGAGTTCCCAGGACCACGGAAGAATGTGCCCACCCATCTCAGGTGCAACCGTGCTTACTCATGAGTAAGCGTGGCTGCAAACTGGGCACAGAGCTGTACTGCGCGGCTCTGTGCCCAGCAGGGAAGGGGGGGGACCAAGTCCACCAACCCCAGGATGGCCGGGGGGGGGGGGGAGATTTCACCCATGATTTTTTTAAAAAACAAACCTTTCAGTGGAGCACAAGAGCGCTCTTCTCTGGGTTAAAACAAAAACAAAATGGTGGCCGCGACGGCCCTGGAGCAGCCCGGGTCGTCGCATTTTGATGTGCACAGGAGCGACGAACCCGGAAGTGGCTACTTCCAGGTTTGCCCGCTCCCCGCCCTCTACACCCCTATGGTGTAGAAAGGGCCTCAGCGTTGGGTAAGGTGACTATATGAAAAGGAGGACAGGGCTCCTGTATCTTAAACAGTTGCATTGAAACTGCCTCTTGAATGCCTCTAGTGTGGGAGAGCCCACAATCTCCCTAGGTAATTGGTTCCATTGTCATACTGCTCTAGCAGTCAGGAAGTTTTTTTTAAGACAGATTCCGGCTGGACATTAAAAAAAACACGTCCTGACTGTTAGAGCAGTACGACAATGGAACAAATGACCATGGGAGGCCATGAGCTCTCCCACACTAGAGGCATTCAAGACGCAGCTGGACAGCCATCTGTCAGGTATGCTTTAAGATGGATTCCTGCATTGAGCAGAGGGTTGGACTTGATGGCCTTATAGGCCCCTTCCAACTCTACTATTCTATGATTCTTAGAAAAGGAAATTTCAGCAGGGGTCATTTGTATGCATGCAGCACCTGGTGAAATTTCCTCTTCGTCACAACAGTTAAAGCTGCAGAAGGTCTGCCCTCTTGACCAGATACAAAAGAGGGCAGGGCTCCTGCAGTTTTAACTGTTGTGATGAAGAGGGAATTTCACCAGGTGCTGCATGCATACAAATGACGCCTGCTGACATTCCCTTTGCTACGCAACTGTTAAAGATACAGGAGCCCTGTCCTCCTTTCCATATGGTCACCCTAACGTCAGGGCTTAAGAATGGTCCAGATCCCCAAGGCCACACACACTCCTTTCTCACCACTTCCTCCTTTGTGTTACTTGCTGGGAGTGGTGAGCAGAGCTCAAGGTTTGTCCTGAAGGCCAGTTGCAAGGTTTTGTGCATGAGTTACCCAGGCATAAGAACATAAGATGAGCTCTGCCGGATCAGACCGAGGGTCCATCTAGTTCAGCACTCTGTTCACACAGTGGCCAAACAGCTGTTGACCAGGGACCCACAAGCAGAACGCGGTGCAATGCTGTCATGCTCCGGCACAAGAGGTTTAGGTAGTGATTTCATAAAAACCTTATTAAAGAACCTTATTTCCAAAAGATATTAATATTAGCTAAGTATAAATCCTGAGATAATAAACGATGAAGACCCCCCCCCCCTTTTTTTTTCTTGCTCGCCATGGAGCTATGCAGGCATTCACCCTGCAGAGGCTGGTGGTTCTGATGACAGTGGGGCGGTGAATCCACTCCAGGTTTTAGTCAGAACAATAAAGGAGCTATCCAAGGCTCAGAGCCCCTTGGATAGCTCCTTTAGAGTTTTGACTGGCTCTTACTGAAACCCGGAGTGGATTCGCTACCCCACTGACACTGGAGCCACCAGCCTCCACTGCATTCACCTGCAACTTGGGTATGACCAAAGTGGGGATGGGACACGCGTGAGCCTGCACACCCTGGAAAGGCTCCAACAGTGTCCATCCGCTGCCATTACTTACGTTATACTAGTGGAAACCATGTTTGGGCAACACCGAACCCATTTGCTAGCATAGCAGGTTTCCCGAGGAAATCCGTCGCGCTTACCAATGATATTTATTCATTTCATTTCTGTACCGCCCAATAACTGAAGCTCTCTGGGCAATTCCCAACAATATATAAAAATTAAAATATACAAAATAGTAAAATACTAGACCTGTTCAAACAGCTGGCATAAATGCTCCATCATATGCTATTAAATGTCTGTGAGTAGAGGACAGTCTTTACCTGGTGCTGAAAAGATGACAGTGTTGGCACCAACTGGGCCTAAGTGGGGAGATTATTGTACAATCGGGGCCACCGCTGAGAAGGTCCTCTCCCTTGTTGCCATTTTCCGAACCTCCCTTGGAGGTGGCATGTAGAGGAAGACCTCAGATGTTGATTGAGGTGTTCAGGTCGGGAGAGGCGGTCCATCGGGTATTGCGGCCCTGAATTAAAACCTTTGGACATTGCACAAGCATTTTCACTAGTGCGATGTGAATCCTTCCCCCTGCTCTTAAATGTCCTCACATCCTCAGCTATGTCAGGAATTTGAGCTCGAAGGTTTCAGTAGGGGCTTGCAAGTGCATTGACTGCACTTATAAGCCCCTATTCAGATTTTCATGATCAGTGTACAGAAATTAGTGATGCAGCTGGGGGCACAGGGACGCTTGGGAGAGGGGCTGCTCCAACTTTAGTTATACCTGGGTTGTAGGCGAACACATGCAAAGAGCCCTTCTCTCCCCTGTCTGCCTTTAATTGACTCTTAACTGCCTTGGAAATGCTCTTGTTCAATCACAACCTGGGGCTTGTTTATATGCTCTAAATAACCTACTGTGGCTGTGCAGTTGCACCCCGTCGTGTATATGACGCAGCCGCCAACTCACAGCCACATTGGGCTTTTCTCCACAAAACTGCGCTTTTTCTAAGCGTCAATTTACTGCGACTTTTCCCATTGCTCCAATGCCACTACTGTTGTTTCTTTGTCTGTCAGTGGTGTCTTCTGTTCGGGTTTGCAAAGTGGGTGTACTGGGGAGGATCCCAGCATACGATAGGCTCAGGAATGCAGGGCAGGGGGTTAGTGAGATGTGGGTTTAAGAAGCACAAAGCCATGGATGTTTTTTTTTTAAAAAAAAAAAGACAGGCTAGAGAGGAGCGGAGGGGAGTAGCCCACATGGCTGGAAGCAGAGTCACCGCTGCATCTGGATCATTAGAACCTGAGATTAGCGACCAGAAAGGGAGCGGAAGGCAGGAGAGTCATAATGCTGGAAGCTATTGGTACATGGCCAGCATGCCCCTGTTTACATGGCCAGTGGCGCAATCCTGTTCAGTTATACTCCAATGTAAGCCCCATTTGCTCCCCATTCCCACTGTCTGAGAAGGGCGCTCCAATTTTTCCCAGGCAGGATGACCCACGCTCGCTCCTGCCATTTAACTCTTTTGATTCTGCTTCCCAGCAGCGATGCTACAGCGGTTTGGGAGAATCAGGAGGCTAGCGGAGTCATATAGACACTGCCCAGTTCCTTACCAGTAAGGGCTGGTATGTTCCACATTCTGGGACAATTGGGCATGATGAGAGCTGTAGTTTCCATGATGCCTTGCTACCCACAATGCACTCATCCGTACGCACGAGTATCTAGGGCCTCAGTGAAGTTTGGTCTCTAGAAACCAGGTTTGCTGCTATAAACCTAAGAAACGCAAAGCGGCTATTTGTCTGAAAATCCAGGCTCACATCACTCTGTGACTCGTTCACTCTTGCATTCACACATGCAAGTCATCGCTTGATGCTGTGATCAGCGTGGATGAACACGCATCTGTCAAGCAGACCTCAGGCACATCAAAACTGCGTCTCAAACTCAGCAAGGTCTTCTGTTTCTACAGCTGTTCCCAGTGACCCCCTTTCTAGAATTTTCTAGCACCTGATAATTAAAAGTCGATATTTGAAAATGTGCAAAGAAACAAGAAAATATTGCATTTCGCGTTACATTAACAAAAATGTTTATTTATTTTTTTGGATGCATGCCAGGTGGTAGAGGTTGGACACTTTTGGGGTTACAGAATAGATGAAAGAAGTATGAATTTCCTGAAAAACCTGTGTGCTGAAATCAGCGAGCTCGAGTTGACCCCTTTGCCGGTTCGTCCGTATCCAGATTTGGTGTGTTTGGCCCCATTTACTGAGTGCGAAAATGAGAGATATTACAGAGCCCAAATTCTGTATGTATCTGGAGAGAGTGCTGAGGTATGTTGTTTTTAAAAAAATAATACTTCATAGTATTAGAGCACAATTCAAACCAGGATAGTAAAAAGAAAAGGAAAAAACATGGCGGAATGAAGTTTCAACGGGTGGCATGCCTAAGAAAAGTGTACACGCTTTCCTGTTGCCTACATCATGGCTGCCAGCGATAGGGGCACCTGCCCAAAGGCTCCAGCCGATTTTACACAAGGGCTCCTTTTGAGTCCAAGCAAACCTGACAGCTGACTCACAATATGGCTGCAAAACCAACATGACCGCACTTCAATATGTAGTGGTCAACATGTGGTGCTGAGATGCATGGAAATCAAATGCTTCTGCTAATATCCTTGATCACATTCAAAGATTCCATGCCAGCACTGGCTATCCTGGCATTTCCTGGCACTGGCAAGGAGAATCCTGATGCGGTTGGGTGTATCCCTGTGGCAAGTCATCTGCCGGTGTCTCTGCCCCATGGGTACCACTTGGATGTAGTTTAGGGCAGTTTCATAAGCAGAGGCCATCAAGTTTGAATCAATCTTGCAGCTCTGAAGTAGGGGAAGGGTAGAATGCTGGTTGGGGAGAAGGATGGGGGGCGGGGGAGCTGGGGCCGGGGTTAGGGTGGAAGATGAAGTAGTTGGGCAAAATATGGATCATGCTGGCAAATCGGTCTGATTCCAGGTGGCCGTTTTTAAAATGACATCTTTAGGACGCCGCCTTACACTGACTCCCGTGCGCGCTCCGGGGTTTTGGTCACCCTTGAGCAATTGCGGAGCTCCTTCTCAGTGAACCTACCTCCTCACCGCCGTTGCTACCAGCTGCTATTCCTCCTCATACTCTTCCGTATCGTTGCTACTCCTTGCTTGCTTGCCAGCCAGGGAGCAAGGATGCTGTGGCATCTCCTGCTCCTTCTTCTCACTACCACCGTTGTCTGGCCCAGAGCGAGAGACAGGTGAGGAGCAAGTCCAGCAGCTCTTGTCAGTGGGCCCCTGCTGGTGCCCAGCCATGCCTGCCCTTGACAACGCCCATGACTGAATCAGGCCATTGGTTCATCTACCTTCGTATCGTCTGGCAGAGGCTCCCCAGAGTTTCAGAAAGGGGTCTTACCCAGCCGTATGTGGACATGCCAAGGATTGGCATGCCAGGGATCTGGGACCTTCTGCATGCAATGCATGTACTCTAGGACTGAGCCAAGGCCCTTGTGGCAGCTGTGCCATTCAGCGAGCCATTGGTGTGTGGCAGCTCTCCATTCAGATTGGCTGCTCTACCAGGGTTTGTTTCCATGCCAAGTCAGCATATTCCTGCCAGTGTTTTTTACTGAGACATTGGCATGCAGCCCAATGAAAGCACGCAAGCTGCGATTTCAGGTAGCCTTCACATCACCATCACACCATGAGCCACCTAGAGAGCTTTGGCTATTGGGCGGTAATGACCAATATATGAAATTATTATTATTATTATTATTATTATTAATAATAATAATAATAATAATATCATTGCTTTTCTTGATCGTGGCACAGTTTTTCTAGATGGACATGACAGACTTTGCCAGGTCATGCTGTCTTTTACTGATTCAGGAATTTCCTAACTATTGAGCATGTTTTGAGTATGACTGCTTTCTGGATGTTGGTGTGGATGTATTTTGGTAGGCCCAGTTTCCGAAGTGATGTGATGCCAGTGAGTGATGTGATTAATGGGATAATTGTGACTTTTTCCTGTTGCCATAGTTCTTTAAATTCCATGGCCAATGGTGTATATTTTTCTCTCTTTTCCTCTTTTCTGAAACATTTTTGTCATTCGGTATTGCTATGTCAATAAGGTAAGTGCATTTTTCTTTTTTGTCTGTAACTGATATGTCTGGTTGGTTGCAAGGTACTGTATTATTATTATTATTATTGCTACTACTACTACTATTTGTCCTGCTCTTTAATGAAGGTTTTGAGGACCACTTATGAACATCAGAATTAAGACAGTTCCTGCCTGCAGACTTATAATCTAGAAGACTTGACACAGAAGGAAAGGGGATTTGTAGGGAGGAGGAAAAAAGCAAACTCAGGCACTAGATTCTTTAGGAGCAATCTTATGGCCCCTAGACAGCATCTGCGAGGCCATAGGCTTTTTTGGATTCCCAGATCTGAGGTGAGAGAAAATGCTCCAACCTCAGACCCAGGAGTCTGATCTGCTACACTTTCCCCCTCGCAGCTGGATAGAACAGCGCCAGCTGACTCTACGAGCTTGCAAAAGTGAGCTCAGAAAGGAGGAAAATGGGGTGGTTCTGTGGATGGGGAGAAGACTGGGGTGGCTGGCTTACCGGGAATCCTCTGGTCGCCCACAGAGCCCCAGCTAGATGGGCAAAATTGCCCATCTAGTAAAAATTGCCCATTTAGTGAAAATGCAGGGTGAGAGGACTGCGAAGGTGACAATCACCTCCACACTCTTCCCATCCTGTGTAGGATGATTGTAAGCCTCCATGTCCAAGGAGTTACGTTGCAAAATTCAGTAGGTCATGGAATTGGATCTAAGCACAATGGAAAGGCTGCTGCTTCCCCTTTCTCTGATGTCCTCAGCAGTGGCAGTTGCTACTGGAGGGAGGGGAGCTCTCAGCTGGAGCTCCAGCAAGGCCTGACTGACACAGCCATTTTGAGTGAAGCAGTCCTTGACCTAGATGGCTGTCCCAATCCTAAAATGGCTGCCTTACTATGCAATAGGTTCAGTTTTGCGTGTGGTTGCTGTACTGAATTCGCAAGTTACCAGTTTTCTTCTATACTTTGGAAAATGGTCAACCTTTTTTTTAAAAAAAATGCTGTTGCTTTATTGTCCAGGTTTTCTATGTAGATTATGGCAATAGATCGAAAGTGGTTTTGGACCATTTACGGGAGATCCCCAGCCACCTTCGAGAGCTTCCCTTCCAGGTAATGTTTCTCTTAAGTTTTAATGAATGAAGGAACAGTGTCATATGTAAGCAGAGGAGGTGGGGGAACCTTGAAACCTTCTAGTCAGTGGAGGCTGGTGGTTCTTACGTCAGCGCGGAAACACCTTGGAGAGCTCCTTCAGAGTTCGGACTGAAACCCGGAGCGGATTCACGGCCCACTGACATCGGAGTGAGCAGCCTACGCTGCTTTCAGTTCAAACGTTCACTTTTTGGAAAATGCCTATTTCTTGGGATGAGTTTTGTTTTGTTTTGTTTAGGCTCTGGAATTCAAGATGCGCAGATTGCGGCCCTCTGCACAGTCCCTTGTGTGTGGGGAACAGTGGAGTTATGGCGCAAGCCAGAGGTTTGCTGCCTTGGTCAACGGCTGCGCTCTAATGGTGAAGATCTTTTCAATCGTGCACAGTGTCTTGCACGTGGAAGTGTTTCGGTACTCTGGAATGACGGACATTGTGAACATCTGCAACATCCTTATCCAAGAATGCCATGCTGAGTTGGGAGAGGACTCCTATGAATCAGTAGTACGTGTCTGTTCTTCCTCGTGGTCTCTGTGTATCACACATATGGGCTCTGTGCCTGCAAGGAGTTTCACTTGGGAAACTCCTATAGCTGAGGAGATTTTTGGCGGGAATCTTCACCCACCGTCCCAGTGTGCATACTACGTTGGGTTCACGCCCAGTTCTTCGTTGACCGCCGTTGTGGCAGCTTCAACTTAGGGACTTCTTGGTCTGGAATTGCACTGAGGCAGTGTTCTTCACTGTTTTATTTTCATTTTATTCTACCTTTTCAGTTTCTACGGTCCTGCTTTTCACTGGCGATCTTAGATCGCGCCGCGCCTCTGGGTGCATGACCGTTAAGGCCACATTGGTAAAGTGTGTCCATTGTGAGAGTAAGCTCCCACCCACAGGCGGACACTCTTTATGTGTTTGATGCCTTGGGGAAGGACGTTACTTTTGGGAGTTTCAGTTTTTCGAAGCTGTGATAACAGGGAAGGGAGGGGTGATGGCAAGAAGGGCAGGCTATGCTCAAGTGTTCTTTACTGCCAGGCCCAAGGGCCAGTGGCGCCTCCCAGCCACCTCAGGTACATCTCTCTGCTTCTCTCTGCTTCTCTCTCTCCCCCTGTCTTGGCAGGGGCTTGTTGTTGGCTTTAGCAGAGGGCTGGCTGATGTGATCTGGGCTACTGATGGAGGCTTCAGGGGTGGGGAGTCAGGAGACCTGTTGGTTGTCAGCTGTATGGTGGCAGGGCAGTTAACCAGCACATTGAATCCTGCCCGGAAACAAACCAGTAGCCAGTGAAGCCGTTGTAACCAGGAAGTCATGTACTCCTTGTAACCGGTCCTTGTCAATAACCTGGCTGCAACATTCTGGACCAGCTGAGGGTTCTAAACAGTTTTCAGCGGGATGCTATGTCGTGTGTGTTACAGTAGTCCAAACGAGATGTAACTAAGGCGTGTGTGACCGTGGCCAGATCAGATTTCTCTAGGAACAAGCTCAATTGGTGCACTGATTTGCCTCAGCTGTGCAAATGTACTGCTGACCACCACTGTACTAGTTGCCGCTTCTGAATCATCTTTGAGAGTAGCCCCATGTAGAGTGCGTTACTGTGATCTAACCCAGATGGTACATCCAAGGCATGTACCACTGGCTATGATTTATTTATTTATTTATTATATTTGTATACAGCCCCATAGCCGAAGCTCTCTGGGCGGTTTACATAGGATTAAAACAATTAAAAACAATATACAAAAATTAAAACAGCAAAACATGCAACATACACACAATGCACACATACATTTAAAACCGCTACAACAGCCCCAAAAAACTACAAAACAAGCAAACAAACAAACCCAGGCTCCTCAGATATTGCCAAATGCCTGAGAGAAAAGTCTTGACCTGGCGCCGAAAAGATGACAATGTTGGCGCCAGGCGGGCCTCGTCAGGGAGATCGTTCCACAGTTCCACCTGACTCGGTGCACACAATGAGTTGAGCCACTTGGCAGAATATATTACGTAGACATTTTTGCACAGTTTGCACAAATTTTGGTTGTAAATTCTGCAAATTTGCATAATTTGTGCAAACCACAACCATAATTTACGCAAATTATACAAACTTGCACAATTTGTGATCAAAGTTTGCGCAAAACTCTATTTGCGCAAATCTCGGCTAAGACCAAGAAAAAAGCATTGAAGTCCCCAGAACCCACATGCGGCCAGATTTCCCAGCAGCGGACATCCCCAACCTTGTGCTTTCTAGATGTGTTTTGCCAATGGCCTTTTTGCCTGTGTATGATGGGTATTGCAGTCAAACAGATCTGGAGGACACCAGATTGGAGACGGCTATCCTAGAACTATTCAGAGGAAGGGTGGGAGGAGGGCTAAAAGGAGATTCATTTAGTCTTGCATTTTAGAGTGAGTGAGAGGATTAACTGGCTTCAAGGATGCCCTCCATCCACTGAAGAAAACAGATTTTCACAGTAAGCCAAACTTACTCATTCTCTCTCTCTCTCACGCATGCACACACACATCTGTCAAAACCTCTTTTTTCATTTGTCTCTTAGCTTAGCAATGAAAACCTCAAGCAGTTGTTTTCAAAGCCAGAAGAGAACAGAGGGGTTGGAACTGCATCTCCCCAGAGCACCCCAAGAGAAGAAGAGAATCGCCTGGTTGAAATGTTATTGGAGAGCTGCTCTGCCAATAGATTTAGTGCACCATACTGCAAGGTAAGCTGACAAGGAAGGATGAGCTCCCCCCCCCCCCCCCAAGCTGTGTGTTATGGATCTCCTGAAGGGTAAAAGGCTGCTTTTCCATTTGTGCCTATTAATAACAAGTTGCTTCATTGTTCGTCATTAAAGCCTTGTGGAGGTTTTGTGGGGAGGGGTTTCCCCAATCTTCGCAGTGCTCATGTAAACCCTGGGGCTTACTGTTTGGGAGCCAGTAGTTGTTGGTGCAAGCAATTTTATGCATTAGATTATCTCAAATCTTAAGACGATAAAGGCTCTATTCACACGCAATACCAAACCATAGTTTAGTGTTACAAGAATCAGGCTAGGTGAGCCTTGGGCCCGCACACTCTTCCCCCCTCCTCTGGTGCACTCACAAGGAGGTGTGAACATTTCACAAGTGATATAAGATACCTTTGCCCAATTTCAGGCAACCCCTCCACTGCAGCAACATAAGACACAGCCCACAATGTTCAGTAGGTGTTCTTCCCCCCCCCCCCCCCCCCGGAGAGGATCTGGGGGTGAGGATAAAGGGCATTGCAAGATAGAGGCTGGGAGGGTGGGTGGAGATCCATTGTGTGAGTTTGCCTTCCATTCACACGAGGTGAGATTTCGCCCTTTATTTTTATGAGAAGCAATTCCAGAGTTAACTAACTGCAGTGTTACATTTGTTTTCCCTCGAAGGCAAGCCTGATTGGCCCATACAACCCCTACAGTTTGAAATTCAGCAGTCTGACCCGAGCTTCCAGGTTCAGGTAGGATGCTGTGTTGCAGCGTTTTGTCAACAACAATGGGGAAAGGCTTTTGCCTTCATGTCTGGCTTATGGATGTCTCCAAAGACTGGGGTCTCCAATGTCCAATGTGGCAGCTGACGTGCCCACAGAAACCTCTTGTGATGCCCACCAGTCCCCTCCTGGTTTTCATTCTACTGCAAAAGTTTTTAATTTTTTTTTTCCTGGCCTTCAGTGCCATCTTGATTTTCCAGAATGCCTCAGAGACATTCTTAGAAAATCAAAATGGGTGCCCGCTTTGGCATGGAGTGTGTTTTGTGTGCTTCTGATTACTCCCGTCTGCGGAACTGGTATTTTGCTATGCTTTGTGAGGACAAATATGTGATTTGGCATGTGAAGATCAGATCCCCATTTCTGCCTTGTTTGCAGTTCTTCTGCCAAGTTATCTATCTATCTCTGAGTCTCCTTACTTTGCCTTCTGTGAAATGGCTGCCGGAGCAGAAAGCTCTGGGGTTTCATGTTTTGGAGCTCAGATCTCACCTCTGTGTTGAGCAAGTTAGTCTCACCAGTGTGCTTTCGGGGAAATGCAAGTTTTGTGTCCGCCGTGGCAGCCACTTTGTGAATGGGCCGGAGCCCCCCATGGCAGCCATTTCTTGCAGGTGCCCATGACACTCTCTGAAAGTAGTCCTAATACATCCACCAACCTAAGTGTTTTTATATTTATTTTATTTTTTAATTTATTACATTTTTGTACTGCCCATTAGCCAAGGCTCTCTGGGCAGTGCACAATTAAAACCATGAAGTTCAACAAATATCACATAAACTTAAGATGTTGGAGGGGGGGGAATGCATGATAAAACCGCTGAGTTAAAATCCAGGGAAAAAGCCTGTGTGAAAAGGGTTTTCCAGAGGGCGGATGCTTTTACTCACATGAAGCAGAGCATAGGAGGTTTCTACTCACATGAGAGGTATTGTAATATTGAACAGCCCTGAAGAAGGACACTATTTGTCCGAAATGCATTGGTAGTATATATATTTCATTTTCATTAGATTTCATCCTCCGGTTCTACCCCTTTGCCTTTGGCTTTTTTTGGCTTCTTTCCTGGGGTTCCTTTCCTTTTTGACTCTTGACCGCTGCGGGAAACAAGATGCTAATCCAGGTGGACCTTTGGTCTGATCTAACAAGGCTTGCCTTACATTCTCCCAGCGTAGATGGGAGAAGCAAGCATGAAAGAACCATGATCCGTACAAGGTCATCCGTACAAGGTCATCCGTACAAGGTCATCCATACAAGGTCATGAGCTGGGTGTCTCATCAGGATCCTATAAAGCCAAGAATAACTCTCTGTCCCCTGGGACATTTTCCATTAGGGCGTGATTAAGAGAACGTAATCAAGTCATTGCTTGTGGGTCTCCCTTTGACGGTTGGCTAGTGTGTGAACAGAATGTGGACTTGATGGACCTTGGTCTGATCCAGCATGGCGTGTCTTATATTCTTATGTATGATTTTTAATGCATTAATTGGTCAAATTTGCATTCACTTCCACACAATCGAAGCGATCTGAAGAAAAAGGCATGCTTTCTGTGTTTTTAGTTTGGGGGCACATTTATCCCAATACGCACAATCTTGGTGGAAGAGGCTTGACACCCTCCATGAGAAAGATGGGTGAACGCCTCTTCTAAGACGTTTCTTGCATGGCAGAGGTTTTTGTCAATGCTTGTACATAAAATAATTATTTCAATTTTTTAAAAAATCTGTTGCCTGATTTTTTCATCATTTATAACAGGGCTGGGCAATTGGTTGCCCTTCATTGGACTACAGCCTGGTGCCCTCCAGCTGTTTTGCATTGTATTAAGTTGTATTCTTTTAAATATTTGTATTGAATTTTATATTTTTAGCTATTTCTGTGGCATTGTAGTCTTTGAACTGTTTGTAGTCCTCCCAAAGAACATTGGTTATTGGGCAAATTAGAACAACAACAACAACAACAACAACAACTCCCATAAGCCCCAACCAGCATGATAGATGGTATGGGGTTATGGGACTTGTAGTCCAAAACATCTGGAAGGCATCAGGTTGGCTATCCCTTATTTATGAGGCTTTGCCAATTAATCTTAATTGATTAAGCCTCATGGGGGGCCATAGAATAGTTTGGAGGTCAGAGACAGCGCTCCGACCTCGGACCCAGGAGTCTGAGCTCCCCTCCCTCTCACAGCCAGCGCGGAGAAAACTGCACCGGCTACTTCGAGGTCGCAAAGACAACCTGGAAGGGAAAGGTGAAGAGGGTGTGCCAGCGAGAGGGTTGGGGACGGCTTACGCTCTATCCCCAGGCCTCCACAAACCCCTTTTCCTCCCCCTCCTCGATGCCTCAGTTACATGGGCAAAAAGCCTGTCAAGTGAAAATTCAGAGTGGGAAGAGCGCAGAGGCGAATATTGGCGCTGCCGCAGCTCCCGCTCTGCTTTGGATGGCCGTCAGCCTCCAGGTTCAGAGGCGTAGAGCCATCCCCGCAGGATTGCGCCTTCAGTCTTGGAGTTATACCCAGTGTTAGTCTAACTTAAGTCCCGTTCGTATAAAGGATCTAGCAGAAGTAGTACTAACGTTGACTACAACCCTTGTCTTTGTATTAGGAATCCCCTGTAAAGCAAGTGTATAAACAATCTGTGCACTGCAAAGCTTCTTTTTTATCCCCCTCTAGAACAGTCTTGGTAGAGAAGGAGAGTGTAAACTCTGTTGTTGTTGCTGATGCCCCTGAGGATTCGTTCCAACAGATATTGGTTGCTGCCTCCATAACAGTAAATGCAACAGGTAAGCAGGGTACTGTTACAGCCCCCTTGTGCCTGCGCTGTCATTCTGTTTACCATCATAACTAACATTTGTGAAATCATTGCATTCTTTAAAATGGCCAATTATTATTTTTTGATGACAACAGGATCCACAATTTTGCTAAGGGAGACGTCTCTCATGCCTCATATTCCAGGTCTCCCAGCGTTGCTCAGCATGCTGTTTGCTCCTGTGATCGATCTCAGGTTTGTTCTCATTCCTAAGCAGTATGCTAGCAATCAGTTTAACCAATGCCCATGTGCAGCTTTCTTTATAGATTCCCCAGACAGGATCTGCTGCACTCCTTCCCATTTGCTTATTTATTTGTGTAATCCAGGGTCATATTTATTCCCAGAGTTGAGTGCGTTTTTTTAAAAAACATACACAAATTTCAGAATTTGCAAAAAATTAAATACAGGAATGGATGTTGCAAGTTCAGTTTCCTGCGAATCTTTGCTTTCACTCAGGGGTGCGGATCACATTTCTGCCTTGCAAAGATAAACTTGAAAGGGAACTGATGACAATCATCTCCTTTTCCACTTTTTAGTTTTGGGAGCTTCCCCAGAATCCGAAGCTGTTCTGCAAATGGAAAGATTCCTTCCGTTCGTGGAAAGGGACACTTAGGACCCAAACCCATTATGTCTACATAGGGCCAGTATCAGGTCATCTCGTAGGAAACTGCCACGTGGTGTTTTTTTCCTTACTCTTGGCCATTACAATGCTTGTCACTCTCTTTAGGGTTGATGAAAGCAGGAGGAGATACATTGGTGTCCTTTGTGGTTTGGGATGGAACCATTCTCTGGGAGTACCAGTCCTTCAGGACCATGACATGGAGCTTGCGTTTGATGCACAGATTGATGTGGATGACATAACACAGGTACAGCGCGCATGAGTTCAGATTTTAGAACTGGAATGTCGCATGTTGTTAATGTACTGCCCTTGGATTTCTTGGAAGTGACTCAGCCTCCAGCAGAGTTAAGAAAGTTGTCTGGCTTCAGTGCAGTGAATGCCTGGTCATAACCTGGAAATCATCTTGCATGTCAGAATCGGCAAACCATAGGCAGTATCCTGTACCTCTGCTGCACCTCTGCTGGCTCTCTTGCAGAAGCGGAACTGATTGTTTGCACAACAGGAGCTAGCAGTTCCAAAAATAAGCCTAGCAATGAGCAGCAACGCTCATTTATGGAACATAGCAGGTTGCTGGAATTCCCTTCTGCGAGCTTCGATGATCTGCACTCTTCTGGAAATGAAGCCTCTGGTATTGATTGCTCCTGTGTAGGTCCTGCTAGTGCACAGACCGTATTGGATACTATCCTGTCAAAAAAGTGACAGCTACCCCAACCTTGGGTGATTTCCATAAATTTTTGGCTTGGTCTACACATGCAGCAAAATGAGGTGGTAGAGTACTGGGGTGCTTGAGTGGAATGTACCGCTTTGCTCTGACATTTTTCAATGCTCCCCTTACAACCCCTTGCAAGCAGAGAAGTAGCAGCAGGCCAAAGGATGGGGATAGGGACTTTCTCCTTGCTGTGCTTATTATCCTGTGTGCAGGACGCTTAGCACACAGGATAATAATCTCTTGACTATTCTTTAGGCACCAGGTGAAAGCTGTCCTATTCTCCCAGGTTTCGACAAGATATAATTTCGCATGGTTTTCACCAGCTTATTAAGACAAATGCTGTTTTGCTCTTGATTTTGGTAAAAATACTTTGCAGAAATATTTTGTATTTTGTCCTTGTATTGTGTGTTAATTTTGCATGTAAACTGCCTTGGAGACAAAAAGAGAGGCTGTGATACTGCAACTACTTAGCTGTGAGAAAGCTTCATTGACCTTAGTGGGTCTTCTTTCTGAGTAGTCATTTATAGACTATAACTATTTTAAGTGAAATGAATGAAGTCCTGTTCTGTGGGAACCAAACCAAGCTGATGCTTACTCAGCCTTGTTACTAACAGGCTAAAAGTTATTAGCCTGTTAAATATATATATATTCACCTACTTTTCACTCATAAGAAGGTCGTGTCCTAGGGGAAAAAAGCATGGTAAAAGAAATTGCAAGCTAGAAGCACAATGGACTAATGAAGGAGAGCGCTCCATTTCTCCTTCAGTCTTCTACATTTCCATACTGGACATGGAGGAAGTTAAGACTCTTCCTCCATGACCAGCAAGGAAGCTGTACATGCACTCCCTCACTAACATGCTCCCTTGCCTGGAGGGAGCTCCACCTGCTCGTCTGCCTAGAATTCCTGATCACCAGTGACAACCAGGGGAGAGGTTAAGTACAAGACTATGCTTTTGAAGAGAAAAAAGCTGTAATATTGAAAAGAGGGGCTGTGCACTAAGTCAGGAAGGACCTGGACTGGACACCTAAATCAATAGCTATGCCAAATTACTGGAATGAATCATTTTGAGCCTGCTGCTGCTTCATCCTGTGTTGCTCCTGATGTTGAGTCTGAATGAGGGAAGCAGTTGAATATAAACCTCACCATCATTAGGGCACGTCAACACTGCAAATGTAAGCCTGTTTGAAACTGGTTGAATGGTCATGGCTTCGCCCAGTAAATCCAGACATGGTAGCTTTCTCATCATTAGCTCAGCCTTGCAAGTTACTCCATAAACTGTGGTTTAGTTCATATACCATGAAATAACACCCTCCCTGTCCAATTCAATTTGTCTGGAAGAGAAAACAGAACCAGTTCTCAAAGTAGTCAGAAGTTTTCTTGCCACATTGCCAGGACTTAATCTGTACTTGCCACAGGTAACCGGGCAAGTGACTATTTACAAACCTGGTCAGAAAAAGGGAGAAACGGCTCAGGTTGAGAAATATTTATTTTCACAAAGCCCGACATGTTTTGGCCTATATGTTATTCAAAGGCCTTCCTCAGGGGTTTGCTAGAAGATAGTGTCTGCAGAATTTCATCTAGCAAAAAATTGTCTCTTGTAATCATCTATGTCGCATTTGAATAAAGTACCGGCCCAAATGCATCGAGCTTTGTGAAAATAAACATTTTGCATCCTGAGAACCTGTTTCTCCCTTTCTCTTACCTGTGTTGGATGTTCTCTTTGTTTTGTGTGTGTGGGGGGGGGAGGTATTTACACACCTGGCCTACTGCCCCCCTCTGCCCCCCACCCTGGCACACACAGAATTACAATTTCCAAGAATATTTCATTGGGAGCCATGACAAACCAGTTTCAGATCTATTTAGAATTGACACATTGTTCGTTTTGATGGACAGTGTGGTTGGAACACAGTCTCAACCAACCGAAACAAATGTAATCTTTCTTTTATCTGCAATTGCAATGAACAAGTGTGGAAATTGCTGTCAGGTGCATAACTCAGTATCCTGTGAATCTGTCACATTTCTTAGGAAGATAATGAAGTGGAGATGGTGGCCCACTTTTAGATTACTAGATGATGTTTCTGAAGCCCAGGCAATATAAATAACCTAAAACAAAATAAAACAATATGGTTTTACTTTTTAAGAATGCCGTAAGTTTTATGTGCTACCTTATTCTTAAAAGGAACTGTGGCCTTCCTGCAAAAACTTCAGAATTGTCTTCTGTTGGGTTGGTCAAAATCAAGGACCTGCCTTCTTTACCTTTTGAGGCAGTTTTTGCTGTTATTCGCACTTCTTTCAAATCCTCAAGTTGAATTTTGACTATATGCAAAAATATTTAAATGTGATTGATTAATCAACTACTTTCTAATTGATTAGTCAAATGATTGCTTTGATTGATAGCTCTACTTTAAAAGTGTTTTGTATTTAATTAAGTAATTTTGTTAAAAGCCAGTTAGTTTGTTTAATTTTGTTTTCTAAACAAATATGTTCTAGCCCTACTGATTTCCCCCCAAATCACCATCTTTTTCACAGATAAACATTCTAAGGCTTGCCATTAATAAATTAGTCTCTGACAGCCCAAACGGCTTGCTGAATTTTGGTCAAGAGAGAATTTCCCAGTTGCAGAATGCTGTTCGTCAGAAGCTTTTAGGGTAAAGTTGCCTTTTTTCCCCGTTTATAAAATATTGTTGTTTTTAAGTCGATTTCTATTATTAACAATTAAGTCATTTGAAAAACCGGACATTTCTCTCATCTCTGTTGTGATAGCAATCTTGTTACCTAATCATCTATGTCTTTGCATAGTTTTAGACAAATTGATGTTTCCCCAATGGTAGTTCTGGGCTAAGCCCCCTCCCCACCACACACCCACCGCTTCACTGCCACATTTTCAGGCCATGAAAGTGGGAGTGGCATTTCAGCAATGGGGTGCTGGTGGTAATATGTACTGGTCCTCCTCCACCTGCCATTCAGCTGATGGCCCTCATTTTGTTTTGGCCAGAATACCCTGTAACATCATTCCAGGGCATTATGGACACAACAAAATAGCATTTGTCAGCCGAATGAAGAATGGTGGCATGCTGGTGAATGTCTCCCGCTCCACTTCCCAAATTCACCCCCTACTCCTATCAATATGAGAACCATTCAGATTTGACTAGAAGTTCTCATTTAAGAACTTTCAGCCCAGCTCTAGTGACAGCCTCATATAAAAGGACAACCCCTGCTGAAGTCTTGCCCAAATGAGGAAAACTAAAGGGAGCACAAGCTTGCACAAAGGAGATGCAAGCAGAGATGCAAAAAGCATTTTGAGGAGCATATTGGTAACATCAAAGTAAACAATAAAGAATTCTTTAAATATATCAGAATCAGGAACGAGCTAGGGAGACAGTTGGACTGTTGGATGACAATGGAGTTAAAGGAGTACTAAAGGGAGGATAAGGAGATTGCAGAGAAGCTGAATGAATTCTTCACATTTGTCCTTCACTGCAGAAGATATAGGACAGGTACCTGTGCCTGAACTGGTGTTTTCAGGAAGGGAATCTGAGGAACTGAGGCAAATAGTGGAGACAAAAGATGAAGTTCTCAACCTCATTGAAAAACTGAAGGTTAATAAATTACCAGTCCCAGACGGTGATCTTCTAACCAAAATACGAATCATGTCCCTGATACCAGAAGACTGGAAGACGACCAATGTAACACCAGTTTTTTATAAGATATCCAGGGGGAATCTGGGCAATAAACTGGTTAGCTAACCAACTGTTCCAGGTAAATTGGTTAAAAGCATTATTAAAGATGGAATGAATAAGCATATAGAAGGACAAGCCCTGATGAAAAAAGAATCAACACGGCTTCTGCAAATGTAAGCCCTGTCTCACTAACCTTTCAGAGTTCTTTGAGAGTGGCTGGAAAGGGTGATCCAGCAGACATTTTTAACTTGGGTTTCCAAAAGTCTTTTGATAAAGTCCCTCACTAAAGACTCCTGAGCAAACTTAGCAGTCGTGGAATAAGAAGAGAGGTCCTCTTATGGATCACTAACTAGTTAAAGAACAGAAAGCAGAGAGTAGAAATAACTGGCAAATTTAGGGGATGAAAAATAGCAGGGTACCAAAAGAATATGTATTGGCACCAATTCTTTTCAACATGTTCATAAATGATCTGGGATTGGGATTGAGCAGTGAAGTGCCCATGTTTGCTGATTACAACAAATCGTTTAGGGCTATTAAAACAAAACGGGATTATGAGGAGCTCTCCAAACTGGGAGAATGGATATCTAAATGGCAAATGCAGTTCAATGTAAACAAGTGTAAAATTATGCATGTTGGGGCAAGAAATCCCAACTTCTGAGCTAGCAGTGACTGAACAAGAAAGATTTGGGGGTTGTGGTGCAACACTCAGTGAAAATATCAACCCAGTGTGTGGCTGCTGTAAAGAAGGCAAACTCCATGTTAGGCATTATTAGAAAAGGAATTGAGAACAAAACTGCCAGTATCATACTGCCTTTATACAAATCTATGATGTGTCCATAGAATATTGTATATGGTTCTGGTCACCGCACCAGAGCTGGGAAAAGGGCAGAAAAGGGCAACTAAGATGATCAAGGGGCTGGAGCAACTCCCCTATGAGGGAAGATTACAAACAGCTGGGGTTGTTCAGCTTTGAAAAAAAGGAGGCTAAGAGGAGAAATGATAGAGGTATACAAAATTATGCATGGTGTGAATGTGGCTAGGGAGACATTTTTCTCCCTCTCCCATGATACTAGAACCTAGTGGGGTCATCCCATGAAGCTGATTGATAAGAGATTCAGGACAAATAAAAGGAAGCATTTCTTCAGACAGTGCATGGTCAAACTAAGGAATTCACTACCACAAGACATAGTGATGGCCACCAATTTGGATGGCTCTTAAAAGGGGATTAGACAAATTCCTGGAGGAGAAGGCTGCTAGCCCTGGTGGCTCTGTGCTACCTCCAGTATCACAGCAGTATGCCTATGTACACCAGTTGCTGGGGAGCATTGGTGGAAGAGTGCCATTGTGCCATGTCCTGCTTATGGGTCTCCTGTCGACAGCTAGTTAGCCATTGTGTGAACAGAATGCTGAACCCGATGGACCGTTGGTCTGATCCAGCATGGCTCTTGTTACGTTTGTACTTTTAAAAAATAAGAACTTCATTTTTAATGCTGTTACCCACCCTGATCCTGCAGGGGATACAGTGGAACAAAAATCTAATGAGGGACAAACTTCACAAAAAGTAACTCAGCCCTGGAGAAGTAAAAAAAAACCCTAAATGTATCATTATGTATTCAGGGCAGTTTGTACATCTGCAGCTTAAGTTAATTGTATTTACCATATGTCATCACTACTTATGAGGAAACAACATATTTGAAAAACATGTCTAGACAGAATGAATTAAAATATGTGGCGGCCGTACTTTGCACAGCTCTAGGAGACAGGAGTTGGTAGGCAGGGAGTCTGTAGTAATCGAGTTGCCACACACTACAAAACATTCTAAAAATAGCTCAGATTATATCTAAAGATGAATAAGGGTGCGTGCATGTAAAGATGAACACTGGGAGATGAATTTAAATTACGATGTTTTAAATGCGTGTCTTGTCAAAATGCTCTTAATAAATGAGTTCAGTTAGTACTTGAATTTGGGGGAGTGGCCCAGCAGAGGGGTCCTTTACCCCTTTAAGGCCGCTGCTGGGATGATTTGGCTGCAATTGGGTGTTGTTGTTGGAAGTGGGGCTTGTGGATTTGATTTAAAGGGCCCTTTCTCTCTCCCCCACTCCCATTTCAGTGGGCTGCTGATTTCTTCTCTGAGAGCAGCTTCCTGATTTAAGATAAGGTTGGCAACTCACAGCCCTGGAGACTCCCATCTGGCTTGCAGTATACCCCCTTCCCACCCCAGCCATTGGGTACCTCAGCTACTTTCTCCCTTGCAAGTCAAGATGTCCATAGAGGCATCTCAAATTCACCCTTCCCTCTCCATTGGCAAAGGTCTCCCTTCAGGCATGGGCCCACCAGCATCGTGCCAGTGAGCACCAGTATGACTGCAGCCACCTCTCTCTGGGCCTCTGCCAGGCTCTCTGCCACTCCTGATTTTTTAAAATAGATTTTTATTTTTTAGACTGGGAGGCTGGCATGCTGCAAAGCAACGTGTCAACCTCAAGTTCCTTCCAAGAATGCTTCTAGGTCTCCAGGTCAGCTCCAGAACTAGTCTTAGAAAATAAAAATGCCAGATGGTTACAGCCCAATACTTCATTTTGAAGTGTGTCCAGTCATCGGGGGGAGTGGGGGAGGGAAAGGTAAGCTAGAGACTGGTAGAGAGTATCCCAGGGTGGGAAGTTTGTGTATGGTTTGCTTGTTGTTTTATTAGGTGCATATGTGTGTGCGTTTCTCTGAGCATCACCAGATCGTTATCTCTGAAATGGTTGTTTTGTTGTGCTTTGTGTGTGGGGGGAAATATGTGACTTGATATTTGGTCCTCAGACTGTACTCTGCCTTATAACTTGGCCAAAAAGCGCTTGGTTCCTGAGCCTCATCAGTTTGCCTCCTGTGAAATGGGTGTTGGAGCAGAAAACTGGATTCGAAATGGTGGTTTTGTATTTTGGAACTCAGCCCCCACCTCTGCCTGGGCAAATTTTCTTTCTGGGAAATGAGTATTTTGCAAATCAGTGCCAACCCATAGTCAACCCATAATCTGGCTTGTCATGATGTGTGAACCAGGTCTTTGCTGTTGGGGTTGTTTAAAAACATTTGTAATCTGTTTGTGGACAGTGGGAGAGGGTTCCTGCCAAAGCATTTTCCTCATCTATAGAAGTTTCTCTTAATCAAAGTGATTATTATTGTGAATGCACAGTTTCAGGTGAGCAACCTGCCTTTCCAAACACCTCTTTGTCACACATTATTTTATTATTATTATTATTATTATTATTATTATTATTAATTTATATACCACCCCATAGCTGAAGCTCTCTGGGCAGTTTACATAATTTAATTGGAATACATAAGAATTACTAACTGGGAAGTGTGAAGTTGGTCAGTTAGTCAAACATATCCCTATTATGAGATAGGTAATATTTTTATCTGGTGTGTTCTGCAAAGAAGTCTGTCTCTAGAATGTTTAGGAATTGCAGTGAGTTTTCCATTTAAAGAAATGTATCTCCTATTAATATGAGTTTTCTTACTCATGATAACTTTCCCTCCCCCAGCCTGATTTGCAAATCGAAACCTCGTCAAGTAATTCCTCCGAAGTGGTATGCAAGCCCATATGAATGGAGTCAGGTAAGGTTTGTCCCCAAATTTAAAGCCTATTAGCATAACACCAAGCCATGCAAATGTGCAAAAATCCGGAGAGGGGTCTGACCTCGTAGTG
Source organism: Anniella stebbinsi (assembly GCA_029215795.1). Lineage (NCBI taxonomy): Eukaryota > Metazoa > Chordata > Lepidosauria > Squamata > Anniellidae > Anniella > Anniella stebbinsi. The sequence continues at coordinate 357,875,817 of JARDYH010000001.1, forward strand.
GGAATGTTTTCAAGAGCAAATCAAGGAAGCCGTTATTTTCTGTTTAAGCGAAACTGTAAACAAAACGTTTAGCTCACCTGGATTTAAATTTTCTAGCACTACAGGAAACCGGATGCTATGGCTTCATAGGAAAGCTCATAGCTCAGTGGTAGACCACATGTTTGCATTCAGAAGGTACCAGGTCCAGTCTCTGTCATTGGTATAGAAATGAATTAAATAATAATAGAATATTTTTTAAAAAAGAAATCACGCTTTATTATAATGTTGTATTATATAGTGTTTATAAGGTTGTGTATATATGTGTGTGTGTGTGTGTGTGTGTGTGTGTGTGTATATATATATATATATATGAATGAATTGTTGTGAACCATCCTGTTGGGCAATACAGAAAGGAAACAAATATTAAAAAATAAACGAAATAATTTCCAGAAAAAGGTCAAGTAGAAGATGATATACAAGACCTCTGCATAAGAAGAGCCATGCTGGAGCAGACCAAGGATCCATCTAGTCCAGAATTCTGTTCACATAGTGACCAACCAGCTGTTGACCAAGGACTCACAAGCAGAACATGATGCAACAGCACCCTCCAACCCATGTTCCTCAGCAACTGGTGTATATAGGCTTACTGCCTCTGATACTGGAGGTAGCATATAGCCATCAGGGCTAGTCGCCATTGATAGCCTTTTCCTCCAAGATTTTATCCAACCTCCTTTTAAAGCCATCCGAATTGGTTGCCATCACTACATCTTGTGCTAGTGAATTCCACAGTTTAACTGTGGTACCCTGGAGAGTCCATGCCAGTCCAAATAGACAAATCATCTGAACTGATATAAGGCAGCTTCATAAACTGGGGGAGGGAGGGACCAGAGCTTCGTGGTAGAACAAATGCTTTACGTGCAGAAGGTTTAGTCACTGGCATCTACAGTCAGGAAGCAAGTGATGGGAAAGACCCTGATCCGAGTCCCTGGGGAGCCACTTCTAGTTAGAGTAGATCAACTTTCCCCAACCTCATGCCCTGCAGATGTGTTGTCCGCAACTCCCAACATCCCCAGCCATCCCTTGACCATTCCCATGCAGGCAGGGAATAATGGAAGTTGCAGTCCAAGACATCTGGAGGACACCAGGTTGGAGAAAACCAGAGTTGACAACACTAGGCTGGGTTTGGATGTATTTCACGCACTCGGTCTTGAGTGAGATGGGACAGTGCCATGGGGGACTTGCCTTCCATGTAACTGCACTAGTTTGCCTCAGCATCTTCTGGTGTGTTTCTAAGCCCAGTTGCTGGTTTTGACCTTAAAAGCCTTAAACAGTTTGGGACTAAGTTACTTGAAGACCGCCTTTGTCCATATCAGCCTGCCCGCACTTAAGATCAACAAGAAAGGCCCTTCTTGTTTGCCCACCTGTGAGAGCTATTAGGTAGGTGACCACTCATGAGAGGGCCTTCTCTGCAGCAGCCCCACATCTCTGAAATAAGTTGCCATTGGAGCTCTGCCATGCTCCATCATTGCAGACTTTTAAGAAGGCCTTGAAAACATATTATTTTACTCTGGCCTGTTGTTGTCATTTTCATTGCTGATTTTGTTGTTGGTTTTTATTGCTTTTCTGTTGCTGGTCTTGTGTTTTTATCACTTTTAATATTGTATTCGTTTCATGTGTTTTATTGTTATCAACACTTGACTGGTAGTGGCTCTTCCTGGTTTCAGGCAGGAGTTTTTCCTGCCCCATCTGGAGTTGCCAGGGATCAAACCTGAGACCTTCTGAATGCAAAGCTGTTGCTCTACCATTGAGCTTCGCCTTCCCCAGCTCATGAACTATGTGTTGCTCACCTCAGTTTTCAGCCCTCAGTACTTGCATGTACTAAGGTAGGACTTTTTGGGTGTTGTTCATATATTTAGTCATTTCTCTCTCACTTTTTTTGCCCTATTAGCTGAGGCCAGAGCTTCTTATTGACCCGTCCAAACATCAGGACGCAAGAGGAAGGAATGCCTCCCTGTACCAGTTGCATAAGTTGGTTTTGTTAAACGCCTAAGGCTCCAATGCTAAGCACACTTGCTGGAAGGAAGTCCCGTCCTATCCCAAGCGTATATAGGATCAGAATGTTAACTGTTCCTAGAAGAACATAAAATGTGAAGTTCTCAATTTAATTATTTTATCTGTTTTCCTAAGTGACTCCTTGGAGCTTTAAAAAAAAAAGGTGCATTATTTCAATTTGGAATAACTCGAGCGTTGTTCACATGTTCGCCATCTCAAGGGCTAATGCAGCCTTCCCCAACCTGGGGGAGGCTGGGAGTTAAAGTCTAACACATATGGAGGACCCAGGTTGGCGTAGGCTGGGCTAATGCATAGCACTGCTGTCCCCTGACATCATGTCACCAGACACTGTCCCTCTGACTCCTGTCTCTTGGGAAAAGTTCTGAAGAGATAAGACAGCTGTACTAACATATTCTTCTCCATGTAGTCGGGAGTCTCAATCCTGCAGTGTTTCTAACTGCGTAGAGAAGACACCATGGGGACAGCCATCTCCATCTTCAGATTTTCGCCCAATGTGCAGAGGTCGGAAGGGGTGGAGTCAGGCAGGTTCAGAAATGGTGGGATCAGGGCTGTAGGGTGCAGTCATGGGTTGGGGGGCAGGGACAGCCCCCTTCCTTTCCCGTGGATTAGTCCTCTACACAGAAGGCTCACAAGTGAAGAGGGTTCTGTTGTTTTCCCTTTACGGATTTAAGGAGACACATAAGTTGCCTGTATGGTTCAGATTCTTACAATGACTTGTTTTGACAGTGTGGCTTAACACGAGCTCATTTCTTCAGAGAACCAAGTGAGAGAAATATAATTCAGCCGCTTCAGTTTAACTCTTTAGTTAACATTCCCAACAGCCACATTAGGAAGGTAATGTTTGCTTTTGCATTTGTCTTACAGTGCACTGAAATGTTAAGTGTTCTGTTTAGTAGTTTCTTCCTGTTATTTGCTCTACGCTAAATTTCTAGTTTGCGTTGGAAAAAATAAAGCCGCTGGACATAATGCGCTGTGGGTTTTGTGCCTTTTAAAATACGTTATATCTAGGGCGACATAATAACAAATAAGCATTGATCAAGTCAAATCTGTTGCTCTTTTCCCATCCACACAGTTTCCTAACTCATAAGAACATTAATTTTGAGCTATTTATTGTAAATTCCAAAACATAATGGGTTGTAACAGTGATGCCCGAGAGGAAGATATTCTGCCAGCGGTGCTGTTCTGCAAAGACAAGAGCTAGATAGAGACTGCACAGCAAAGACTTAACTCAGGCACATATTCCTAGAGATTGTGCAAGAAATTGCACAATGGCTTGAGCTAACAACAGCACCCAACTGGATTTCAGTACTCTTTGCTCTTGCAAGGATCTTGCGCCGAGTCGGACAAAGCAGAAGGGCACCTCCATGTCTAACCCTGCAATCTACCCATCTGTTTTATATTCAGTGATAACTAGAGATGTCTGAGAACTCATTTGTTTGTTTTTGATCAGGATTTAGCCAATTAGCACCTCCTGAGTCAAACTCCACACATTTCGGAACTTGCAATGTAATTCATGATTTTAAAAAAAAATGCATTCAACCGCATGCATGCATTTGAAAAATGCGCACAGTCATGCTAATTCATGGGAGAAGAATGCGTACGTTTCAAAGATGCACACAATTGATATTTGAGGAAATATGCACCAAAATGCACAGGAATTTTCATAACCCACCCACCAATCCCCGATCACAATTTGATACAGACATGAGACAGAATGAGCTTCAAGGTGGAATTTGAACAACTTCAAAGAAGTTGAGTTTTGCTTCTACTCACATCCCTAGCAATGGCCAGCTATGTGCTACAGTGCAGTATTGCTTCCAAAAGTGACATACGCTCCTGGCATGAATAGCAGCCACATGAAGTGGAGTGGGAGGAGATTTTCATTAGGAGCGTAGCAGGGAGAAACAGCCTACAGTCCTGATGAATATCTCCATCTCCTGTTCATAGAATTTATTTATTTATTTATTAAAGAAACAACAGCAAGTAACACATTGAACATCTTGTTTGGCCCTTGGGTGCATTGTTACTTTCTTGTCCACGTAGACACAGCTATGTCACATTCATAGCCAGTGTGGTGGTGGTGGTGGTGGTGGTTGGAGTGTTGGACTCGGACTTGGGAGATCCAGGTTCTAGCTTCCCACTCAAGGCATGCAAAAGGAAGAAATAAAATTATGCATGGTGTGGAGAATGTGGCTAGGGAGACATTTTTCTCCCTCTCCCATGATACTAGAACCTAGTGGGGCCATCCCATGAAGCTGATTGGTGGGAGATTCAGGACAGATAAAAGAAATGACTTCTTCTTTACACAGGGAATAATTAAACTATGGAATTCAGTACCGCAAGATGTAGTGATGGCCACCAATTTGGATGGTTTTAAAAGGCGGATAAATTCCTGGAGAAGAAGCTATCAATGGCTACTAGTCCTGATGGCTACCCTCCAGTATCAGAGGCAGTATGCCTACATACACCAGTTGCTGGGGAACACGGCTAGTAGGGTGGTGTTGCACTCGTATCCTGCTTGTGGGTTCCTGGTTGACAACTGGTTGGCCACTCTGTGAACAGATTGCTGGACTAATGGACCGTTGGTCTGATCCACCATGGATCTTCTTATGTTCTAAGCCACTGGGTGACTTTGCGCCTAACTTAATTCACAAAATTGTGAGAATCAAACGGAGAGGAGGCCATGTAAGCCACCTTGGGTTCCTTTCAAGAGGAAAAAAGGCAGGATATAAATGTAATAATAAAAATAATAACAATTTAAAATAATGTGGTCAGAACATAGCAGGATGTACACACACTAAAAAGGTGCCCCAAGTGTGGAGAGTCGATTGCAATTCAATATGTAGGTTACAGCAATGACTGGATAGTGCTTAAAGCTCTCGGTCTGCTGTGCTTTCTGTCTTTGGACCTGGAATGTATCACCGATTGTCAATAGCTGGAAGGGACTGCCTCATCCCTTACGCACACACACACACACACACACACACACAATATCACTTTGTACTATTGTTCAGATTCAGTTGTAAGTTTTTTGGGGAGGCAACCTTGGTTGAAAAGCAGAGTATAAACATAATTAAACAATATGCTTTAAAAAAGAAAACAAGCTTGCAGCAAAGACACGTGTATAATACAAGAACACCCTCCTGAAAACTGGCATTGACTGGTTTCGTGATAAACCCAGGGCCTGCCCTGCATGATGTGAAATAGAGCCCTTTGCACCATTTTCCTCTACATTCATCCAATAAGGCAACAATAACCCTGCAGGAGTATTTGCTGCTATGTCCAGTCTCAAAAATACACATGCTGCTTTAAACCTTTTGCGTGCCCTTGTGGGATTTCTGGAACACAGTCTCTTTTGGGCCTTTAGGACTTGCCCGAGGGGTGTCGTGATTAGACCTGTTCCCCTTAAGCCGGGGGAAGGCGTTTCTGGCGATCAATCGGAATCAGATTCTGAAGCAGAAGAGACAGCGCCAGAACCGTACCAGCCTACAAGTGAAGTGGGGAAGGTGATTCTCACAGGGTTTTCACCAGCTGGGGATGGACCTTCGCCAGACCTTGTCACTGAAAACATTAACAACATGTTAATGTTTTCAGCAGTCTATGGGAAATCATTCTTCAGAGGGGGAGGGCACTTCAAGGTTAACTGATCCTAGAGTTCACCGCAGACTCAAATGACGCAGCTAAAGGAAGGCGAGAGAAGATCGGCCCGACTAGCTTCTTGCCAAAGGCTTCTTCAGAACCAGCCTCCTTGAAGTGAAAGCGTTCTGGGAAAAGGCTTTCCCTTTTTCTTGAAAGGACAATTGTCTTGCATAGTTTGCATAGTTTTGCCTAGAGCATAGTTTCTAGAGTTTAGACTTCTCTTCAGGTGGGAAGAGAAGTTTATTGCCTGAATAAAGCTTTGTGGATTATGTGGAAAACCTCTTTATTGTTTCCCAATAGGGCGGGAGGTTTTGGGAAACAGGACAAGGGGACTGAAGGATTTGGCCTGAGGAGATTGGCAGGGAGCTCTGAGGGGGAATTGTTTGAAGAGACAGAGAGGAAAGAGAGACTACAGAGAGGGGGTGGGGAATAAAAACAATCATCCATCTTGGAGAAACAAACTGCAGAATCCTTCTGCCCTCATGCAGTGATCAACACCAGTTCCAGAGGCGCAGAAATGGCGAAGAATGAGGCCTAAAGCCTGCATATTGTAGCCCAGGGCTGAGTAGGCAGAGGCAGATCTAAAGAAATATTCACTCTTGGATTACTCTGTTATTTGATTTAATTCCTTCCTTAACCGTTTTACCTTAAATTGCAAACTCATTTACCTTACGTTTGCCTCCTTCCCCCTTGTCCCCTCCCTGTTAAATCATTGTTTCCTCCATTTTTTTATTCAGGTCTTCCCATGTTTGCACAAATGTAGCTGAAACAGCACCACCCACACACAAGAGGAGAGGTATCGGCAGACTTAAAGATAGATCTGAGGTTTGGGGGAGTAGAAAAAGTCTTTAGGGGAAAAAACCCTAAAGGGGGAGACACACCCAAATAAAAGCCCCAGCCCCAGCCAAATGAGGAATTGGTGACTATGGAATGCTTACTGACTAAAGGAAGGAAACAAACGGTATGCCCATCATGCTTCCTCCTTCCTTTTTGTTTTTCTATTCTATGAAATTGTCCCTCTCCATTTTCATTTTTTTCCCAGGAAATGTGGGGGCTGGATGAAGCACTGTACACTGTTTGGCATTCCTCATCCACTCCCCTGCGCTTTGAAACCTGGTCCCCGTAGCTCCCCTCCACCAGAAAGGATTGCCGGTCGGGAAAGTGGGGTTACTGCTTACGTCTGGGAATCTGCTTCCACCTGGTGGACATTGTGTATTTACTTTGTACCTGAACTTTATGTGCAGGAAGCTCTTGTTCCTGGCATATTCCAAGACATGGTAGAGCCCAGACTTCTGCTGTGATTGCAAAGAGATTGCAAAATGGAAGATGAGAAAGACAAAGAGAGCCGTTCCAGTCTAAGGGGCTGGGGTGGGTGGGGAAGAAACCAAAATCCACAGTTGGGCCACAAAAGTATTCAAGCTTGCAATTAGGGTGACCGACTGTCAGGATTTCCCCAGATTTGTCCTGGTTTTTGTTCTGTCCTGGGTGTCGGAGGATTTTCTGTATTTTTCTATAATGTCCTGGAATGACACGCTTTCCCCTTTAAGGCTGTCATTAGAGTGGGGGGCGTCATTCTTGGATGCATGTCATTCCCCCCCAGTGCTCCAATCAGGGCCTTAAAAGGGAAAGCATGTCATTCCCAGACATTATAAAAAAGGCCTTGATTGGAGCAGTGCGGGAGGGAGGGGGTTGACATGCTTTCCCTTCCAGTCAGGGCCTTTAAGATGGTGGGGGTGGGTATGATGTGCTTTCCAGAGGTCCTGGAAAGCTGCTTTCCCACCTCCCCAGAGGGTATCTTCTTTTTTGGTTTCCCAAATATGGTCACCCTATTCATCTACAGTAATCAGGACGGGAAAAGAAAAGGGGAGTCTTTGATGGTGTGAAAGTCTCTTTTTTGTAGAGAGGGGGAAAACAATGCAGCTTATGAGAACTACATTGTCTTAAAGTGTAACTATTTTCTCTAAGTTAAGATCCAGAGTTTGAGTAATTATTTATAGTACATACTTCATGAGAGTAAACAGTGTAGTAGCCTGCTAACATTATTTCACATCATATTAAATTGTGTTTTTATTTATATTTATTTATTTATTTATAATTTATATTCCACCCAATGACCAAAGCTCTCTGGGTGGTTCACAGCAATTCAAACCATAAAATGCATCCTAAAATACTATATAAAATGTAAATGTTTAAAACTACAGTATAAGACTACAAGCCAGAATAAATTACAGCAGCAATGCAGAGATTTAAAACGCAACAACAGATTTAAAACAACAGAGCTAAAAGACTAAAATGCCTGGGAAAATAAAAGGGTATTCATCTGGTGCCAGAAAGAGCACAAACAAGGCTCTCTGGGCAGCTCATTCCATAACTGGGGTGCCACAGCAGAAAAGGCCCTCTCCTTGATAGACACCTGCCTCACTTCTTTGGCACGGGCACCTGGAAAAGGACCACTGAAGATGATCTTAGGGTCCGGGCCAGTACCTATGGGAGGAGATGATCCTTCAGATAACCTGACCTCAAACCATTCAGGGCTTTGAATGTTAATACCAGCACTTTGAATTGGGCCCGGAAATGGACTGACAGCCTGTGCAGATGGAAACGTACTGGCGCATACGATCTATCTAGAAGGATACCATGGTCAATGGTATCAAAAGCCACTGAGAAGTCCAAGAGAATCCACAGGGTTGTCCTCCCGCTGTCCCTCTCCCAGCAAAGGTCATCCCACTGAGCACCCAAGGCAGTTCCTCTTTGTGGTCTCTGCATCACACATATGGCTCTGCACCTCCTTTGAAAGGCAATATAGGACCAGGACAGCATGGAGTATCTTTGCTGGTCCCAGGCACTCATCCTCCCAATCTGGATTTCAGACTGAAAGTCCCAGGAAAAGTGTAAGTGCATGGAGGCTAAGTGGTAAGCAAGCACAATTTGTGACATTGTACAACGTTGCATTGTTCACTGGGCACATCAGGTAGCATCAGCCTTAGATTCCAATTTCCTGGCTCTGTGGAGTTTGGACCAAGGACAGGTGAGTTTCACATCGCCATGGAGGCCATTCCTAGGCTTGTCGAGCCCACCCCCTGCCCTGCATTCCCACAATTATTATTATTTGCATTTATATACCACCCCATAGCCGATGCTCTCTGGGCAGTTTACAAAAATTGAAAACATTGAACATTTTAAAAAAATGATATACAAAATTTAAAAACCATAAAAACCCACACCCTTCAGTGGGATCTGCTCCTAGGTACACCCACTTTCTTAACCTGAACCAAAACCACCACTGACAGGCAAAGAAACAACGTGGTGACATCGGAGCAATGGGAAAAGTCACAGTAAAATTACACCATGAAAAAGCGCAGTTTTGCGGGGGAACTCGATGTGGCTGCAAGTTGGTGGCTGTGTCATATAACCAACACGGTGCCCTTGCACAGTCACAACGAGGAATACAGGACGTATAGATAAGCCCCTGGTCTTTTAAAGTGGCAGGTTTTTTGATGATTGAATACAACAATATAACTGAGTATAAAACAGAGAGCTAACGAGGAGCAGTTGAATGTTCACATTTGCTCCTCTATTCTTCCCAGCTGCTGCCCTCTTCTGCTGCTAGAAAGCAGGCTTCAATAGCAACCCCTACCCCAAACACACTATACCTATGAGAAATCATTAGTATCCATGTTGCAGAAAGGAAACGTTTTTGTATGTTTTGTCATTCCTCGAAGAAGAGCCAGCAAAGTTTGAAGCGGGCCAGACGTTGAGTGCTTGTTGAATTCTCTCTTCAAAATCCCTTGCTACCTTTCTAAGGCTTTCTCTCTTCTGATTTAATGAGGCAGATCTCCTTGCATAGACCTGTGCAGCCTGAGAGTTTGCAAGTGTGTGCGTCTGTCTGCTCAGTCATTTGCAGCGACACCAGCGAGTTTAAGAATTGAGGTCGCCGCATAAGCATAAATGTCAGATGGAAGATGCACATGTTTCGGATAAAAATAGAAAGGGCATGGAGACATAAGAATCAAGGCTTTGGGGAGGCAAGTGGTGCCAAACACAGTGACCCTGCTGGCGCCTGCCGACGGACTCGACTCTGTGCAGAGAGATGGCAGCTGCGTCTCCTGCCCCCCAGCTCCAACGGTTGAGAAGCTCTTCCCTGAGCCATGAGAGCATGTGGGGCTCGCTGGAAGCCTGGCCTGCCAGGGAGGAGGCCAGATCCCGGGTGCTGGTGCTCAACACTGGGGGCACCATTGGCATGGGGGGCACCGAGTGTGACGGAGGTGAGTGGGAGAGGCAACAACACAGAGGGGGAAGACGTGATGGGGAATTTTTTTTCATGCTGTGTAATACCTGTGCTCCCCTTGGAATAAAACACTTTTGATTGGGATGCAGCTGGGGGAGGACAGACTGGCATTGATCTTCATTGCTTAGTCTTGGAACTTCCTGACTGTTAGAGCAAGACGACAATGGAACCAACAACCTAGGGAGGTAGTGGGCTCTCCCACATTAGAGACATTCAAGAGGCAGCTAGACAACCATCTGTCAGGGATGCTTTAAGGTGGATCCCTGCACTGAGCAGGGGGTTGGACTCGATGGCCTTACAGGCCCCTTCCAACTCTACTATTCTATGATCCCCAGGAGTCCATTTTAGAAAAGGTGAAGTGGTAGCATGTGCAGGCTGCTTTTCCCTCACCACTAGGAATGGACGGGTCTCTCAGTTTCTTCATCTTTCCAATCTCGGAGAATTCTTTTTTTAAAAAAAAGTTTGCCTGAAAATCTGTATGCATTCCTGGGCACATTTTGACTGATGCGTGCATTTTTGCATGCAGTTTTGCCCGATGCACACATTTTTGCAAGCATTTTTCTTAAACATAGGCGTGCACAACACATTTCATTAGGGTGTGCGCCCAGGGATTTTTTTTTTCTTAAAAAAAAAAAAAGACAAACGTTTATTGAATACTCACTCATAAAGGATATCGTTTTTATTTATTAATTTATTAAACACTGCAGACTAGGGTGACCAGATAAAATCCAGGTCAGGGCTCATGTAACTTTAACAGTTGTAGAGAAAAGGGAAATTCAGCCAGTGTCATTTGTTTGCAATTAGTTCCTGGTGAAATTCCCTCTTCATCACAACAGTTAAAGTTGCAGGGACCCTGCCTTCTTTTGTATATGGTCACTCTAGTATAGTGCCTGCACCTTTAACTGTTGTGATGAAGAGGGAATTTCACCAGGGACTAATTGCATACAAGTGACACTGGCTGAAATTCCCTTTGCTCTACAACTGTTTAAAGTTACATGAGCCCTGACCTGGATTTTATCTGGCCACCCTACTGCAGACATTGATGCCCTTCTCCTCGTTCGGCTTGCCTGATCATGGGAGGGCCGTTGCAGGTGAGGGGGGAATGTGGAGATGCACTTCAGGCCCCAGCATTGGTGGTGCTTTGGGGTGACAGTGGCTTTTTCATTCCTGCTGTAAGGAGCAATGATGGTCTCTCAGAGGCAGCGGTTCTACAGCATGGCAGCAGAGCAGCCAGAGGGCAGCCAGAGGGCCATTCTTGCTGTGTCTGGCTCCCCCTCCGGATCCCAATTCAGTGCCATCCTCAAGTTGTCACTTATTGCTTGAGACATAGGGTGTGCCTGGGTACACCCAGCACATCCCTTGCGCACGCCTACGATAATGCATTTTAAACATTCATTTCCACGAGTAGAGGCATTTTTGGAGGACTCTATTGCAAAATAAGGAGAAGTGTAAATTTCAAAGGATAACTGAGTTTCAGTTTGTGTATTGGTTCAAAAGTGCATAATCAGGAACTTTCTGGGAAGAGCCGTGACTCAGCGCATGCAGGAGGCTTTTGGGTTCGATCCCCGGCATCTCCAGGCAGGGCTGGAAAAACTCCAGCCTAATTCCCCAGAGAGCCGCTATCAATCAAGATTAACTATACTGGACTAGGTGGACCCATGGTCTGACTCAGTATAAGGCAGCTTCCTAGGTTTCTATTTGCATTAAAATGCAGACTGAATTTCTTCTCCATCCCTACTCACCACTGACTGACCACACCAGCTAATATTCATCTGTATTCTGAAGACCCCCATGCATAAAGAGTCCCTCTGAGTCCACTGTATAATAACTCCACTGTATTCCATGCTCATTGTGCTGTACCTGGAGAACTGTGCCCAGTTCTGGGTACCACATTTTAAGGAGGATATTGACAAACTGGAGCGTGCTCAAAGGAGGACAACCAGGATGGTGAGGAGTCTGGAACAAGTCCAATGAGGAATTGTGGAAAGAACTGAGTATGTTTAGCATGCAGAAGAGAAGACTTAGGTGAGACATGGTAGCAATCTTCAAATATCTAAAAGACTGTTATGCAGAAAATGGAGCAGACATGTTCTTTTTTTGCTCCAGCTGGCAGAACAAGAAGCAATGGAAGGAAATTGCAAGGAAGCAGAATGCAACTAAGGATTGGGAGAAACTTGCTATTAGTGAGAACTGTTCGACATTGGGATAGAATTCCTTGGATGGTGGAGGGCTCTCTTTTGCTGCAGGCATTTCAGCCAAGGAAAGTCGGCCATCACTCACAGGAACAGCAGTTGCTTCCTGTATGGCAAAACTTGCATAGATCAGAGGTAGGCAGAAAGATTGCCAGATGTTTTGGACTTGAACTCCCAGCATTTCTGACCGTTGATGTCTCAAATGTCTGGCGATCTACCTTCTCACTACTGGACTAGTTGACCTCCATGATCCCATCCAACTATGTGATTCAATGGCATGAGGAATCATTCCTAATTGTCAAAACAGGCACAAGTAGACATGTATATCCCTGGAGCGATCCTTATCTGAATCCTGAAATGTTAGTACTATCCTTGGCCTCCCACAGTAGATTCTCTCTGGGTCCCATTCTGCTTGTAGGCAGAAGGGCTTTCCTTCCCCCATGCCTATTGCAGTTTTATATTCATTTGTATTGGTCTATCCAGATGTCATGTTCTGTTCTGGGAGGGCCCATCTAGTCTAGCATATTGTTTCTAAGTGTGGCAGGTGAGCTACCACTATGGAGTCCAAAAGTAAGGTGTGAACATAACAGTTCTTCCTTATTGTTTCTTACCTATTATCTGAACATTCAGATATATACTCTGAATTATGAGGCTACCTGAAAGACCACAACCAGGCTTGCTGAAAGACCACCTTCTCCCACGCAAGCTTGCCTGGGTTTTAAGATCTTCAGGGGAGGCCCTTCTTTCGATATAGTCACCATCAGAAGCATGTTTTGTGGAGACATGATAGAGGGCCTGCTCAGTGGCCGCTCCCAGGCTCTGGAATCTCCTGCCCAAGAAAGCTAGGTTGGCCCCTCTCTGTTCTCCTTCCGCTGGCAAGCAAACACATTTCAATTCAGGCAGTCTATTGGGTTTACAAGCTGGTCTGTTGTTGAATGTTTTTTTGATTGGTTGGGTGCTGTTTATTTCTTTTATCTTTGTGTTTTTAATTTATTTGTTTTTATGTTATGTCTTAATTAAGACTTTGTTTTTAATCCGAGTTTTATTGTTAGCCACCCTGAGCGCCTTTTGTGTGTGTGTGTGTGTGTGTGTGTGTGTGTGTTTGTGTGTGGAAAGGTGGGGTATAAATGACTAAATAAATAAATAAATAAATATTGACTCTGGAAGTTCATCATGGGCAATAGCTGTGAATAGACCTGTCTACCAGGTCTATTCACTAATCCCCTTTTTGGTTTGTCTAACTTGCCAGTGGCCATCACAACCAAAGTGTTCTGTGAGCAATCCTGAGGGATGCCTTCTGGTGAGGGAGGAGAGAAATAGTGTGGTAATGGAGAAAGTGCAGGGCATCCCAGCGGAAGGAGGCCAAGACTAACAGTTTATGGGAAACTCAGGCCCAAACAGTGATGCATTTACTAATTTGCAATTGAAATAAGACTTCTATTCCTTTGCATAATATTTTTATTTATTTATTTTATTTCTAACCCGCCTCTCCATCCAGATCGAGGCGGGGAACAACAATAAATATTAATATAAAAATCATAAAATAGATAAACCATTAAAACAGATAAAAACAAACACATTATTAAAAACATCTTAAAATTCAATTGGGTAGGCCTGCCGGAAGAGAGCAGTCTTCACGTCTCTCTTAAATTCCAGAAGACTGCTAATTTGTCGAATCTCCTTCGGCAGGCCATTCCACAGTCTGGGAGCAGCAGAAGAAAAGGTCCTCTGGGTAATACTCGTCAGCCTAGTTCTGGCTGACTGGAGTAAATTTTTCCCAGAGGACCTGAGTGTGCGGGGCGGATTATACGGGAGAAGGTGATCCTGCCGGTAACCTGGACCCAAACCATGTAGGGCTTTAAAGGTAATAACCAACACTTTATACTTCGCCCGGAAACTAATTGGCAGCCAGTGGAGTGATTTTAAGATTGGTGTTATGTGGTCACCCCTAGGTGTACCGGTGACCAACTTGACCTCCAAATGCCAGTAAAAGCATAAACCTTTGCCTCTTCAGAAAGATTTGAATTCTGGCAGGGCTCTTAGCTGTTAACATTTGATTGTAAATAGAAAAAGATACATATTCCAAATAGGGATGTGCACTGGATCGGACCCGATCCACGATCCGAGTCCGGTCCAGTGGGAAATCGGATAAATTATCCGATTTCCGATCCCGCAGCTGGATCGGCCGATCCAATCCGAACCGGTCCGAAAAGGCTCCGGCGCGCTACTCTAGAGCAGGCCGCGGAGCCTGCTGGTAGTAGTAGGCGCCGGCGCCGGACGGGAGCCGCCGGGCCGGGAAGGTAAGCAGGGGGTGCGTGGAGGGGAGGAGGGGGTGCGCGGAGGGGGGAGGGGGGCCCTTACCTTCCCGGCCCGGCGGCTTCCGTCCGGCGCCGGCGCCTACTACTACCAGCAGGCTCCGCGGCCTACTCCAGGGTGGCGCGCCGGGTGATGTCATCACCCGGCGCGCTACTCGAGAGTAGGCCGCGGAGCCCGCTGGTAGTTGCCGCCGGCGCCGGACGGGAGCGGACGGGCCGAGAAGGTAAGCAGTGGCGGGGAAGGGGGCTTACCCCCCCCCGGAGCCGGATGGAAGCGGGCGGCCCCAGGGGGGGTAGGGAGCGCGGGGGAGGGGGCTTACCTGCCACAGCGGACGGCCCCGGGGGGGGAGGGAGTTAGGCCCCCCCTCACCCACCCGCCGCCATTTTTTCCTCATAGACAACAATGGCGGCCGATCCAAAAATTTACGATTTTTGGGTCGGGATCGGACTCGATCCGGTCCGGGGGGCCTCCGATTTTGTCCGAACCGGTCCGGGACAAAATTGGAGATCCCGATCCGGGTCCCGATCCGATCCGGGGGGTCCGTGCACACCCCTAATTCCAAACACCAAACCCATGGGTGCAGGGTACAACCTCTAACATAAATTATATTGGACTAGAGTAAAGTACTATAGTGCAACTCCAATGGTGTTATCTGAGGCACTGATATCCTGGGAAAATCAGCACACTAGCTAACACTATTGGTTTTGTGCCTGACTAGTTTACACTCATGCAAAGTGTTATTATTATTATTATTATTATTATTATTATTATTATTATTATTATTTATATACTGCCCCATAGCCGAAGCTCTCTGGGCGGTTTACAAAAATTAAAAAATTGAACATAAAAAAGTCAAAGTAATTTATGTAAGCAATTGTGCCCTGTTGGGTACAGCCCATGGGTGGGGTGGGATAAGAAGAATATAAGAATTACAACTGAATGAGTTGCATTTCTGCTAGAATTAGCAATATCTTTCCCATGGGGCCAGAAAGCCGAAGTTTGGTATCTACATCCAACTATATACCATGTTCTTCTTGTTTTATGAAATCTTTCACCCCTCTAAACTTCATTATTACTGGTATTTCATTCTCTGCTTTATAGCCTATAACATTTTCAAAGTGGCTTACATAGTTAAAATACAACAACAATGATAACCGCTGCTTTAAAACACACACACACACACACACACACACACACACACACACAAAATTAGAGACAGCAAAAACCAGAATGACAACTCAAGGTCTAAAAAAAGCAAATCTAATAGGATTTGTCAAATTAAAAGGCGTCAGGAAAGCCTCCCTGGGGAGATCTTTTTCAAATGTGGGTTGCCACAACAGGAGGGGTCCTATTCCCAATCATCACCAGCTTCTGCAGCCTCATGTGATGGTTATTGGTTAGTTACTGTTGGATTTTATATTTTCAAAACTGGAGGAGCTAACATTTCCCCCTTTCTGGCTCCCAGTAGCCCTAGCTGCAGGTCCAACCAGTAACCATCACTTGCTCTGCAGGTCCTAATTTGATTGCCTGCAGATCTCACCTCTCCTATTCCATCCTGGGACTCTGAACATGGTGACAATGACTTCACGAACTAATCAGATCCCCCCTTCTCTATTTCACCCACCCAACCTGCTTTTTTTTTTTAATAACATGTTGCCTGATGAAGAGATTTGGAGATCTTGAAAGCTTGCCCATTTTTTGTGATCTTTTGATTGGCCTAATAAAAGGTATTGCACTAATATGAGTTTTGGAATTTTACTTATGGTCAACACAACTTTTTGTTTCTCTTTTGGGAGTCTCTTTCTAGGGCTTGCTCCTCAGATGAATAAGTTAGTGGAGGCCTTGAAAAAAATGCCTATGTTACACGATGAGGAATATGCAAAGGTAACGAAACATTATGATTCCTGTGAGTTTGCAGACAGCACATTGGTGCTTCCGTAAGTAAAAGTGGATACTCTGTTTAATGAAGTTCACCTTAAGAACAGTGAGTGATCTATATGTATTCAACTTTCTTTTAAAAATGTTTTGTCCTATTTAGCCTCTCTAAAAGAAAGAAAAGAATTATCTACAGCATTCTAGAGTATTCACCACTGCTTGATTCTTGCAATATGACAACAGATGACTGGGCTAAGATTGCTAAAGATCTTGAGGTATTTATATGGTATGACTATGCTTGTTCTATATACACATTAAATGTTTAGTTGTGTATATTTGATGGATATGTTAGAAATCATCTTTTTGTGTATGAATCCACGCACCTGTTGATTTCTGATCAGCAGGCAATACATTCTGTGCCAACTTTGTGGCAGGCTTGGACAGTAAAATTGTGGGACCTCCTTCTTGAAGAGGAGAGTGTTCTATCTCTGGTCTCTCATAAATAGGCTGACTCCATCTTGGATTTTTAACAGCAGCCTCTTTATTCAGCCTTCCAGTATGTTCTTTATGCTCTTTATTGGCCCCTCTGGTAGCCTGAGAGAATGCATCCTTGACTATTTCTATATGGCTTTTCAGAAGTGATATATGGTACACTTCAAATTCCAAGAGGAATTTGGTTGACAAAATATTGCTTTCAATACTGTTTTCTGTGGTTGTTTCTGTGTTGTTGAGTTACATTATTGGTGTTAATTTTTTTTTGTTATTGTAAACAACGCTGATGTTCTCAGGAAAGCATATAAATCAGGGGTGTTGACCTTCTTTCAGTCCAAGGGACGAATTCAGTTTCAGAGGAGCTCTCAGGGGGCACGTTCTAGTGGTGGGCAGGGCCAATATTCCCCAAAATAGCATCATATTTTTGCTTAAACCTCTCCCTGCCAGTAAATAAACCTTATGAGAGGTATTTCAACTGTTTAGAATGGGAGTGAAGGAAAAACAGGAAACCACCAAACAATCGGGAAGAGGGGAGCAAGGAAACACTTGGTTACATGGAGAAAGGTGCATGATCTTCTGGGGAACTCCAGAGGGCCATATTATGTGATCTGCATCTGAGATCCAGCCTATTGAGTTCCCCAGGACTCTGTGTACAAGTACAGAAAAAGAACAGAAATGTACAACATTGGCCATCGTGATTGTCAGGCAGTGGAGACTTTGGTATTGACCAGGCATCAATATAAGGTGTTGATCTTACCTGCTCAATAAAACCTCCAACATGCTGCACTCCAGAGGCCACCCACCAGCCACACCTGATTATTAGTATTAGTATTTCTTGGCCGGCTTTCAGGGCAGAAACCCTTCCAAGGTGGCTTCCAGCATTAAAATACTTAAAAGCAGTTACAATATTAAAAGCAATAAAAATATAAAACACAGTAAAATAGCACTAAAACAACAACAAAAGCCAACAGTAAAACCAGCAGCTACAACAACGGCAACAATGGCAACAACAGCAGTCTTATCGAGAGAAGGCTGAGGTAAAATAATGAGTTATCAAGGCCTTCTTGAAAGCCTGCAATGACGGAGCATGGTAGACCTCCCATGGCAGCTTGTTCCAAAGGTGTGGGGCCACTGCGGAGGAGGCCCTCTCATGTGTGATCATCCAACTAATTGCTCTCACAGGTGGGCAAATAAATGAGAAGCATCTCTCTTTCTGATCCTAAGGTGTGGGCAGGTTGATATGGGTGAAGACACATTCCATTATGACAGGTTAATGCAACCTCTTGGGGATTATATTTGATGTGTCTGGCTCCACAATACCCAAAATATTATTAGAGTGGATAGATGTGTCTTCCTAAATTTTGTTCTTTTCCCCCACCAACGTAATCCTGCCTTTCTATTTCTGTGCTGTCCAGTCATTTTGTGTACCACTGTTAGTCTGCACGTGATGGCGGTGGGTTTTTGCCAATAATATCAGTCCACGCTGCCAAAGCTATGCAACCTCTAGGACTGTCTCATGTTTCCAGTGCAGTGCTGGAAACAAGTGAAGCTATCGGGCCTAGCAGTCCTTGTGCCCGATCGTGCAATTACTTACACCAGTGTCTTTGATTTGCTTAGACCTACTATGAACAATATGATGGCTTTGTGATACTTCATGGGACGGATACGATGGCCTATACGGCTGCTGCTTTGTCCTTCATGTGTGAGAACGTCGGTAAAACCATTGTTCTAACAGGAGCTCAGGTAATGGGCTTAGTGTGTGGTGGGATTCCTTTTGTTATTACACGACTGGCCTAGCAGAATTTAAGTGTTGTGATTCCAAGGTCTGCCATACAGTCCACAAAGCTTCATTCAGTAAATAGACATCTCTTCACACCTGAAGGGAGTATGAAATGCTAGGAGTTATCCTCTAAGCTTAATTAGCCTAACAAAGCATGCCAGTTGGTGATCAACTAAATGGCCAGTTTCCTGCCGATCCTGACAACCTTTTACCGAACCCTCCTTCAGAGAGGTTCTGCAAGCTGTAACTTCTGGCTAGTGGCTAGTTTAGCAGTCCGCCTCCTACCTCCTCTCAACTCCACCCACTTCCCCCTCCAACAAAGCCTGAGTTCCCACGGAGGGGGAGAATGATCTCTGAGCCTGGACCTCCTGTTCGATAAGCTCCTAGGAAAGTTCTTCTTTGACGCCTAGAGAGAAAATTCTCTTCTCCACTTCCTGTCCTTCTTCTTCTTCTTCTTCTTCTTCTTCTTCTTCTTCTTCTTCTTCAAGCTCCGAGTCCAATTCTAGATCCACACCAGGGAAACCAAACCTGATCCTGACATTAAGATCCCTTGTCTTTTGTCTCTACACTGCAACTTCCTGTAAATTTCCACCAGGTTGATGGTGTTATGGTACGCTTATGAGACTTGTCAAAATGCAGTTAAAAGGCTCTATAAAACTGCTCTCACGTTACTTCCACATTTGTCACTAGAGAGAGGTATGAACACACTTCAAACCTAGGGTGGCCATATGAAAAGGAGGACAGGGCTCCTGTATCTTTAACAGTTGCAGAGAAAAGGGAATTTCAGCCAGAGTAATTTGTATGCAGTTAGTTCCTGGTGAAATTCCCTCTTCATCACAACAGTTAAAGTTGCAGCCACTATACTGGAGTGACCATATACAAAAGAAGGCAGGGCCATTGCAACTTTAACAGTTGTGATGAAGAGGGAATTTCACCAGGAACTAATTGCATACAAATGGCTCTGGCTGAAATTCCCTTTTCTCTACAACTGTTAAAGTTACATGAGCCCTGTCCTCCTTTTCATATGGTCAGCCTAACTATACCATGGCTTGTGCCATGCGCTTTGCTCTATGAACATGAACAATAATACACCTGTGATCTTTCAACCTCCTCCTGCTTCTCCTGCAGTTACAACAGCAACAGGAGCCATGATAGGAAAGTGCTTTCATCAGTAATGAAATGCTTGACTATATTGTGCTGCCTGAGTAAATTCCCATGTGGCTGTCATCTTTGTTTTTTAGGTACCGATTTATGAACTGAGGAATGATGGACGTTCCAACCTGCTAGGGGCACTGCTGATTGCTGGACAATTTGTGATTCCTGAGGTCTGTAGTGTCTAACAAACGTTTTCCCAATTCTACTAGAATGACAATGTTAAAATAAAAAGAAAGGACTCGAAATTCAGGATAAGAACACTTACAGTGAAAACCTATAAATAAAAGCTCAATGGAAATTGCTCTTGGGTAAATTATAAGACATGAGATTAGATATTACAGGAATGGGCAACCTGTATTCCTTGGCCTAATTTCATGTGACTCTCAACCTAATCTTGCGTGGGGGATTCTGGGAGTTGTAGTCCAACACATCTGGAGGGTACCAAGTTCAGGAAGGCTGTTCCAGGGTATGGTCTAAAGGCACATGAGGCAGCCACCTTGCTGAAGCTAAGCAGGTCTGAGTCTGGTCAATGTTTGGAGGGGAGACCACTTGGGAACCACCTTAAGTTCCATGATGGGAGGAAGGTGGAATATAAATGTAATAAATACATAAATAATAGTTGTAATCTTCAACACAACCTTGTAAGGAAACTCATTATCATGATTTCCCATAGTGCAAATACTGACCGAATGTGGCTTCCCTAACACCATCTGTTGAGAAGCAAAATTAATACCAGGCTTTTCTTGGGTGGTATCCAGTGTTGGTTCTACTTGGAATACACCCATTGAAATCAATGAGCCTTAAGTAACTTTGGGTACTATTCCTTGATTTATATATCAGTCTCTTAGGACTCAGTTGCATGCATGTTTAACACTGGGAGTTGTAGGACTTTATTTCTGTCTAAACATGCATAGGACTGTGCCCTTAGCCACTACACCACACCAGCTCTGCTTAATAGTTCCTTTGCTCTTCATAGAATCATAGACTAGTAGAGTTGTAAGGGGTCTATAAGGCCATCCAGTCCAACCCCCTGCTCAATGCAGGAATCCCCCTTAAAGCATCTCTGACAGATGGCTGTCCAGCTGCATCTTGAATGCCTCTAGTGTGGGAGAGCCCATGACCTCCTTAGGTCATGGGTTCCATTGTCATACTGCTCTAACAATCAGGAAATT
This sequence comes from Anniella stebbinsi, assembly GCA_029215795.1. Lineage (NCBI taxonomy): Eukaryota > Metazoa > Chordata > Lepidosauria > Squamata > Anniellidae > Anniella > Anniella stebbinsi. Next base: position 357,896,778 of record JARDYH010000001.1, read on the forward strand.
TTTCCTGATGTCCAGCCGGAATCTGGCTTCCTGTAACTTGATCCTATTATTCTGTGTCCTGCACTCTGGGATGATCAAGAAGAGATCCTGGCCCTCCTCTGTGTGACAACCTTTCAAGTATTTGAAGAGTGCTTTCATGTCTCCCCTCAATCTTCTCTTCTCCAGGCTAAACATACCCAGTTCTTTCAGTCTCTCCTCATAGGGCTTTGTTCCCAGACCCCTAATCACCCTCCTTGTCCTCCTCTGAACCCCCTCCAGCTTGTCTGCATCCTTCTTGAAGTGTGGTGCCTAGAACTGGATGCAGTACTCAAGATGAGGCCTAACCAGTGCCAAATAGAGGGAAACCACTACCCCACGCAATTTGGAAGCTAACCTTCTATTAATGCATCCCAAAATACCATTTGGTTTGTTTGCAGCCACATCACAGTGTTGGCTCATATTCAGCTTGTAATCTACAACAATTCCAAGATTCTTTTCGCTTGTAGTATTGCTGAGCCAAGTATCCCCCATCTTGTAACTGTGCATTTGATTTCCTTTTCCTAGGTGTAGAACTTGGCATTTATCCCCCTTTAATGGATATCTTGAACTTTTACATGCATGTGTCCAATCATATTGACTTGCAGGCACTGGTATCTTAATTCACCATCAGTGCATTTTTTAACGTCAATGGTCAGCAACAAACTGTATGACATTGACTTCTACAGGGTAACCCAATGATCATGTTGTTGATCTAAGAAATTAATTAACATGAGAAGTACATGATTGTTTTTGAGACTATTGGACTGGTCAGTTAATCAAAGTGTGGTTTGTTTTGGATTGGACATATGCCAATTTTGATTCAGATACGTTTTATGGTGTGCCTTGCAGGTCTGCCTCTATTTTCATCATAAGCTGTACAGGGGAAATAGGGTGACTAAAGTGGATACTGAAAGTTTTGATGCATTCTCCTCGCCTAACCTGCCTCCCCTTGCAAATGCTGAGGTGGATATAAGAAGTAAGTGACAGTGAGGTGCGGAACCTTAGGCGTCCCACAAGGGGGCATTTGATTCCTTGAGCTTGTTTGGTGTTTGACAGATTAATCCAAGGCCTTGTTAAGAATTGTTTTTTATTTGACTCAGGTTTAAGACCCATAAACACAAGGAGCTTGTTTTCAAGGGCTAGTGTGGTGCAGCAGTTAGAGTATTGGACTGGGAGTCGAGAGATTTGGATTCTTGGCTCCATCCGGCCATCGAAGCTTACTGGGTGACTTTGGCCAGTCATTTCCCTACCTCACAGTGTTGTTGTTGTGAGGATAAAATCGAGAGGAGGATTATGTAAACCGTCTTGAGTTTCTTGGGGGTGGGGGGTGGGGAAAGGCTGGATATAAATGCAATAAATAAATTAAATAAATATAAATAAAGAGGTTCATTTTGTTATACTTTGTGGCCCCCAGTGGGACATTTGTCATCCTTGTATTTTGTGAGCAACCTCTGATTGGCAGTTCTTCTTTCCCTTACAGCAACGTTTTTCTATGGTGTGAATTCAAAATTTTCCCTCTGGAGTATCTATATCTAGGCCCAACTTTGCTATGGCACCATCCTCGGGGCCCCATCCCTGCAATTTTAGTTTCCCATAATGCCCCCAGAATGATCCTACATTAGGGGCATTTTGTTGGAAACTAAGATGGTGCCACCTGGCACTTATTCAGAGTGCTTCTATCAATGAAGACATTTTGCTAAGACCCCTTCAAACCCAGAACTGGCCCTGTCTGTGGGGCTGTCTAAACGTCATCTTTGCCCCACGGTGGCTGCAAATCGGTGCTGCGTCGGTTAAACGACGCAGCTGCTGATTCACAGCCACTTCAGGGCAAATAGATAAAGCTGCACTTTGAAAAAGTCGGGGATTTACCCTTACTTTTCCTGCTGATGTGAGGTCATCAAAACTCTTCTGTTGTCTGATCTCGCTCCAGCGTCGAGCTATGGGCATTCACAGGTGAAAGGTGACCTCTGATTAGTCGCCAGAAGCTGGGCAAGGGGCAGAGGGCAGGCCCAGCAAGTTGAATGGGCGCGGGAAATCCTGCACTGCCTCCTTTATTGGGATTATCTTCCACCACCCTGCAGTGGTGAAAGTTTAGGGGTTAGTGGCAGCGTGGTGCTGTGAAGGCAGGCCCTGCATCTCTTCCCCCGGAGGGGGAGGGGGAGGGGGAGGGGGAGGGGGAGGGAGGAGCTGCTGTGGATGGCAAATTTGAATAGGGAAAACGCTACAGGGAAAGGGGTTAACAATCCCCTCTTCCTGTACCAGTCTGCCACTTCAGATTTTAGCCTCTGTGGCTGAATTTTGTAAGGCAAACAAAAACATGAGGGAAAAACTACATATGACCGATCATCCTACGTAGCATGAGTACATTGAGTACTTGTCCTCTTCTGATCTCCTCAGCATTTCATTGTTTTGTTTTCCTTCTCACAGTTGACTGGGGAATTGTATGGCGAGCCACCACCACAAAGAAGTTTACAGTCCAAACTGATATGAACCGGAATGTGGGATTGCTGAGGATTTTCCCAGGAATTACTGCTTCCACTGTAGGTGCTCCTGAAATATGATAAAGGGAACAACCAACTAACCACCGGCAATAATTTTTATTTGGCCCACACTCTTTCTCCCAATTGTACATTTTGAAACTTGAAGAAAATACACAGACAGAGAGCATTCATGCAAAAAATCTAAACCCAATGAATCTGCCTTTTTTTAAAAAAAGCATCTAAGTTATTAATAACCATCCTATCCTCTTAAAATAATTTTGTAATTTGATTAATGTTGAGTAATTTCAGGATTTATCTATTTTGATTAACGTGGGCAGAATTTATTCACTTTTCACTGCTTTTTGTTCATGTATCATAGCATCCTTCTTCTTCCTCAACTATTGCTTCATTATACCATTTCTCCCAAACCTTCCAAAGAGTCACAATTTTGTCATAAAGTACATCGGTTGCTGGGGAACATGGGTGGGAGGGTGCTATTGCACTCATGTCCTACTTGTGGGTTCACACAGTGGCCAACATGAATGCTGGACTAGATGGACCCTTGATTTGATCCAGCATGGCTCTTCTTATATATTATATAATATTAATCTGAATTAAATTGAGAGGCTGAATGCATGTAAGCATATGGAAGGACTAAACTTCGGGCCTTTATGTATGCAAAGCATTTATAGGCTCTATCTTTGGCCCCTCCTCCAAGTTAAGAAAATACATGCAATGATGGACACATTAGCCGTCTATGTCATATATTACTAGAAATATCTCAACATGGATATTCTACTGTGGAATTTTGTCTAGCCATCAAGTCTAACCCCCTGCTGAATGCAGGAATCCACCTTAAAGCATGCCTGAAAGATGGCTGTCCAGCTACATCTTGAAGGCCTCTAGTGTGGGAGAGCCCACGACCTCCCTAGGGAATTGGTTCCATTGCCATACTGCTCTAACACCGTCTTCTCAATAGGTAAAGGCGTTCCTTCAGCATCCAATAGAAGGGATAGTATTGGAAACCTATGGATGTGGAAATGCCCCGAACAACCGTCCTGATTTGCTGGAAGAGTTGAGGCAAGCGACAGAACGGAATGTGGTGATCCTGAATTGTACCCAGTGTTTGCGAGGGTCTGTAGCTTCAACTTATGCAACTGGGCAGGTGATGGAAATGATGGATTAAATATGCAAAACATTCTAATTGTAATCCTGTAGCCTATGCTGCTCTGTGTATTAATAATCTTAAGAAGAAAGTTACAAGCACAGGAAGATATTTCTGCTTCTGTAGATAGCAAATAAACAAAATGAAGAATTCAATTTAAAGAAAATTAACACCCAATCGAGCATATCAAGAGTCAGGAGCAGCATATCCTGGGAATTTACACATCCATATTCAGTTCCTTGTCTCTTGTGTAGCGTTCTAGAATTTTATGCATGAGACATATTGACATTACAGACTGAAAAGGGTTCAACAAGTCATTCCTTTTCCCTAAAGAATTCTGGCAACAGATTTACTCTCAGGGGAAACTTCACTAGGTTTTAATTCTCAAAATTCTTTGTTGGGAGGGGGCAGGAAAGTAGTATTCATGATGATGATGTATTTTACTTTATACCCTTTTGCAAGCCTCTTTGAGAATCGTATGCCAGAAGGGCCTGGCCTGAAGGAAGGCAAGTAATGTAACAGCCTTGCCAAAGCTAAACATATCTGCCTTGCCTGGGTGGAAAAACTGCTTGAGAACCTAATGTACACTCCCTTGAATGTCCTGGAGAAAGGGTGGAATATAAATCCTGTATACTAATAGTGAACTATTTCTCCATATCGGGATCCTTATGTAGCCAAAGCAGAACCATCCATATATAAGAGGAAGGTATCAGAGTGGTTTTATAAAATTCAGATTGAGCCCACAATAAAGCAGCATAACCAGAAAAGATGTAGTGCTTCTTTAGATTAAGGGGAAATCACATTTCCTTACCAAGGTTTTGCTTCCTGCTTCTCTTGCGCAATTGTAACGGGGCTGCATTACATGGGTAGAGAGGGGTGACCATGCGGTCTGTAATTGAAAACTTCCCCTCCTCTCCATTCTCATAATATTGAATGGGACAGTGCCCTCTAGTGGGTGCTTTGTAGCACAACTTCCCTCGTACATGGTAGGAAATCCCGAAATATTTCAGCAAAATCAGGTATGTCATTAGCCTGGAGGGTAAAGGTGAATTGCTTTGGGTTTAAACTCAGACTTTACCCTCCCAGTCTCTTTTTCCTATAGTCAAAACTCTCCCAGGAATCAAATTCCCACATTAACTTATTAGCACACTCTTAGGGCTACTCTAAACGAGCAATTTATAGCACACAGAAGTTTCTGGGTCGATTACATGATACTGTAAACCTCCAGTGCCTCTCTCGTACTTTGGAAAGTTTTCTGCAGCTGAATGTGAAATGGAAATAAACTAGTAATAAAAAAAAACCCCATTCTGTTTCAGCATGAATAGAGGGAATCACGCTATAAGAAGAAGCAGACCACAGCGCCATCTTGTGGTCGTATAAATGAAATGCATAGCACTGCTGGTTAAAGGGGGGAAAGGAGAGGGGGGAAAGGAAATGTGTGTAAAGAGAGCACGTTGTGATCGCAGGATGAAAACGGAAACAGAAAGCTGTGGTAAAGTTGTGGGATTTTCCCTGATGTAGAAATGCTCTAACCTGGTTTGCACATTTACCACAAACCTGGTTGCCAATTCAATGCCCCATCACCACAGCTTGCCATGTCATCCCAACCCAGTGAGGGTATCTTGGTGGGGTGGTTAACAAGCCACCCCACAACTCTACAAGGCCATGGGTTCTGCGTGGTGCGTTAGCCACCCCCGCAAGACACCCTCACTGGGTTCGGATGAGACGAGAAGATGCACCAGGCGAAGGTGATTATGCAACTCATGGTGGATAACAAGCCCCCTTGTTATCATGCGAACTGGGCCTTAGTCATATAACTTTCACATTCTAACGTTGGGGCTCTGCTCAAATAAGCCATATCACAGACAACCTCCAAATGCATACCTGTGGCTAGCTGCAGTGACTCTGTCCATTGTCCTTTTTCGGCCGACAATTCACCAACATTTTATCACACACACCTTTTGTTATTTCTAGGACCTCACTCATGTTGGAGTAATTTCAGGAGGGGATATGACGCCTGAAACATCCTTGGCTAAGCTGTCATATGTGCTGGGCAAAAGGCACCTCTCTTGGAAGGAGAAGAAGGAGGTAATGAATGCATTACCTTCTGCATTAAATTTAATTCTGCATTGAAATAACTACTTTTCTTCTGTCTTTATTTATTTAAAGATTTTTTAGCTGCCTTTCAGGGCAGAAGCTCTCCCAAGGCAGCTTGCAACCATATATAAAACAGCATACACATTAAAAGCAATAAAAAAACACTGAAAGTAAATATCAGTTAAAACAATAACAGCTAACATTAAAAACTAGTAATAAAACAGTAATAAAACAGCAAGGGCAACAGCGCCAAACAGTATTCCATCATGAGAAGGCCTTAGTAAAATAAAACATTTTTAAGGCCTTCTTAAAAGCCTGTAAGGATGGTGCATGGTAGATCGTCGGTAGGAGTTTGTTCCATAGGTGTGGGGCCACTGCTGAGAAGGCCCTCTCCCATGTGGAGACCCACTTAATATCTCTCACTGGTGGGCAGGTGAGAAGACCCTCTCTTTTTGATCTTAAAGGGTGGGCAGGTCTATTTCGGTGCTGAGATTCTTTTTCCTCAGGGGTTATCAGATATTGTGCCAGTGGCTCTGATGTAGGGTTGCTGGGTTGTTTATTAACCACCCCAATCTCCCACCCTCTCCAGGTTCTCACATAACCACATGCTATGGCCGGCAAGGCTAATTAAAAAAATTGGACGGCACATGCCCAGCATATATACGAGCGATTAATAAGCAACTGTGGCTTATTAACCACCCACGCCTGTGTGAACCCAGTCACTGGCCCTGTTCAGAAGACACCTTAAACCATGGCTTTAACCACAGTGAATAAGGCCTTATTCACCGTGGTTAAAGCTATGGTTTAAGGTGTCTTCTGATCAGGGTCACTCTCTTCACCATTACAGCAGAGTGTGGCTGGCAAGTCTTAGTTGGAGTATTCCATAACTGAAATAATTCCCATCATAGGGTTGTATCCAATTAGCCCCTTCTGCTGCTTCTGTTAGATGGGGTTTGGGGACCCTTTGAAGCAGTTGTACGTTTGGGGTTACAGTGGGGACCAGAGATGGGGAAAGTCTTATTGTGTGAGCTCATGTGACATTGGATGTTGCTCATTGTCAGAAAAACACATGTTAGACCCTGGCTTATGGAGTCTCACCTGACTGGACTTTATAAAGCACCCTTCTACTATAGTACTAGTTCGCAGCTTTATTGAAGAATCTTATTCTATTACTAGATTAATTTTAGGGGAGTTGGGTGATTCATTGGCCACAAGGTTGTGGTTAGAAGTCCATCAGTTGTGTATAGAGATTACTAAATTACTTCCCAAACATATTAAAACAAGGTTTAAGAAGAAAAAAATCTCTGGATTTCCCCCCAATGAAGTTGTGTCTGTTTCTTCCCTCCTTACACCTCCACTGCAGATGCTGGGTGACAACCTCAGAGGAGAAATGTCTTCTATGCTCACAGGAATCCACAGCTCCTTAAGGAACAGCAAGTTTATTAATGTGATGACCAAATTTATAAGTCTTAATTGCAAAGAGGTAAATAAATAACACAATTTGATGCAAATATAAACCTAACCTAGTTTTTAATATTGGATTATTCTGTTGGGTTTTTTCTATTAGTGATGAAAGTTTTAAGCTACCTGTGTATTTGTCCAGATTTTGCTCACTTCTTTGCTCATTTTGGACTTAACTATTAATCTATATGAATACACATTGGCCATATGTAATTTCTGTTCTCCTCCCACATGTATATAATATTGTATCAGTGTAGAGATAGGTGATAAAGAGATAGATAGAGTTCAAAGTAAAGATTCTCTCTACCTGTATGTCTATTTTGTTGTTGCTTAGGAGCTTGGAGCTTTACTTCCATCTATGGCTTGTGCTGCTGCTAAAACTGGTGACTTGGATACATTGAAAGTGATTGAAGAAGTGGTAAATACAATTCATAACATTCAGATGTGTAATTGTGGCCTTGCTGTACTGGCCGAGCTGAGGTCTCTGGGGCACATATCCAAACATGCATGGGACTCAGGTGCATCTAGATTTAGCAGGTATCAGACAACAGATATCAGGTCCCAGATCCAGTAAGCAAGGAAAGATTGAATTTTGCAGGACCTCCGACAATTCCTTGTCAAATGGCAAGACAGCAACATCTTGCTTAGGTGCCTGAGCTCAATTGAGCATCTCAGTAGCAAAACAGGCTGAGCTTCCAAGCGTCTGCCTCTTTCTGAAGAACTAGCAGAAATTTAAAAGAGCAGAGACTTGCCTTGGAGTTTTTCACTCTGATCTTCAGTGGTACCCTTTGCCAGAAGCTTAGCGGAGAGTCAGACGCCTTGAACAGTTGGAAAGGTGATGGGTCTGAGGATTTTAGTTCCTTGCTTGATGGGTAGTGTGAGGTAACAAATGTTCTAGATGATCTGCAGAGGATCTCTCCTTCAAAATGGGACTCCAGCCAGCTTGGGGTCTACAGGATCCCCGAGGGAGGCTCACGCTGACTCAGAACTGGGTTGGTCAACTCTGCCTCAGAGTCATCGTTCACAGCATCCGGGGACAGGAGTGTGACATGAGCAAGATCGTTGCCCATGCGGTCATCCAGTGTAATGGCAAGTAGGTTTACTGGAACAGCGTCTTTTGAAACAGAGCTCATGATATTTCAGCTATCTGTTTTGCAGACTTCTGGAGAAAAGCCATAACTCTGTTGCAGAGCATGTGCTTCTCACGCACAAGGCCCCAGATTAAATCTGTAGCATCCCCAGTTAAATAAAGATCTTGGGTCGCTGGTGATGGGAAATATCTTTGCTTGACACCCTGGACAGCTGCTACTAGTAGTCAAAGCGCATCATCAGATGAGCGTTTTATAGCACTCTCGTTACTGGCCAATTATGGATGTTCACGGGCCCTTTTGACAATGACGTCCGCCTCCTGTGCGTCTCCCACTCCTTCTGCTCTTTTTTCTGTGACAAAATAAGACCCAGTAAATCTGATTGTTTTGAACGAAGCGAAACTTACTTCCATTTCCTGCTCTATGCAGGAAAAGCAGAGTGATAAAAACACCCACAATGGGTCATGTGGTCTTTGCTTGCTTCCTCTTTTTTATTTTATTTATTATATTTATATTCTGCCCCATAGCTGAAGCTCTCTGGGCAGTTTACAAAAATCCTCATGTGAAGAAAGAGGAAGCTGCTTGGGCCTATTGTGGGGCAGAAAAGTGACGGTAGAGAAACACGATTACCCCACCTTCTGATGACGCTCTTAGTAAACTATACTGGGTTAGAAGTGGTCTGACTTGGTACATTGTTGTTTCATAGGTTCAAGGAAAATTAGAAATATTTATTTATTTATTTATTGCATTTTTATACCTCCCCATAGCCGAAACTCTCTGAGTAGTTCACAAAAATTAAAACCATGAAATCATTTTAAGAAATATAAAACAAACAACTGTCTAAAAACACAAAATAACATATAACATAGAAAACACAACCAGGATAAAACCAAGCAACAGAGCTCAATACAGATTAAAATACAAATTTAAAACAGCAAGGGTTAAAATTGGGTTAATTTAGCGGTTAAAATGCTGGGAGAATAAAAAGGTCTTCACCTGGCGATGAAAGGAGTGCAAAGTAGGCGCCAGGCGAACCTCTCTTGGGAGCTCATGGGGCCCAAATATCTGAAGGAGTGTCTCCTCCTATACCAACTTGCCTTTGCATTAAGAACGTCAGAAGGGGTCCTTGTCTGTACTCCTTCTACAAGAGAAGTACATTCATCATTCTCTGTGGCATTGCTACTTGTCATGATGGCTATGCTTCTGTATGTCAGTTGCTGAGGAACTGATAGTCTTCTCCTCGATGAATTTGTCTAATCCCCCTTTAAAGCCATCCAAGTTGATGTCAATTACTATGTCTTGTGGTACTGAAGTCCATAATTTAGCTATGGATTTAGTTAAATAATTGGTCTCGACTTGAACAGATGGAAGATGTCTTTTTTTTTTTTTCCAGGGTGGAAACCTGAGCTGTGAAGATTATGATGGCCGCACTCCACTGCATGTTGCATCAAGTGAAGGGCACGTTCAGCTAGCTGAGTACTTACTAAAAAGAGGGGCAAGTGTTTATGCTAAAGACAGATATGGTGCCACCCCGTTGATGAATGCCATCGAATTCAGGTAGAAAAAGAGAAATCGATACTGAATGTTCAAAGAGCAAACCTTAAAAACAACAACCCTCAGTTCTCAAACACTGGCTTAGTTCAGACAACACGTTAGTCAAAGCAATGTGAAAACTCCATTCAACAGTTGAGTTTTACGGGGTATTCTCCACACAACATGTTCTAACTCCACCGTTGTGTGACTGTGGGCTCTCGTGGAGTTGAGTAAAATCTGTTGTGATGTTTCATTGACATTTCCAACGCCCTCTTTCCTCCCGATGGTATCCCATCAGCCATTGCTGCAAAAAAACCCAATTGGTACCACTTGCTTGCTTGGCAGGCAGAGATCCAGTGAGAGCAAGCAAGCAGGCAATGGCATTTCCTGCTCCTCCTTCTTACCACCACTATTTACTGGGCCTGAGTGAGAGGTTGATGAACAAACAGATTTCAGAAGTGAAGAGGAGGAGCAACTCCAGGGAGCTGTTTTTAGTGGGCCCTTGCTGGAGTATGTGCTCTTCACAGGTGCCCAACCATGCCTGGCCTTATCACTGTCCCTCTCTCCCTTTGGGCCTTGTGGTAGGGAGGACTGGGCTTGTTCATTGCTGCTTTGTAAATTGGAGAATATAGGGCTCCTTCAGACAGGAGGAAATCGTGTTTCCTTACTGTAGCTCTCCTTCCTGCTTCTCTTCCACATTTGCAACCAGCTGAAATTGCACAAGGAAGAGAGCAATGACCACATGGCTTGTACAGTTCAATGCAGTTCAATGGGACAGCGCCCTCTAGTGGGCATTTAATAGCACAACTTCAGCTGCACACAGTAGGGAATCCTGACAAATACCAACATATCTTAAAAGAGCCGGGTTTTCTGGGGATTATTTTTTTATCGCTAAAACCAGGAAATGGAGCGGGAGACACACACGGCGTTGTCAAAATGACCCGTGAACATCTATGGCCAGTCATGAGTGTGTTATAAAACACTAATTTAAAGACACTCATAGAAAGCTGAGTGGTTAAACTCCTATCCCTGGTAGTTTCATTAAGAATCTATTAACTATTAAATTGTCCATTTTTATATTGAGGTTTTCTTTCATTTTTTTTTCTTCCCCTGCGCCCCCACCCCATAAAGGCACATGGACATAATACGGCTACTTCGAGAAACAGGAGCTCATCTTTCCAATGAAGAGCTAAAGAATGCTGGAACCAAACTTTGCCTGTAAGGAAAAACAAACAAACCTAAAATTAATCTTAAGAACAAAAGAAAGGCCTGCTGGGTAGACTGAAGGTCCATGCAATCCAGTATCCTACTTCCTTTGCACAGTGGCAAACCAGATGCCTCTGGGGAGCCAATAAGGGGTACCAAGTCAATACCCCATCTCCATTTGTTGTTTCCCCAGCAAATGGCGTGAAGTGGCATATTTAAAGTAGATGAGGGCTCGGATATTGGCCTGAGAGCGTCTGATGCAGCAGCGTTGCTGAGGCTGAACCCTACTGGCAGCCCGATATAAGAGTGAGATAGAGGAAATTTTTGGATCGGCCGCCATTTTTCCCCCCATAGAATTGCATTGCAATGCAAGTCTATGAGGAAAAAATGGTGGCGGGTGGGTGAGGGGGGGCTAACTCCCTCCCCCCCAGGGCCATCTGCTGTGGATGGCCCCGGCAGGTAAGCCCCCTCCCCCGCGCTCCCTACCCCCCCCAGGGCTGACGGCTTCCATCCGCTGGCACCCGCGGGCGCCAGCGGATGGAAGCGGACGGCCCCGGGGGGGTAGGCCCCCTCCCCCCTGCCACTGCTTACCTTCCAGGGACGTCCGCTCCCGTCCGGCACTGGCTGCTACTGCAAGTGGGCTTCGCGGCCTGCTCTAGGGTGGCACGCCGGGTGATGACATCACCCGGCACACCACCCTGGAGCAGGCCGTGAAGACCGCTCGCAGTAGCAGCCAGCGCCGGATGGGAGCGGACGTCCCTGGAAGGTAAACGCGCCGCGGACAGCCCTGCTAGGGAAGCCCCCCCGCTGTCCACTTCCATCGGCGGGCGGCTGCTGGTGCCCGCCAATGGAAGCAGCGGCGGGCACCAGCGGGTGCCCGCCGATCCATCCAAACTGGATTGGAACCTTTTCGGATCGGTTCGGATTGGATCGGCCGATCCAGTGGTGAGATCGGAAATCGGATAATTTATCCGATTTCCCCCTGGATTGGATTTGGATCGTGGATCGGATTCAATCCAGTGCACATCCCTAGTATAAACTGGGCCCCCAACAGAGTTTAAACGAGGGTCAGATCTACACCAAGCAGGATATAACATTTTTGAAAACGGTATATGGAATGTGTCATGGGCCCCAACAGTTGTCAATACTGTTATAAAGCAGTAGTGTAGATCCTGCCTAGGTTAACTGGATCTACTTAATCATTATTTCGTTTCTCTACCTCCCCATAGTCAGAGCTCTCTGGGCGGATTACAGCACCCTTCCTGCCCTTCAATTCTGTGCTTGTGTTCTTGGATATATGGCATTTTCCAGTTCCACAGTCCTATCTTTTCTAGACATGGGTGTTGCTAGATCACATTTTTTTCTGATCCATTTAGACAGCTTCCGAGAGGTCTAGGTCAGCAAGTCTGCATATATTACATTTCTTTTTCTGCAAGAAAAGGAAGAATCCCATTGATGACCTATATTCTATGGCGGAAAAGTCTATATGCTTTTTTAGTTACATCCATTTTGGGGAAATGAAGTTTTGCATTTTAATATTTAAATTGCATCAAATACACATGTACATATAACATAAAAAACAAAAACAAAACCAGTCAACATAAAAAAATACAGTCAGATATTAAAGAGGAATTTTATCAAAAGATAAAACAGTCAGCAGCGTTATTGGGGTCATGTCAGAAGTTTAACATATAGCAAATAACTAGTCTCTATATGAACAGATGGCTTGATAGTCCATAGTGGTCCTCTGATAAGCAATTAATTTAATTTAAGAAGATCTTTCAGTTAAGGGTGATTGAATCCCATTAAATTCCATGGGATAGAAACCATCTAGCTGTGCACAGCATTGCAGCCTATAGGAGCACTACAACAAGGGTTCACATTTTGATCCATTTTTAAAAAATATATTATTATTAATGATTTTTTTTAACAGATTACTCTACAAAGCAGATCACTGTGAATATTAAGACATTACTATTTTCTTTAATTCTTTTATCTTATTTGCCTTTTACGTTTCTCTCCACTGCTGTAGATCTAGGCCAGATCTACACCAAGCAGGATATAGCACTAATAAAAGTGGTATGAAAATGATATATGATATGTGTCAATGGGCCTCAACAGTTGTCAGTGCACTTCAGTACTGCTATAAAGCAGTAGTGTGGCTCATGCCTCTTATATACTGCTTTATTTATTTATTTATTTTGTTACTTTTATATACCGCCCCATAGCTGAAGCTCTCCGGGCAGTTTACATAAGATTAAAACAATTAAAACGATATACAAAAATTAAAACAGCAAAAACATACAATATACACATACATTTAAAACCACTATAATAACTTTAAAAAAGTTATAAGCCTAAAAACAAAATAAACCCAAGCTTTCATACCACTTTGATAGTACTATATCCTGCTTAGTAGGGATGTGTATCGTATCGGGTCCGATGTCCGATAAAGAACTGATAAGGCCGTTATTGGACATCTGATGACCGATAACGATTATTTCCTAAGGAGGCCCTATCTGATTGGATCCGATATCCATATGTCCGATAACTATCGGATATATTGGATTTTCGGTTTGAAGTTTAGGTGTTTTTGCCATAGACTTGCACTGGGGGAAAGAAAGCTTTCCCCCAGTGCAAGTCTATGGCGAAAACACTGGGCCGGCACTCCCTCCTTCCCCCCATGCATGCTCCTTATCTGCTACCATCACCACCGCCATCCTGCGCTGCCGTCCGCTAGCTCCGTAGTACTGATAAACAGGTTTTCCGGCCTGTTCCTCAGTACAGAGACGCGCTGAGTGATGACGTCATCACTCGACGTGTCTCTGTACTGAGGAACAGGCCTGAAAGCCTATTTATCAGTACTACGGTCCAAGTGGGTGGCAGCGCTGGATGGCGGCAGTGGCGACAGCAGCAGGTAAGGAGTGCGAGTGGGGGGAGGAAGCATCGGCCCAGTGTTTTTCCCCATAGACTTGCATTGGGGAAAGGCTTTCTTTCCCCCAATGCAAGCCTATGGGGAAAACACCTGAAATGGCGGTCCGTAATCAGATCGGAACTTCTGATATTTATCAGATCCGATATTTTTAATATCAGAAATTCCAATCCGATTCCGATTCCGAAATTTCTGGCCGTGCACATCCCTACTGCTTAGTGTGGATTAGGTCCTAGAGTCAAACTTCTCCACCTCATTCCACATTCTTTCAATATGTGCACAGATCTCAATTTGAAAGATTTTAAATTCCTCCCTCAATATTGTTTGCATCTCCTCTACTGTGTAATATTTTAGAGTCAGCCATCTTTCCTATCTGTTTCTTCCTTCTAGTCTGGACTTTGTTTTCTTGATCTCCTTGAAACCTCCAAAGGGAGCTAAGTTTCCCCTGAGAAGCCTTATTCATTTAAAGTTGGGATACTGAATCAACTATAATTAAAACACCAGGAGTTGAATGGAAGAGTCCAAACAAAGGGATATAGGATAACCATATGTCAGGAAAAACCAGGACATGTCAGGATTTTTGGTAACAAATCCAGGAAGGGGGGGGGGAATTGTGAAATTTGAAGAAAGATCTGGATTTTTCCCATCCTTCCCCCACTCAAAGGGCAGCTCTACTTTATAGTCAATCGGAATTAACAAAAATGCTTACAACTCAGTCATTTTTAAAGATAAGGAGATGAAACCTGGCATCATGGTAGCTCTTAAGTAGGGCTTTAGCCATGCCGTGTTTGAAGCAGATCCGTTAATCCATTTATTTTTAGGAATTTTTTTTTAAAAAATGAGGTTTTAAAATTATTTTTTTAAACAACCATCATTTTTAAAGATTAGGAGATGAAACTTGGCATCATGATATCTCTTAAGTGGGGCTTTAACCATGCCACGTTTGAAGCCGATCCATTCATCAGTTTATTTTTAGAATTTTTTTAAAAAATTGAGGTTTTATAATTATTTTTTAAAACCGCTGGAGCCAGACTCTTCAAACTCAGGTTATCAAACCTCTTCTTTGGGGTCTTGCTAGAGTGACTAGATACAAAACAGGGCAGGGCTCCTACAGCTTTAACTGTTGTGATGAAGAGGGAATTTCACCAGGCGCTGCATGCATACAAAAGACACCTGCTGAAATCCCCTTTTTAATACAACTGTTAAAGATACGGGAGCCCTGTCCCCCTTTCCATATGGTCACCCTGTCTTGAAGTGACCCATCAAATCAGCCCATGGACAGCAGAGCTAGCAGATACACAGGTCACCTGGTCATAGGACGAGATGTATTGCATTTCAGTTTAAATTATAGTGATTTTTTTGAAATGTTCACCTACGCCTATAAATTAGCACTCACATTTCACGCAAATCACTGTCCTCTCTTGTCCTCTTTTCTGGTGATGAGTAAATAGCCACCCTAGATTCAAACTAAATCAATAAACCATTTCAACTGTTTGAAACTTAAAACACCTAAATAATTCCCCAGTAAATTCAAAAAATGAATACAACTCAGAAGGAACTCTTTTAGCATAGATAATATCAATTCATTAATTACAGAGGAAGGAAAATAAAACAATTGAGAAAGAGAGTGGGGAGTAAACTGAGGTAGTCGGAGCGTCTCTACATTAAGGGAAATTGCATTGTTTACCCATGGTTGTTGTGCTTTCTGGTTCTTTGGTACAATTGATATGGGCTGCATTACATGGGAGGAGAGAGGCGACAAGGTGAAAGATCCTACTATTTCCCAGGACTCCTTTAAACGACAGAATTGAGGGAGCACCTCTCCCTCCCTGGCACGTGCGCAAAAGAGCTGGGGGAGGGTGTCTTATTTTCATCTGCTGTTAAGACTGTAACCCTCACCACACTAATTTGGGAGTAAATCCTATTGAACAAAATGGGACGTACTTCTGAGTAGACATATGGGGAACTACTAGCCCAAACCAAGAGAAAGAAGAAAAAAATGATTTAAAAGAATCACACTGGATGTAAACCTAGCACAACTATAATCAAGCATATCGAAGGGTCTCGTTCTTGTGGTCTTATAGAACCCTCTACATCCCTGCAGCACACTTATTTGGGAGTAAGCCCCACTGCACTTAAAGGGATGCTCTTGGTGGGGTGGGAGATCAGATCTGTCTCCCTTTGTTGCAGGGAGCAGTTTTACCTTCGTCTCCCTCCAATAGCAGGGGAAGTCCTTCCTTGGCAAGCTCATAGCGCAATGCCAGCTTTACACCCTGCCGATTTCACACCATTAAAGGTTTATTCCACCTTATCTCTGACCTTTTAAAAAACAGAATACACGTGGTGGGAGTCTCTTCTTGCAGGAGTTGAAAGGATTCCCCCTGAATTTTGCCCTTTCACTTCCCCAGGGCACATGCTGCAAACACCTTCCCAAAAGCTGCTGGAAGGCACTAGCTTGTTATTACCTTGGCTGCCTCTACAAGAGAGGTTTAAAGCTCTTTCAAGGAGCTTAAATTTTTTTACCTCTACAAGAATGGAGCGCAAATCGGGCGTAGAGGCACGTTATCTCTCCGATTATGCGCATTATCGAATGCGCGTTAAACAGCGAGTTTTATTTTGCTCTGTCCATTAAAGCGCATTTTGACTATGTGAACAAGCGCTTATGCGCATTAACTACTTGTAAAGTTCATTTTGATCATCCCTTAATGCGCTTCGCCGCCTCTCGCCGCCTCTCGTGCAGAGGCATTAGGCGTAAATGCACTTCAGCGATTATGCGCATAATCGCCTAACTAGGCGCAAAAGCGAATCCTTGTAGAGGGGACCCTAGTTAGGGCAGGGACAAAAACAAACACAGCTTGAGGGCCCGCAGGTCTAGCTGGTCCTCTTCCCCAAGAATCTCCTTCTCAACAGACACTGGCAGGCACTAGCCTTTTATTACCAAACTAACCCAGACAGCCTCAATGTCCACGGGTGTGGCTGGTCTTCTTCCACAGAAGCTCCTTCCTACAGGGAAATGGGTTTTGAAACATCCTATGATTTAATGATTTAAGCAGCACTTCATGGAACTGCTAGTACCAGCTCTGCTCAGAACTAGTGTTCTAATTTTGTTTTGCATCCTGCTGTTCAAGAGCAGTTTTGTAAGGTTCAGTAGCAGGGCAAAGTAATGCTAGTAGTTAACAGAACACCGTATGAACAAGTGTTCTCCCCCCCCCCCCCCATCCTTGCTCTCAGCCTCGCTATTAATGGAGATGCGGATGGATTGATGGCTTGGCATCTTGCGGGCATAGACATGGAATGCACGGATTACGGTGGCAGAACACCTTCCCAAGTAGTAAGTGCAACTGTTGCTATGCATATGTGTGAATGTTCTGAGCATGCGCATTACGTCTATGGCAGATTCAAAGATCAAACCCTTTGCTATATAACATGTTGATATATATCCACCAGGAACATCTCTTAGCCATATCCCATTGAACTGAATAAGTTTTGCAAGAGCATCAGAGGTGTTCTGGTCGGAAGCCCTTCCCATGTTATCTTCATGGCATAGGAGGAGCTGCAGCAGGGCATTTCGTGATGCCACTTGGGGGCTGTCTTCACGGTGCCGCGTTATTGCTGCCTCCTTCTCAAACTCCACACTTTCCCCCTCCCAGGGTGGCATTGGGTAATCCCGACACTGAGGAGGGAGCATGGGGGCTCTGGGAAGTCATCCAGGTACCAGAGCCACCCCCACCCTCTTCCTGGTGGAAGGCGACCAATCGCTGGTCGCCTTGCACCAGGCACCGCCCCTGGGTTGGCCCCAGAGTGACATCAGATGGTGGAAGCGCCATGTTGACGTTGTTCCGGCTGAAAAAGTCGGGGTAAATCCCGGACTATTTCAGATTACAGCATAGCAGGGAAGCCACGTGGTGACTGTGAAGCAGCACTTGCGTCATCTAACTGATGCAGCACAGATCCACAGCCACTGCAGGGCTTTCCCTGCATATAGACATCCCTCCCCCCAGGATAAAGTGCAGGGGTATGTAGATAGAAGCAGGATTGAGCGTTAGGGCCCCAGTGCAGGGAGCAGGTTTAGACAGTCTGCAATGATGTGCTCTGTCACTGGTAGCACTACAAGCCCTCTGCATCAGCAATCTCAAATGAGCTCAAGCTCAGTCCCTTTTGGAATAGGGCCACTCCCTGTTTCAATTCCACACAATTCATGACCTGTGAAGCTGAGAACAGCCCAGCAGCCAAGTAAGGACGCCCAGTAGGCTTTGACAGAGCACCTGTTTGGGCCACCTGAGGAGATTGCTAAGATTCTAGGGAGCCAAAATAAGTTGCTGATAAACTGTGTTCTGCTTGGTGGGTCTCAAGTTGTGCAGGCCATGTGCCTTGTTTTGATCCACTTGATAATTCCCTGAAACTTAGAAAAAACACAGGCAGTTCTGATCCACTTGCAGGCAGCCGCTGCAAAGAACAACCAAAGCCTGGACTTCCTGAAACAGTTGAAATCAACAGGAGGTAGGAGCTGATGCAAATGTTCTACTTTTCTGCAATATGTTTGAAGTTTTACATTTATTACTGGTTGTTGTTGTTGTTGTTGTTCTGTCTTCAGACTCCAATCCTAATCAAGACTCAAATACGATAGATGGTGCATAAAGAGAGTAAAATAGTACACACATTCACTTTCTGTGTGCTACCTTTCCTCTCTTCCTCTGTCTGTCATTGTGGCCTGCATGAAATTAGGGCAAGGCCATGGATTCCCTACGGTTGTATTTACTCCAAGGAAAGGCATATGACAGTTGGTTCACTCAATCAATCACAGTGTTGCTTGTTAACTAGATAACAAGTCCAATTAATTAAACCAATGCATCATGTATTTTTTTTTAAAAAAAGTAAGGCTGCAGCATTTAATTGATTAATCAGTCGCTGAGGGCGTCATCAGATGAGCATTTTATTGCATGCTCATTGCTGGGCACACATGGATTTTCATGGGTCCCTCTCATGACGTCGTCTCCCTCCTGCGCGCCTCGCGTCCCTTCTAATCTTCCTTGCGCAACAAAAAAAACACCCCAGTAAGTCCGACTTATTTTTAAAGATGGAAGTTGCTGCTATCTCCTGCCGTGTGCAGAAGAAGCAGCGGGATCAAAATGGCCCACTGAATGGACCACTTGCACGTTGTTAATTTCCTCTTTCAAAAGAGGAAGTAATGAGGGACAAACACGTGGGTGGAGAAGCGATGGTAAGGAAATGCAATTTTCCCCATGTGATGACGCTCCGATTCTTTTTAAAAAACCCACTTTTAATTAGGTACGATGTGCCCCTGATTAATCAGATAGTATATATTTAATATAAGTGCTTATAAAAATGGCATATGGCCAGTACCAGCTTACAAGAGACTTCCCTCTTCTCTCTCACTCAGATAGTAGGGAAAGCCTCTTCTAAGAGCTCCATCACACCTAATTCTCCCCCGGTTTGCCTCTGTGTTTTTTTTACCTCTGAGGCAGAAGCGCGTCAAGCTTATGATCCCTTTCATCTGAATAGCTGCTCTTTCGCTCCTTTGCTCTTCCGCTCCACTCCACTCCACTCCACCCCACCCCACCCCTCCCCTTCTCTTTCTCCCTCCAGTCAGGTCCTGTCAGATGAGTACTTCAACCAGACCACCTTTCTGCCGGGCAAAAATGGAACGACCCTTTAGTCTGGCTCTTTGGGGGCATTGAGGGAGTACAATCCTGTCTCTGCAGAGATTCGGGCACTGTATACTTAAAAAAAAAACACTTTCAAGCTTGGGATGCAAGGTTTGGGTTTTATATTGAGGCTTGGAGCTGGCTGCTGGGAGAGATCACTTTTCCTTGCCAGGACCTGATGCAATCCATTCAAGCCCCCAGTTCCTTTAAAATTACACGGAGGCTTAGGACGCATTAAATACCCTTAGGGAAAATAACCCAAACTTTCAGTGTTCTAGGAAAGGCTGGGGAAGAGGCAGGGTGTCAGCAGGACAGACACGGCATCATGTGAGTACTGTGCTGCAAATCTGCACACCAGGCATGGCGAGAGTGCACTAAATTGCTGGTGAGATGGAACTCTAAGATGATGCATGGAAACACCATGTATATATAAGTTTAAAAACAAAGGAAGTAGGTTTCTCGCTCCAAAACAATTGTTTTACCCATATAAAACTTTAAGTGACAGTGCAATGCTATACATGACTATTCAGAATAACCTTCATTATTGTGCAGTATATAGTACTGTAAATAAATATGAATAATTAGTCTTCCTGTTGTGGTTGCCAGTTTGGCAATATTTCACTCATTTGTTTGAAAGGGATCTCAGGATAGAACTTAAAGCTAACCGTTCTTTCTATGTTTTCTCCTTACAGGTTTTTCAAAATGAGTATTCTGAACTAATTTCTAGTGGAAAGATGTTTGGATTGATAAAGATAGAGATGGGATTTCTAAACTATAACTTTAGATTCTTTAGAGTTTGCATACAGGAAATAAAACCAGACACTTCTGTAAAGCTGAGCAATAAACATATTCATGTTTTTGACTTCCACCCTTTCCTGTGAAATTACTGTGCACACATAAATTGAAAGCAAAAGGTAGATCTTCACTCGTAATTTGTGTGGTATGCCAAGGACCACAGAATTACTTTAATTGTTTTACTGAAGTTTAAAGGAAATTGTTATATTCCTAAATGTAGTGTATTATAACTCCTACTTGGAAATTCCAGGGATTGAACCTGGGACTTTTTGCATGCAAAGTAAGTTCTTTACCACTGAACTACAGTCTTTCCCCCGATAAAAACCTTCCCTGATCTGGTTCCTTTCAGATGTGTTGAACTACAGCCCCCATAATTTTCAATCAGCTTGGGAGTTGTAGTCCAACACATCTGGAGGACAATAGGTTGGGGACATCTGCCTTATAGTTTCTGCATGACTGAAAAATTTTGCAGGTCAATGTAAGGTAGTTCTCTACAGGGCTGTGCAGCGCTTTAGATCCGAATCCGAGACAAGGCGGGGTGATTCGGAAGACCCAGAAACAGATCCGAAGTGAGCCGGGACAGGTCCGAATTGGGGTCCAAAGCGAATCGGGGGGGGGGGAGTTCTGTGCACATACGTAGTTCTCTATGAGGGTTTTGGATCGTCTGTCAGCATAGCGCAGCCCATGGGAGACAGCCAACTTCAACCCCCATGGAACCAGGGTGGGGGAACATGAAATATAATTTCATTATGTTTTAGAGGTACCAAAATATAGCCACAATTATTTTAGGGCTTAATTGGAGTCAGGGTTTAGCTCTTGTGCTATTTGATCAGCATCTTTCGATCTAGTATTTGTGCCTTAGTAAAAATTATTTTGGCCGTGATAGTTTCATAAGAAACTTTCTGCGCTGTTAACGTTTACATGCTGAAAAGTTAATATGTGACTGTATTGTGTAAATGTGTCTACCACCTGTTATTTTGGGGGATAGTTCTTAACTTTGGAATAAAAAAAGTGTGTAGCTGTCTGGATGCAATATACCAGGTATCTAAAATTAAGATGGAATTGCTCACATGTATGCTTTTGATGTTTCATAATTTAGGTCAGGGATGGGCCGCCACACGTGGCCCATGGGATGTATGTCCCCCGCAGTCTTTTTTAACCCTTAGTGATCCACTTTGAATTTAGTCTGGATCAAATCCAATGTAGAGATTTCTGGATACTTGGGGAGACTCTCCAGAAAAACACTACTTTGTGTAAAAAGCTAAAAGCAAAACAGAGCCCTCCTGGTGAAGGTTGCACATCAGCAAAGCCTTCCTATAAAAAACTGTAACCTACTGCTAACTGTTCAGAATTTTGTAAACATTTTGTGAAAATGATTACAGATCGAACCACAGACCAATTTCTGAAACTAAGGGGAAATAATAAGCAGAGTGCTATAACATGGGCAGTAGTCCATAGGATTGAATGAAATATAAAAACAGAAAAAGAGAGAGCAAGCACAAAATTATAAATGGAATAAAGATGAAAATATAGCATATGTATGGAAAGAAGAAAGTGAAGAAAACAAGGCACTGGCAGTTATGAAACCATATATAAGATGTCCAAGTTCAGAAAACAGCAAGTCAGAAAAGTAACTGTAGGAACGTAAGTAAGGGGGAATGAAAAATATGAACACAAGTGCACAATTTTTTAAAAATCTCCTAAAAAGGGCATTCACATACAATCCTATAATGGCAACGTTGAAAGGAAACCTAGAGCCTATCTACACTACTGCTTTAAAACAGCGTATAACAGTTTTAAACCGGTTAATAATGGTTACTAACCGGTTTAAAACTGTTATAAACCATTTTAACGCAGTAGTGTGGATAGACTCCTAGTGAGATGTAAGGGGAAATGCATTTAAAATTAAAAGAGATATTTGAAAGCATATTGTTAAAACAAAGAAAACTATCATTAACAAGGTATATGGTTCATAAAGTATACTTAAGGGTAGCAGAAGGTAACATTTGTATACATAGAGCAGAACTATAAAAATTAGTGGAAAAATGAGGGCATCCAAGGTGTATATGTTCTGTACACTCAGTGGCCTGGTTCACACAATCATAGCTAGGGAAATAAGCCACAGTGGTTTATTTCCCGCACTGTCTGCTCGGGAGGATTTGCATAATTACCTTCACCAATGTGGCTTGCCATGTCATGCGAACCCAACAAGGGTGGCTTGTTGCCATGGCTAGGAGGCCACCCTAGAAACCTAAAACAGCCCATGGGATCTGGGTAGCTTGTTAACCATGACAACAAGTCATTCTTGCTGGCTTCACATGACACCGCAAGCTGCACCAGCGAGGGTAATTATACAAATCTCACCGACGTTTGGGGTAGGGGAAATAAATTTGTGCAGAATAGTATAGAGGAAGAAATTACATTTATCAAGGAAGGAAACAAAGCTGAACAACAAAAAATGTGCACAGACCAAAAGGGGAAAAAAAAGAATTAAAGTAGCTGAAAACAGCATTGTAATACAGTTCATTCAGAGTATTGCAGGAACACACAATATGCCCTTCTATGTAAACAAATACATAAATAAATAAATAACTCAGAGCCCAAATGCATTATCAGTTTTGATACAGGCCATTTGCTGTAGATGTGTGCTAATTTTAACATCCTGCTACAATTGAAGGTTACTGTCCCTTTAGTAGTGTAAAACCTTTTAAATGGTGAGCATATACCTTCAACAGTATTTCCTAGAGATTATTCACCAATATAACAGCACTTTTTTTTTTTATCTGTGAGAGTCAGTTTTTAAAATGTCACCTGTACATGAAGTATGTTGCTTTTAATGACAGGGAACAACATATCTTAGCACAACAAGCTTAGATCCCCAATGTCTCTTTAATCAGTATGCCCTATTTCTATTGCTATTGGTGAAACCAGTACATTCTATTTTTATTGCCTTTGGTGATGGGACATTTTTTTAAAATGAAAAAAAATGAGTGGTTGGGTTGGGTGTAACATAAAAGGTTCATGAAAAATAAAACATGATGTTTGTTGCGGATTCCTGCTTGTTTCTCCCCTTATGCCACCATTCAATTAGTACCCCAGTCCACAGATCTTCACATGCAGCAGCAGGAGAGTTGTGCACATAAACAACTACATGTAAGGTAGGGTTGTATGAAAATTCCATTTGGTGGGTGAAAACGTGATGGATTTTTCCAGTTTGGCCCTGATGGATTTCGTTCTGTTTCCCCCAACTGAAGTTGACTGGAACTGTAGTGAGTCAATCAAATACATGGATTCCAGGGTTTTTTAAATGGTGGAAATTTCTGTAAATTGTAGTGTGTGTGTGTATCTTGAAATTTGCACAGCTTGTGTTATTATTATTTTTTAAATCTCCCAGCCCTTTGCAAGTGTGCAAGAGCTGTCTGATATGTGTAGACTTGCTTTATCAATTTCCTTGTACGTTTCAGCTGTCATTGGGAGCACCCAAGTGGAGCAGGTAACGTACAAGGAAACTGACCAAGTGAGACTTCATATAGGCTAATTTGTGCACAGGAAAAATAATAGACAAAGGAGGAATCCATTTGTGCAGTTCAGAAACACTGAAAAAATGTGAACGAAGCAAGTGTACCAAATTGGGGGGGGGGAACACACAATACCTCCCCCTTGACAATGTAATCCTCTCACCATTAAGTGTTGAACTGACACTTGTCAGTGTTCTTCTCCCTTTCAACACTTCCCCGCATCTTCAGCAAGTCCAGAAAGGTGAGTTATTGGCTCCCTCTGCTTTCGCAGCTACTTCTCAGAGTACTTACACCTCTTGCATATACTTCCCTTCTGTATACTGCCCAAACTTTACATTTGTGCAACTTTAGAGGTTGGGAAGTAATTGGAGGGGAGATTTGCCCAAATTTAGAGGCTAGGGAGGGGAAAGTTACCCAGACTGTCTGCATGCTCACATATGGAACATTTGAGTGGTGCTGGGTTGCCTCCTTTGAAAGCAGTGTGGTGAAAATGGTTTTACAACCCATTCGCTGCATTTTAGGCCCCCTCCACAAGGATGCGCTTTTGCGCCCGGTTCGGGGATTATGCGCATTATCGCGGAGGCGCATTTACTCCTAATCCCTCTGCACGGGAGGCGGCGAGAGGCGGCAAAGCGCATTAATTGATGTCCAAAAAGCGCTTTACAAGAAGTTAATGCGCATAATCGCTTGTTCACACGGCGAAAATGCGCTTTAACAGCCGGAGCAAAATAAAAGTCGCTATTTAATGCGCATTCGATAATGCGCATAATCCGGGAGATAACGCGCCTCTACGCCCGTTTTGCGCTCCGCTGGTGTGGAGGTAAAATTTATAATGAGCCTTCAAAGAGCATTAAACCTCTCTTGTGGAGGTAGCCTTAGACAGTCTTACCCTTAATTTAAAAGGGTGCCCTGAGTTTTAAGAAATCTGAAAAACACTGGCTGCATTCAGACAACACAATAATCACCTGGGGGGTGGGGGAAACAATCATCAGTTGTATTGACTATCATGTCGTCCGAATGCTGCCATAGTCAACTCAGCACCGATCCTAATCTACACCACGGTTGATTATTTATTACCATGTTGTGTGGGGAGTACCCCCTAGATGAACAACTGTAAAGTTGATTATTACCCCACCATTGATTATCATGTTGTCTGAATGCAGCCACTGTGTATGTAGATAGAAAGACACACAATATTGCTTATTATATTGTTCACTACTTAT
Organism: Anniella stebbinsi; assembly: GCA_029215795.1. Lineage (NCBI taxonomy): Eukaryota > Metazoa > Chordata > Lepidosauria > Squamata > Anniellidae > Anniella > Anniella stebbinsi. The sequence continues at coordinate 357,921,960 of JARDYH010000001.1, forward strand.
ATAGTTTACTATTCTTTTGTGGCAGTTAATTGTTTGGGAGCTGGTGGGGAAAAAATCCTCAGGAGAAGAGGAAACAGAAGGAACTGAAAAACTGTGGACTGTGGTAAATACCAGGCTAATCTGTCACAGAAAGAATAGGGGTCTCATGTTTTCTTAAAAAGGTGCCATTAAAAAACAGGACATCTTTCTTTTCACATCCCGTCCTCCCATTTTTAAAGAGGCATTCTTACAAGAATAGACAAACAATAGAGAAAGGGCTATAAATAGCTATTAGCTAGCTGATATTCCCATTTTAATGGTTTTAACCAACAATAGAGGGTTTAATGTTGTCTTGTTTAAATACATTATTGATTTTCATATCATTATATTGTTGAACACCGCCCTGGTGACACTTGTGGGAAGGTAGTATATACATATTATAAACAAACAAATCCTTAGAAGCAGCTGTATGCCACTGAATATATTCACTAGTGCGGTGGTTGTGGTCCATGGACCATGGCCAGGGTGGCCCACTCCCTTCATGTATCTAGCTGACCACTGTTAGAAACAGGATGCATTAGAAGCCCCTTCAGTTTGACACATCCAGTAGGCTGACCATATGAAAAGGAGGACAGGGCTCATGTAACTTTAACAGTTGTAGAGAAAAGGGAATTTCAGCCAGTGTCATTTGTATGCAGTTAGTCCCTGGTGAAATTCCCTCTTCATCACAACAGTTAAAGTTGCAGGGGCCCTGCCTTCTTTTGTATATGGTCACTCTAGTATAGTGCCTGCAACTTTTAGTTGTTGTGATGAAGAGGGAATTTCACCAGGGACTAATTGCATTCAAATGACCCTGGCTGAAATTCCCTTTTCTCTACAACTGTTAAAGTTGCATGAGCCCTGTGCTCCTTTTCATATGGTCAGCCTAACATTCAGGCCCTTTTTTATTATGTCATTCAAGATTTCAGGTCTTCTTAATCTTTCTGCACTTCATTTTGAGAACAGGTATGGGAAATGGTCGGAGAGCCAGCGTAGTGTAGTGGCTACAGTGTTGGACTGGGAGTGGGGTGACCAGAGTTTTAGTCCTCACTCAGCCATGGAAACTCACTGGTCCACTTTGGGCCAGCCACCCTCACAGGGTTGTTGTTGTGAGGATAAAATGGAGAGGATTATGTATGCTTAAAGGAGGGATATAAATGTAATAAATAAATAAAATGGTGAGGATGTTTGCTTAAAAATCATTGAACCTCAGCCTGTTACACCAGAAAGGGCTTTTTCTTTCCCTCCAACTTGTTTGAACGGGCTCAGGTTAAAAATAATAAACGAAAATAAAGAAGGTCACTTCGTATTTGCAGCCTTTTGCTTTCCCGCATTGAGAACTGCCGGGGCTGATGGAGGGTGTTTGGTGGGTGAAAAAGAAGAAAGCCCTTGACAGGCATTGAGGCGACTCTCGATAAACAGGCAGGGCGACTCTTCACCCAACCTTTGCCTCAGGCGCACAAGCGGCTTAATGGGAGGAAGGGGGAGGAGGGTCTTCACTTTCACTTAGCTCCCTCCCCCGCATGGGGGTGGGTGGGCAGGTCGAGGCCGCGGCCAATGAGAGCCCGCGAGTCCGGACAGGGGCGGTGCTAAGAGCCGGCATATGGATGCCCATGTTGCCCGGGTCCCGGTATCCGCACTTTTAGCCACCCACCAACTCAGGCAGGTAACTGGGCTGAGAAGCCATCATGGCAGAGCAGCAGGACAACGAATGCAACGCGCTGGGCAGATCCCTCTCGTCCACCGAGCCCGCTTTGGCCCTAGAGATTGGGGGTGGCTGCGGAGCCATGGCCGAAGTGCGGGTGCTGGTGATCAACACTGGAGGGACGATCGGGATGGTGCCTCAGTCGGGGGGTGAGTTGAGTGCCTGAAAGAGTGGGATCTTGGAGGACCAGGGCATCGAGCAGTGTGGGGGCAGCTTGGAGGCTGTCCTGCGATGCTACAATGGTGGCTCCCCCCACCACCACCACCACCGCATACACACTCTAGGCAGAATTCCTGACAGGTAGAAATTCAGCAGGGGTAGCTTTCTCCCATCACTGGGGCAAAAAGATGCATCTGCAGTATTTCCGCCTGGCACACAGGTGATTGAGGCATCTCTATGCAAAGGGGGCGGTTTCCTAAGGTAGCCCTCCCAAACCTGGTACCCTCCAGTTGGACCACAATTCCTGGCATTCCTGCTGGCAGGGTCTGATGGGAGTTGAAGTACAGAACATCTGGAAGGCAACGGGATGGGAAAGGCTGCCCTAAATAGGGTTTGTGGTCCAGTGGTAGAACATATGCTCTGCACACGCAAGACCCCAGGTTTAATCCCTGGCATCACCTGGTAGGGCGGGTCAGTACAGATGTAAACTGCACCTACAGAAATTGCCACCTATTCCGCAATTGGCTCTGCTCACAATCCGAGCTGTTTTAAAAGATTGGCGGGAAAAAGGTGAATTTTCTTCTTCTTCACTTCTTTCAGTCTTATGGTTATGGGCGAAATGGGGATTCTAATCTGTTTTGGTAATGTGTATGGAAAGAAGGGAGAAAGTTATTTGAGTTTAATTAACACAAAATTTCAGCATATGGCTGCTGCCTGCCCCAAGATCACTTCGTTCTCCAGTTCATCACACTCACTGAACTCTCACTTAAGCACATACTGGAAAAAGTGGGAAATATTTACCCTTCTGACACTCTTTAACCATCCTGACCAATCTGCGTAATGTGATTTTGAACGTGCCTCCTCTATAAGACGAAAACAACACTGTTATCTAAGGGCTCATGTTCAAGATAATAGGCTAGTCGCCTCCTAACAGCTTGTAGTTTTCAAAGTCAGGGTGGCTAAAAATAAAGAAGAGTGACATTTCTCCATGCCTTTGATGTGGGCTTATCCACATTAGTAATTATGAATAAAGAAGTGAGGTATAAAATCACGATTTACGACCAAAGTAAATGTGATATATCAGGAGTTACCAAAACAAAAACTATTTTTTTTTTAAAAAAAAATTCCCACAGGTAAAATCAACCATGTGTGTTTCTAAATTGGACTGGCAAAGGGGTTGTTTTTAACCCTCCATGTGCCAATCCCACTGACCCCACCGTAACTGCTATTTATCCAGCAGGAGGAAACTCATAGTTTCTCCCATGCAAAGCAAATGGGAGCATCTAGGATGGGCTTGGAGATCAAGATCAGAAAAATAGCATGCAGGAAGTGTTACCCTCCCCTTCTGCCAAGACTATGACTCCAGTCCAATATAGGGACACATAAGACCATAAGAAGAGCCATGCTGGATCGGAACGAGGGTCCATCTAGTCCAGCACTCTGCTCCCACAGTGGTCGACCAGCTGTCGACCAAGAACCCACAAGTAGGACATGGATGCAACAGTACCCATCCACCTATGTTCCTCAGCAACTAATATATGCAGGCTTACTGCCTCTGATATTGGAGGTAACACATAGCCATCAAGATCAGTAGTGATTGATGACCTCCTCCTCCAGGAATTTATCCAACTCCCTTTTAAATCCACTTATACTTTATTTATTTTATCCTGCTCCTCAGCCAAAAAGGCTCCTGAAGTGGCTTACATAAAATCAGTAAAAATAAGATAGTTCCTGCCTGCAGGCCTACATTCAAAAACGACACAGCACATAAGTAAAAAGGAATGAGCAGGGAAGAGGAAAAATGAAGCAGCCCTTTAGTAGGGCTGGTAGAATGGCCCTGCGCCCCTTTCTCATCTCCCTTTTTATAGACTGCTGGAATGGCTGGTAATGGCGACAGATGAGGGATGAGGATCCTTCATGGACGAGGTCTTTCATCAGGACAGCTTCCTCTGTCATCTCCCTCTGTACATACCCATGGCTGTGGATGAACCCACTCCTTTACTTTCTTATCAAACCTACTTATGGGCTCAGTTCAGGCAACACATTAGTCAACACCATGTGAAAATTCCACTCAACGGTTGAGTTTTAGGAGGTACACCCCACACAACATGTTCTAACTCCACCGTTGTGTAATTGTCAATTACTGTGGCATTGAGTAAAATCCATTGTATGTTTGATTGAGAGTTTCTGTGCCCTCTCTCCTCCCCAGTACTCCTGATGGTATCCCATCAGCCATTGCTGCAAAAAACCAGTCCCAGCGGCTCTCCTAGAGTGGCACTCACTCCTTTCACTTCCCTTGCCAGAGAACTCTGTAGCCAGTGGGAAAAGTCAACACAGTGGAAAACTCCACAGAGCCCTCCACACAACATGCAACATAACAGTTGTGCAGGAACTCTCCTCTGCACAGTGTGGATATTCTGCGTGGAGTGTTTTCCAAAAAACCTCCACTGTTGCGTGGAGTTTTCCCACCAGACAACACATTTCTCAACAGTGGTGTAAAAGCTCCACTATGGAGTTCTAAAACCACCGTTGAGAAATTTGTTGTCTGAACTGAGCCATTGACTGACTTTACTACTTTAGGGCTCCGGTTTTATGCCCATTTACCTGGGAATGATGAGACTGACTTCTGAGTAGACATGTGTAGGATTGCCACTGTGTAGGCTGACCAGATAAAATCCAGGTCAGGGCTCATGTAACTTTAACAGTTGTAGAGAAAAGGGAATTTCAGCCAGTGTCATTTGTATGCAATTAGTTCCTGGTGATATTCCTTCTTCATCACAACAGTTAAAGTTGCCGGCACTATATTAGAGTTACCACATACAAAAGAAGGTAGGGCCCCTGCAACTTTAACTGTTGTGATGAAGAGGGAATATCACCAGGAACTAATTGCATACAAATGACACTGACTGAAATTCCCTTTTCTGTACAACTGTTAAAGTTACAGGAGCCCTGGCCTGGATTTTATCTGGTCACCCTACCACTGTGCGAACATGGAATGTTTTGTGCATAACTGTCGACTATAATTTAAAGTATAAGAGTGCAATCCTATGCATGTTTAGACAGAAAAAAGCCCTACAATTCCCAGCATTGTCCAGCTAGCTGTTTGCCTCACATCTGGACTTTACCCCTAAGCTAGCCTGCTGCCATCAGATGAGGTGAAGGATGCTGCCCAGAATCAGAGTTGTAGTAAGACTCAACTGCCAGTCTCATCAACGTTTATAATTGGAATGGGGAGCATGTCATATCCTTTGACACAAGTAGCAAAATGTCTTGGTCTGGCCCTAGCTTGGACCAAATACTTGAAGATCCTCTGCAATATTTGAAAATACTCTTTTTTAGCATCAAGTCATAAGAACGCCACTTATTTTGTAATCAAGGCAAACATACAAGCAAATACAGAAAAGAGCAACTAAAATGATCAAGGGGCTGGAGCATCACCCCTGTGAGAGAAGGTTACAGTAGCTGAGATTGCTTAGCTTGGAAAAAAGGAGGCTAAGGGGAGACATGATAGAGGTGTACAAAATTATGCATGGTGTGGAGAATGTGGATAGGGGGGCATTTTTCTGCCTCTCCCATAATTCTAGAATCCGGGGTTATCCCATAAAACCAATTGGTGGGAGATTCAGGACAGATAAAAGGAAGGACTTCTTCACACAGCACATAGTTAAACTATGGAATTCACTACCACAAGATGTAGCAATGGCCACCAATTTGGATGGCTTTAAAAGGGGGTTGGATAAATTCCTGGAGGAGAAGGCTATCGATGGCTACTAGTCCTGATAGCTATGTGCTACCATCTGAGGCAATTGCTGGGGAACATGGTTAGTGAAAGATAGGCAGGAGTATGAACCCATGATGTTGTGGATGACATTATTAGGTTCTCTAATAATGTTGCTAGAGTAGATATGGGGACAGGGTGGTCACTGGGTCTGCTGCAGGATCTGATTCCTGTGTCTGTATCTTTGTTACTTGGTCTGCTGTTGCTGGCGAGTAACAACAGACCAAGTTTTAAGTTGGGTGGCTATCTGTAGTTATGTAGAGTCCTGCGAGAGAGATCATCATTCAGGATGGGTTACAGAGATTTGATGATAACATTTCAGTGGTTTTAGCTGAGAACTGTTGGTGAGTGACAACTAGGGGGTGTTCTGTGCTGTAGTAGATTATTTTTGGGTGCCAATACGGCCCTGTTGATCTCCCCTCCCAGTTCATTGGATTGGTCTTGTAGTCTGGGAAAAGCCTGTAAGTCTCTGCCCAAAACAAGTCTGACCAGAAATGGTTGTGTTGTAGAGCTTGGCTGTAGTCAATGGATTTTGGGGTGCATTCTGGGTAGAATTTAGAGGTGTGTTGTGATGGTCAGAAGATTACTGATATAAGGTGATTCTTACGGGCAGCATCCTACGGTGTCGTTCGGCTAATGTAAATTACATTGCAGTAGCGTCGGAGACCTTTAGCGCAATACTCCTGAGGTGTGTTTTCTGGGGAATCCTGTCGTGCAGGCTGATACTATTGCTGTTGCACTAGGGATCTCTTATGCTAGCTAAGCATAATTTGCATTAGGGGAACGACAAAGTAGGATGCTGCCCAATATGTTCATTAACTTTTGTGAGCCGCCCGGAGAGCTTTGGCTATCAGGCAGTTTGTAAATGTAATAAATAAATAAATAAATAAATAATGATGATGTACTTGCACAGTAATGTCCAGAAAGGGAGGCTGTTGTGTGGACTGGTCTGGGCTCGGCTTGATGGTGGGGTGAAGATTTATCCGAGTCCTGGTGGAACCCTTCCCTAACGAGTTCAGATAATAGAAATACTGTAGGAAATTTTGAGACAAAGGTAATTTCAGGCATATGAAAGAGGCAGAGGTAAAATGGCTGTATGGACCAACCTTTGCTTTTCACCTTTTAAACACAACTTGACCTGGAAAAAAGCGAAAGTCTTGCTCAATATGGTCCATGTCCCAGACAAGTCAAAACCACAGAAAACAAGTTGGGAGATTTCCTTCGAATTTGAGTTGTAAACGTCACGTATGCATCATGCCCCAATTACTTACAAGAAGATGGACGTTAAGAATTTATTTATTCATTTCAGTTATATATCACCCAATAACCGAAGAGTCCAGTATGCATCTTCCTATTTTCTCATACTAAGGCTGTGATCCTATACCAATTTACTTGGGAGTAAGTCCCACTGAATTCAATGGATTTTTTTTAAAAAAGAGAAGACATAAATAGGCTTGTGCTGTTAACTTCAATCTGTCATGGGTGCTGGTCATTAGAAAAACCCTATATGGGAATATTTTAAAGACATGCCCTCTATAGGTAAAAAGGATAGCATGGAAAATATATACAGTGAGACAAAGAGATGTAAAGTCTGCTTGTGAGGATGAAACGATGTAAATAATATTGTATTTAGTTGTAAATTAACATGGCTTTGGTGGTCAGATTTGCACCGTTGTTCAAGAAATGAATTCAAAAGTTTGTACTTCAACTCCCATTAACCCCAACCAGCATGGCCAATGGTCAGGAAGGGTGGGAGTTGTTGTCCAGATCATGGCGAAGGCTGCTTTAGCTAAACACGCATAGGATTGTTTCCTAAATGTAATGAAATGTGATACTAAGTAGGCTGACCATATGAAAAGGAGCACAGGGCTCATGTAACTTTAACAGTTGTAGAGAAAAGGGAATTCAGCCAGTGTCATTTGTATGCAATTAGTCCCTGGTGAAATTCCCTCTTCATCACAACAGTTAAAGGTGCAGGCACTATACTAGAGTGACCATATACAAAAGAAGGCAGGGTCCCTGCAACTTTAACTGTTGTGATGAAGAGGGAATTTCACCAGGAACTAATTGCATACGAATGACACTGGCTGAAATTCCCTTTTCTCTACAACTGTTAAAGTTACATGAGCCCTGTCCTCCTTTTCATATGGTCAGCCTAATACTAAGCAACAAAGCGCACACAGAAGAAACATACCCAGATGAATTTTAAAGTGTTTTATTGGTATTTGAATGACGTATTGGTTTTTAAGTGTTTTAATCAGTTTTGTATTTTATGTTTGACGCTGTTCCCCGCCTCGATCCGTTGATCCGTTGGGAGAGGCGGGTAATAAATATATATATATATATATATATATATATATTATTATTATTATTATTATACATGCGCAGGTGTGTTGTAGCATCAGGCACTATGTGTGCAAATTACAACTACAAACTGCTGTGCATCTTCACCCTGCCCTGGACAAATTCCTGTGGGCACCCATGCCTATGTTTGCTATCCTAAACATCCTTGCAGCTCCATTCTCTGTCTATTTACTTGGAAGTAATTCCCACTACTGTGACCAGTGGATTTACTTTGAGGTAAATGTGCATACAATTTCAGCCCTAAGTTCAATGAGACTTAAGTCTAAGTCAACGTTTATTTATTTATTTATTTATTTATTTATGTGTAGCATTTACATACTGCTGAATAGAATAAAATCTCTCAGTCATATAGCTGGGCTGTTCAACTATTTTCCTTATCTACATTTTCCAGTACAGAGTAACGAATCTGTGATACATTAAAATTAGGAACTTCATTATTTTATCTTCAGTGGTACAGTTGGGGGTGTTTATTTGGTTTTGCCCAAAGGCTAATAAAAGAAGATGGTTGTGTGGGTGTGGGTGTGGGTGTGTGGGTTTGCACCTCAGCGTTATTTTGTTGTTAAAATGCATTAATTAATTTTAATGTGTCTGTGTGGTTGAAATCTCCAGTAACACCTTCATCCACTAGGAGCAGATTTCCCTAACCAGCACAAGCCAGGGGAGATTAGTTGAACCAAAGGATGGAGTTATATGTCTCCTGGTTCCCCACGGCTGTGGGGCAGACCCTCAGGAGAATGGGGTGGAAAGGCTCCTCCCTCAGCATGGCTTTGCTCAGGCAGGGCGGGCACAATGCGTCCAGCTGTGACAGCTGTTTAAGTTTGCTTGAAGGATTCACTGTATCACACTAAGGATTATTCCAACCATCGGAAGCCAGGTCCATTTGCTTGTCTTAAACAAAATGGCTTGCTCTTTGACCCAACTTTCATTTTCCGTTTCTGAGTTCTATGGAAGTACCGGCTGATGTTTTATATGGCTTTGCCATATATGGCTGATGTTTTATATGTGTCAGCCTTTAATGAAACGGTTTGTTCCTGATCCAAATTTCATTTTGCATTTCTGTGTTCTGTGGAAGTACAGCTGGCAGCTAGATTCTTCAGTTACATTCTTAAGTGGATTCTTTAGCTATTTTTGACTTGAAGCAACCTATTTCCTGGTTTACTTTTCAGATAGTTTGCTTCTCTTTATAAGCCCTCCCCCCCAAAGCTAGTGACTTACCTCTGGATATTTAATGCAGCTTTTCCTTCCTTGTTCTCTTTCTGATTAAGTCAGCGGATTGCAAAAGCTGCATTTCTCATACTCATTGTGAGCACTGTCCTAAGCAAACATTTCAAATGCTTAATCAGTAACTGCAACTATGTCTAATCATTGATGCACAAATTTGGGCTGTATACAATGTTTAACTTCATACAACCAACCAGTTCCAAATTTCTAGGAAATTTCCATTCTGGTACCTAGGATTTTTCCAGCCTTGCAACTCATTATGACTATTTGAGCAAAGAATTAATTTGGGGCATGCTGCTGGCCCAGTCGTAATAGGTCAGAAGCTCTATTAAAGAATGGCAACAATTCAGTGTCATACTTGTGAAAAGAAGCGTTAAATAAATAAATAAATGATTAAATAAATACATAAAATCAGCCATGGAAAATGCTCCAGTTTGAACAGACCTGAGGCCTTGGGAGATAAGGGTTTAACCCTTCTCCCTCATGCTGTTACCCTGATTAAAATAAACTTCCACTTGCTCCACTATCAGAGGAAGTACACCTATCCAGTTGCTGGGGAACATGGGTGGGAGGATGCTGTTGCACCCATGTCCTGCTTGTGGTTCCCTGGTCGTCAGCTGGTCGGCCACTGTGTGAACAGAGTGCTGGACTAGATGGCCCCTCAGTCTGATCCAGCAGGGCTCTTCTTTTGCTCTTAATACACGCAGCTTCACTCAGGTCCCACCCAAGTGTTTATGCCTTTGTCTTGCTATGCAGGAGCATCATGTTTCAAACTAACCTAAGATTATATCCCAAGGACCAGTTGCTCTCAGTGAACCTGTAGTCACTTTCCGCTCTTCTGGTAAGGCCTTTGTAAGGTCCCCGTGACCAAGAATCTTCCTTATAGGACATTTACTCCTTGTGTTTGGTGTCATTTCCTTGTATATACTTTGAGTAGATGAAATCTTAATGATCAGCTAAGAAATAAAAAAAGACATTTGTTTTACTCCCGGTTTTCTTTTTCTTTTCTTCCTCCTGTTTCTCAGGTCTTGCTCCTGAGGCCAACAAGTTAGCAGCGGCCCTGTGGAAGATCCCAATTCTCCATGATGCGGTCTACACCAAGGAAACTGACCTGTATTACCGTTTGGGGCTTCGAGACGACACTTTGGTGCTTCCGTACGTATTGGGAACATGTAGCTCTTGCCGGAGTTCTGGATCTTCCTGTTAATTATCCTGAATGTTTGCCTTTTACCCTTGTGCAGAGCCCACTAGGGTTGTGCATATGCAGGTAAACAGAAGTACCATTAAATGAAAGCAGATTCCTGAGTATCTCAATTTGCATTTTTTAAAAGGCAAATTGCTAGCCCTTATGGTGGAAGATATGCTTACTGAAATCTAAGAAGCCAGTAGGGTGGCTGAATAAGAGTTTCTGTGGTTAGGGGTAAGGTTTCAATGTACTGTGAAGCTCCTTTCCCCCATGACTATCAAAAGCAAAATAAACTATGCAAATTCAGGACAATCACGCAGATTTGCATCATTGACAGAATTCAGCTGATTTTTAAGGCAGGATTTGGATTGTCTGGGATGAGGGTTGGTTCTGATCGCAATACCTTTGTGTAACTAAACACTTAAATGCTGCTGCTTCTGTTATTTAGATTTGAGCAGTAAAAAGGAAACGTATGTGTTCTTGACATTATTTATTTGTTGCACCGTGTCCTGCTTGTGGATTTCCGGTCGACAGCTGGTTGGCCACCGTGTGAACAGAGTGCTGGACTAGATGGATCCTTGGTCTGACCCAGCAGGGCTTTTCTTACGTACTTATAGGAACATGGAGAGCTGCTTTATACCTGGTTAGACTGTTTGTCCATTTTGATTGGCAGTGGCTCTTCAGGAGTACAGGCAGAGGTTTTCTCGTCACCTGCTCCCTGATCCTTTTAATGGGGAGATTTCATCCCCTGCTACCTGATCCTTTTAATGGGGATATACCCAAACTGACTGCTCTCTCCCATGTGCTCGACACAGATAAGAGCCATGTTAATACTACACCAACTGTATAAAAGGTATTGTTCATGTCTGGGAAGAGTATCCCAAGACCACCTGGACTGAAATCCTGCCCTATGCATCCTTTCAGATCATCATTTTGTGTTGTATTTCTGCACAATCAGAATGATCATATGCTTAAAATTGTAAACAGAGCAGTAAACTTACCTACTCTACACGGACGATATGATTTTATTTTGTCTGTACTGTGTGTTACATGTTTTTCTTCGGAACTATTGCTTTGTATCCAAACATATGCAGATTTAATTGATTAAAGGTACTATGAATGGTTTAGACGGAAAAAAATGTCCTACCACTCTCAGCATGTCTCAGCCAGACCCTTGGTCTGATCCAGCATGGCTCTTCTTTATGTTCTTATGTTCTGAAATAAAAATCCTTTCTTTTGTGGGGCAAGTAAAATAACTCATTGTGCAAAATGTTCTTTCTTTTGACAGCCTCTCTGAGCAAAATAAAAGAATTATCTACACAATCCTGGAACTTTCTCCATTGCTTGATTCTTCAAATATGACACCTGCTGAATGGGACAATATTGCCAAGTGTCTACAGGTATTTTGGATTTCTCTTGCAATTTGCTGCTGGTCATGTTGTTTTTCATGTTGCAATCCCAACAGTTCTGCTTTTAAGGATCAGATGCTTTTTACACCAGCAAAATCTCAGCACTTCCAGAATCCTCAGCTTAGAATGCAGGATGTGTCAACATTAGGCTGACCGTATGAAAAGGAGGACAGGGCTCATGTAACTTTAACAGTTGTAGAGAAAAGGGAGTTTCAGCCAGTGCCATTTGTATGCAATTAATTCCTGGTGCAATTCCCTCTTCATCACAACAGTTAAAGTTGCAGGGGCCCTGCCTTCTTTTGTATATGGCCACTCTAGTATAGTGCCTGCAACTTTAACTGTTGTGATGAAGAGGGATTTTCACCAGGAACTAATTGCATACAAATGACACTGGCTGAAATTCCCTTTTCTCTACAACTGTTAAAGTTATATGAGCCCTGTCCTCCTTTTCATATGGTCAGTCTAGTCAACATATTTGGTTCTTTATTGAGCTTCATGATTGACCAGCACAAGCTGCGTGAATCACATGGTTAGCCTTTTCTATTCACAATGACAGGTTATTTCCATATTTCTATCTCCTTTTTTAAAAAAAGAAAAAAGCTTTCTATTATTATTATTATTATTATTATTAATTATATTTATTTGTATCCCTCCTTTTCCCCAATACTGGGACTCAAGGCGGTTTACAAGTTTAAAATATATACAGGTAAAACATATAAATATAAATTTACAAAAGTTAAACCTTTAAAGCTTATTGCAGCATAGGATGTGCTCCCCATGGGGTGACTTTGAAGCAATCTCATGAGTTCATTGCTGGAACAACATCAATGGGATGAACTAGCCCCTGCATAGAGCTCTATCGCATCTGCAATTTGGTGCTCTCTCGCCATGCCTGGTGTGTGGATTTGCATCACGGTACTCACATGATGCTGTGCCTATCCTGCTGACACCCTGCCTCTTCCCCAGCCTTTTCTGTTTTTTCCTAGAACGCCTAAAATCTGCATTATTTCCCCTAAGTGCGTTTAATGCATCCTTAAGCCTCCATGTAGTTTTAAAGGAATTGGGGGCGTGTGCTTTAACAGGAGTCTTGCTGTTGGCTTGAATGGATTGCATCAGGTCCTGGCAGAGAAAAGCGATCTCTCCCAGCAGCCAGCTCCAAGCCTCAATATAAAACCCAAACCTTGCATCCCAAGCTCAAAAGTGTTTTCTAAAAATCATACAACGTCCGAATCTCTGCAGAGAGTGGATTGTATTCCCTTGATGCCCCCAAAGAGCTAGACTAAAAGGTCATTCCATTTTTGCCCAGCAGAAAGGCGATCTGCTGAAGTGCTCATCTGACAGGATCTGACTGGAGGGAGAAAGAGAAGGGGCAGGGTGGAGCGGAGTGGAAGAGCAAATGAGCGAAAGAGCAGCTAATCAGGTGAAAGGGATCATAAGCTTGATGCGCTTATGCATCAGAGGTAAAAAAATGCTGAGGCAAACTGGGGGGAAAATTAGGTGTGATGGAGCTTATAATCAAGAGCTCTGCAGAGTTCTACATGCAATTTCCAGGTATGAATCTCTGAGCAGGATGTAACTGAAAACTAGGATTCCGCTCACAGATTTTTCCTGGGGAAAAGTGATGAGGAAATCGAGGTGTGATGGTAAGTTTTACATGATTTGCTTACATGATCATGAAGGTTTAGGCTGTCAATGACCACTAGTCATGATGGCTATATGCTACCTCCAGGATCAGAGCTGGGGTGCCATATGTACACTATTTGCTGGGGAACATGAGTAAGAGGGCACTATTGCATTCATGTCCTGCTTGTGGTCTTCCTAAAGGTAGCTGATTGGCCACTGAGTGAATACAGAATGCTGGACTAGATTGGACCCTTGGTCCAATCCAGCATGGCTCTGATCAGTTTCTTTTCGTGTAGGCCTGGTATGTAATTCTTGCAAGCAGCATTCCATCTTTTCTCATCATGGCATTTTAGCTTCCTGCTAAACTCCATCAGATCATAAGGTGGCAGTATAATGTTATGGGTGGCATGCCATTGCGTGTGAGAATGTGTTGACTGGGGAGACTGGATCTTAAGTTTTGCAAATGGGACCTGCAACAAAATGTTGCAGTGCTCCTGTTTAGGGTTCCAGCCAGCCCGCTATCCATGCCCTTTTCTAGGATACTCCATTCCATCACCCCTCCCTACCTGTTCCCCCTCCAAAAGTTAACATTCAATGGCTGTTGAACACGCCCAGCCTTTATTGGACTCCTCCCATGAGGTCCCCCCACTAAATATTTTTGTACTTCTGCAAACCTTGGAGTTCCTTCAAGCCCACTGAGTTCTCTCTCTTAGGCGTGGATGGTGTCATTTTGCCTACTTGGGGATTGGCACTCCGAGAACTGCAAACACAGAGAACTGAATTTGCTGTTGGTATATAAGATTTTAGCACACATGTTACTCTGTGGGAGTTCCAGTGACACATTCTTGCCCAACAACATAGTCCATCCTGGTAGTGCTTTAGACCTTGGCCTGAAGAACAGGAGCTGAATGGCTCCTTCCTCCGGCTGCCAGATCTACACCTTGTGTCATATCAATAGGATCCTATCATGGTGATGCTATATCCCTCTTGTGCATTTATGTTACAGTATTTAATCGGAGACCAGTCCAAAGTTCCAGTTTCAAACAGATAACCTTTATTGCTAGCAAGACAGCAGCCTGGAATCGTTCCACAGACTGCAGCCCCCCCCCCTTTGGGTGACCCAGTCTCTTATACATTTCAAGCAAACAGGAAAGAGCATGTCATACAACAGGATGATGCGCGCGCAACATAACGGTATGGTAGCAGGTGTTTCTCCTTATATGGTCTGGAACGGTCTGTTACTTCTTACTAGGCCAGGTCACATGGTCTGTGGTCTGCTGCCTGCATGCAGTTACAACAGCATAGAAGCTACTTATGAGAGAAAACAAAGAGAGAAGAGAATGGGGGGGCATTACTCAAAATGGAGTCACTTTGGTCAAGTGACTGGGGGTCAGTTCCCTCACATTCCCCCCTTTGAAACTCTTTTGTTAATTACTAAGGAGTTTCACTATCTTCATCTGCCATAGGACAGGGCAGTAATCGCGCAAGGCCATTAGGTGGACAGCTGTGCGCCGGTCTGCTATCTGTTCCACCATTCCGCGGAAGCTCTGTAACAATAAAGGCATTAAACAGGGCAAGAGGATACAGATCAGGAGTCCTACAATTACTATCGCTATAATCCCTTTCAGCCCCCCTACCCATGTAAACCAGGAACCCAGCCCTTGGGCCCACTCAAATCTTTTCCAGGTTTGCACGGGAACATGAGCAACCTTAGTCATTTTACTGGTGATCTCTTCAATAACTTTTCTATTATCATCAATATGCAGACAACAATTGGTAAGATTAAATTTTCCGCATACCCCGCCCTCAGTAGCAAGCAAGTAGTCAAGAGCCAAGAGCCAAGCGGTTCTGATACACAGCATTTCGCAGTTAGGTCTGGGTTTTGGATAGGACATTCAGTACTCTTGCAGTTTCATTGGTTATTAGTTCTAGAACTGCTTGCAAACGTATGATTCTGTTAAGCATATAAATGGGGGTTCTGTACCCTGACATTCTATCTTGTGCCAGGTGGCAGGGCCATAATACTGAACAATCCTCTCAGGGGGGCCACTTATCATCTTTCCAGTCCCCAATTTTAACGTTAGGGGATATGCTGCGCTTGTTGTACGCTGGGTGGCCCAGACGCACACCATCTGACAAGGGGACCCGAAAGAAAGAGGGGCGGATCTCTCCTAGAGTGCAGGTGCCTGCCCAGGGTTCAGGGAGTTCAGAATGAGCATACTGCCCACAGATCCAATACAGTCCCTTGGGGGCCGGCCAATTAGAGCTCTGACGTTGGGTGGTGTTTATTCGGGACTGGAGACTCGCTGGCCACAACTGATTGTTGGGAATTACGGACTGGTTTGGCCAGTAGGAGATTTCGGAGCCATTCAGGGTGGTGAGTGATTCACAGGGGGGTTCTCCAATTTGGGGGCTGATGGATGTAGGCGCTGGAGGCACCACCGACCTACAACAGTATCTTTTAACATCCACTGGCTGTGAGGATTTGGATCCTTGGTCTCGTTATAAGGCTGGCTGACATTTAATTCAGCTGCCTCCCATGGCCACTGGTCTCCCAATTGGGTACCTCCGCATACATAACAGTTACTGACATTGAGGGAGCTAACAACAGTCTCAGCTAATTTGTCAGCAATTCAGGTTACAGATCTGGTCACCTATCGGTTCTGATGCTTAGATCCCTGATTAAGCAGGCACAACTCTAAATAGCTTACCTAAAATTCCTTCTGAAGGATGCACAACAGTAGATGAGAAGGTTGATGCGAATCTGCACAACAGAACCTGAAAGGCTTTCTCAGTCCCGCCCTCAGGGAGTGTCTTTCCCCTAGATGGGCCAACACGGTAGAATATACCTTACTTCCTTCTGCTGCTGCTGCTTCATGACTCTATGTCGGATCTGTGGTTCCGTCATGTCCACCTCCTCCCACTCGGTGAGTTGCTGGATTTAGGCTCCTTGGAGGAAAAGGTGGAATATAAACATACCAAATAAATACATGAATGCACGAGGGCACAACTGATGTGCTTTGGAAGTTATATAAATTTAATAACTAGGAAGCTGCTAGCTAGACCACTGGTACGTCTAGCTGAGTACTACCTGAAGTCCTATTCATTTCAACGAGTCAACTCTAAGTAGGATTTACTATGGATTTCACCCTTTGGGTTATACTCCCCCCCCCCCCCCCCCAGTTTTGGGATCATGAACTTTGGCCCCGACATCCAGTCCTAGCTGCACCAGTAGTTCTTCATACATTTGGGAAACACTGGGCCTTGGAGTTTACCATCTCCTCCATTAACGGGCCTGTCAAATAAAAAAGAGCCAGTTGCTGATTTTTGCATCTCTCTCTTCTCCGGGACCAAACAGAAGCAACGCTCTATACATTTCTTGCGAAAGCAGGCGTATGTACCTGTATCTATATATTTAATGCATCTCCATGTTGTCTTTTGGCCAGAAGAGGGCAGTCTTACATTAGCATTTTGCCTCTCTTGAGGCCGGGTGACGGGACTTCCTCTTTGTAGGCTGTGACAATAGCTCCAGTTTGCTTAATCTGTTCCCATAAATGGTATATAATCCCCCAAGTAAAAGCCGCGACGAGAAATCAGATCATACGCCTTATTTGCATATGTTAACATTCCTGTTTTAAAGCTGCGGCTAAGCTTTTCTTAATTAGCAGTCTTCCTCTGGTTAAGGACACATCATTAATATGTGTATATTGAAGAACAGGCCTTTGAATTTCCTCATAATTAGCCACTGAAAGAACGGGATTTTATGTTGACTGTATTCTTCAACAATTAATTATGTTCAAGTCAGAGCATCCCTGGAAGCCGGATTGGAATACCCAAATAAATAAGACTCCAACAGTAGAGCTTCCTTGGATTGGTCAGCCAAGAGGCCTGCTCCCTCAAGAATATTTCAAATCCTTAGGTTGATTTTCAGCTTCCATTAAAAATGATTGAACCATTCACTGTTTTACATAGGAGCATACACAGATACTGTAGCCCAGTACACAGGCCAATGGAAACACTGCCTCTTGGCTCAGAGATCTCAAGAAAAGTGGTGTCCAGGGTAGGTATGGTTGGGCACTTGACATGGGCCCACACCCCAGCAGGAGCTCATTGACAAGAACTCCCTGGTGTTGCATCTTTCCTTCGTGATTGCAACCTGTCTCTTCATGTCCCTCTTGCTCTGGCCCAGACAACAGTGGTGGTGAGAAGGAGGAGCAGGAAATGCCGCTGCCTACCTGCTCACTGGCTCTCTGCACGTCAAGCCAGTAGTAGCAGTGACGACAAAGAGGATAAGGAAGAATAGGGGCTGGTGATAATTGTAGTGAGAAGGTAGACTGACTGATGGAGGGGGCCCAATGAAGGTGTCTTGTCCAATGGCCCTCAGACACATGGGCTGTGTTCGGACAACACTTTTGTCAATGGAGGGTGGAGCAGTCAACTGTTGCCGTGTGGTTGAGGCTTGCATGAAGTGGATTCCTACTTAAACCGGCATTTGACTGACAAGACAGACCGCCCCTTTCCCCGTCCTCCCTCAGTCCTCCTGGTGCTATCCCAGCAGCCACTGCAAATTGTGCCAGCTGCCTCGGAGCAGCCAGATCGGTTTTGGTCACTCTTGCCTGGGAACTCTGTAGCCAGGCGAAAACATCAACTGAACGGGTTGGACATACCACGGGCTCGGTTCGGATGACACGGAAACCACCGGTTGTGCGAGAAATTAACTCTGCAGCCAGTTGTGTTTTACCAGTTTGTTTTTCTGCCAGAAACGTCAACAGTGGGGTTGAAATTGCCCGACAGACGACACAAATAGCAACTGTTGAGCATTCCACTGACAGTTGACTCCTAAAAACATTGGTAGTTTTTGTGTCATCTGAACGCAGCCATGGAGTTGCCCCTAGAGTGTCTTTCTTCAGTCCTGCTATCTGAGATCATTGAGATGCAACGGACTGTGAGCCCATTACCTTCTGCATTCAAAGCCCCCCGAAACATTGCCTGACTGTTAGAGCAGTATGACAATGGAACCAATGACCTAGGGAGGTGGTGGGCTCTCCCACACTAGAGGCATTCAAGAGGCAGCTGGACAGCCATCTGTCAGGGATGCTTTAAGGTGAATCCCTGCATTGAGCAGGGGGTTGGACTCGAGGGCCTTATAGGATCCTTCCAACTCTACTGTTCTATGATTCTGTGATGATTCTAACAATGAGTTAAGGCTTTTCTTGAAATATGTTGATGAAAGGGGCAGAATGTGTGGGGGAAAGCAAGTGTTAATTCTTTCCAACTGTTCAGTAAGAAGGACACCTGCCCTCTGTAGCCAATGAGTGAGTATCACTGTGTTGGAATGACAAATGCCAAAATCTCAGGTGTTTATCTTTACATTTTATTCAGCACTACATTTTATTGCATTCAAATTATTTAACAAATAAAAGTGTAAAATATCAGAATATTGCTGTGAAAGTTCTTTGTTTTACATTGAATTACAGTCCTCACCCTTCTCATGGACTCTGCCTTTAAGGAATCCAGCCAGGCAACAGCTTTATATTGCAATATTTCACTAATGGAAATATTGTGAAATATTGATTGCCGGCTCCATCCCAATTTTCACTCCAAATATCAATTCCTGAAGACCCCCTTCCTTATTATACATCCCTGGAGGCTTGCCAGTGGTGATTTGTCTAGCGCCAGTGGGGCTTCATCCTCATCCCACTCCAGCCTGACCCCCAAACAAATTGGATTGTTTACCCGTGTGCCAACCCCAACAAATTTGCATGTGCACAGATGAAAGTTTTGTTTACCAGTGCTCCGTTCTCCTTCCTCCTCCAAGCACAGGCAAAGTGTCTGGGAATATTGCACTGCCTGGATGCCTTATATGAGCGTGATCGCTTCCCTCCCAGGCAAGCAAGGAACTGAGGAGGATAAGAGTCAAATGAGCAGGAAAAAGAACGCCCCCAGCCAATCACGCTTTCTCAAATTCTAAAATGGCACCTTCGCGTTCATGTATGTGGATTGACATGCATGTGCTGTAGAAACAAGATGCACCCCACACCCCCGATATTTAAGTTCTAGAGAAGCAGGGGAGGGAAGCTCAACCCTGAAGTTGCAATTCACTCTAATACATTTTGAAATGCACTTCCTCCAAGGGCAACTATTGGGGTAGTGATTTATCAGGGGCAGGGATTCTCGCTGGTAAATGAGTAGCAGCTGAAATGTGAACATCTGGATTTGCAAAAAAAAAAAAAAAAGAGATATGGGAAGGAGGAAACGAAGACAACCTGAAAAATGAAATTGGTTCTGCACCAAAAGTAAGTTTTAATAACTCCCCCTCCCAAAAAACTGGAAACTTGGCGCCAAAAACTGCTGAGAGCCATCCCAGGGATGGTGAAAATGCTCCCCCCGATGGGCACGGACTCCCCCTGCAGAGTTCCGTGCCCATTTGGTGAGCCCCGCTACTTGCGGGGAGGAGGGACATCCCCAGGAGTGAGTGCCACACCGCCTGTGGATCTCGGGGTTGTCCCGGGATCGTGGGAAAAGCCATGAAAAATCCAGTCCTAGTTATCCCGGGACAACCAAGAGTTCGTCCCTGGTTGACCCTTGGATCACCTGAGCGTCATTTGGATGCACAGGGACGATCTTGAGCCGGCCCTGGGATAACTGGCTGGTGTAGACATGGCCCAATTCCCTCCAAACTATAACCCCCCCCCCACCTTTTTATTATTTATTCTCTTAACACAAGAAATTTGTTTTGCGTCAACAGACAAATTATGAAAAGTATGATGGCTTTGTGATCCTCCATGGCACAGACACAATGGCTTATACAGCCTCGGCACTGTCCTTCATGTGTGAGAACCTGGGTAAAACCATCGTTCTAACGGGATCTCAGGTAAGAGGCTTCCTTGAAAGAGGTTCCAGGTTGGAGCTCAGCTTGAGTGTGCGTGGTGTTGATCCTCATTCCTCCTCACAATAGCCTTGCGAGAGGCGTGCTTCCTGTCCCTGTGTCTCAGATGGGGGCATGAGGCTCGGAGTTGGGCCAAGCCACACGTGACATGAGAGGACTGTGATCCCATCTCCCATTATTTAATTTATTTATTTAAAATATTTCTTGGCCGCCTTTCGGGACAGAAGACCTCCCAAGGAGGCTTACAGCAGTGAAATATATAAAAACAGCTGAAATATTAAAATTGATAAAAACACAAACACACTAAAATAGCAATAGAAGCCTGCAATAAAACCAGCAACAACAGCAATCATATCAAGAAAAGGCCAAAGTAAAATAATATGTTCTCAAGGCCTTCTTAAAAGCCTGCAATCATGGAGCATGGCAGACCTCCGACGGTAGCTTGTTCCAAAGGTGCGGGGCCACTGCAGAGAAGGCCCCCTTTCTTTATTTTAAAGCACCACAGGGGGCTGCTGATTTCATTGGGGCAGTGGTGCTGCTGGAGTATTTTTTTTTAATCCGTTATTTCCCTGATTGGAATTTCCCCCTCTCCAAACCCCACTATTAGCCCCATTGGGTGGTTGGGAGGGGGCAGGAAGTCAAGTACCATATTGGTACCTGTTCCCCCCCCCCCCCCAGCGGAGCCAAATAGCAGTTTCGAGGGAGGGGATTTCAATTGGGGAAATGGTGCATTGAGTGGAACCTTCCATTTCCACCTGTGTTGGTGCTGTGATCAAATTAGCAGCCTGCCATGGCTGCTTTGAAGTAATAAGAAAGATAAAAGGGGATGCTATTACAGAACTTCCTCGGTGCATGACGTTTGGTGCTCAGTGGCTTTCCAAAGGAGAATTTACGATAGTCCTGGGATAATGGGCACCCCCATTAGGGGGGCGTCTATATGGCGCCGCTTTACATACTGATCCCGCAACATCGCTGCTGAGAAACGGCAACAATAGGGTCACGTGGCAGGAGTGAGAGCGGGCTATAGTCAGCCAGGAAAATTTGAAGCACCCTTGTCACATGGTGGTAATGGGGGCAGCAAGTATCAAATGACTGAAAGCCTCCCAAAGCATTTTTTTGCTTGTTTTCTGTTTTCTTGGAAAGCCTGCCCCTGCACTGTTACAGTTCATTGAATTTATGCGTTATAGACGATACCTGTCCTTACTCTTGTTCCAGAATGGGACTTTAATATCACTATGGTGGCCATGACTGAACACTCATATGGAACCTGCCCCCTACCCCCTGCTGCTTACCCTGCGCTGGGATTCACCTCCTAACTACACCCATTCTCTCAATCCAAACTGAAGCCACTACTGACACATGTACAAAAACTCGCAGTGAAGTGACACATTGAAAATGCACAGCTTCGCGGGCAATATTACGACGTGGCTACGAATTGGCGGCTGCGTCATGTAAACAGCGGAGCGCAACTGCGCAGCCACGGCGGAGTGTGTACAGTGTATAGACAAGCCCCAGGAAACTGCCTGCCAGATCTTGTACTAGCTGAAGCTTCCCAATAATATGCAAAGCCATCAGTTGGCTACTGGGGGTTGCATTTGCAGTGTAAGGAATCCGCAAAACTCAAGGATAACTTTGTGAATTGTGGTGATGGCGGGGATATGTTTTACATTCAGGAGGAGAAATCCCACCATCTGCCAATGTTTAGCTGAAGAAATATATCCCAGTTCCAATAAATCATATAATAAGAGAATGTTTCATAAATTATTCATAGCTTTACGCTTGCTTTGGATGGCATATAGGGGAGTCTCTGTTTTTCTGTTGTATGTGAGTGTGGTATGTGAGTGGCTCATTTCTCTGCACAGTGTCAAAACTCCACTCAACGGTTGAGTTTGTAGGGGGTACTCACCACACAACGTTTTAACTCCACCATTGTGTGACTGTGGGCTCCTGTGGAGTTGAGAAAAAGTCAGCGTGGCGTTTGATTGGCAGTTCCTCCACCCTCTTTCCTCCCCCAGTCCTCCCAATGGCATCCCATCAGCCATTGCTGCAAAAAAACACAAACAATCCCAGCGGCTCTCCTAGAGCGGCCCTCACTCCTTTCGCCGCTCTTGCCAGGGAACTCTGTAGCCAGTGGGAAAAGTCCACTCAATGTAGCAGGGAACTCCATGGAGCCCTCCAGACAACACGGGACACAAACATTGTGCAGGAACTCTCCTCTGCACAGCGTGGATATTCAGGGTGGATTGTTTTCTAAAAAACCCCCCTACACCATGGAGTGGAGTTTTCCCTCCAGACCACACATTTCTCAACGGTGGTGTAAGAACTCCACCGTGGAGTTCTAAAACCACCGTTGAGAAATGTGTGGTCTGAACTGAGCCAGTGTGTATGTTTTAAGCACCAATTGACTGTTGATTCTCTCTCTCTCTCTCTCTTTTCCTAGGTGCCCATATATGAACTGAGAAATGATGGCAGAGCCAACCTGCTGGGGGCGCTGCTGATTGCTGGGCAATTTGTAATCCCTGAGGTCTGCTCCTCTTCTTGCTTCCTGTCTCTTCGTTCTTGTCCCTACACCCCTGCATCTTCTACACTTCCCCTCTTTCCTTGCTGATGGCCACCCTAGTCTTTTCAGTGCAAAAGCTCAAAGAATACAGTCATAGAATTATAGAGTAGTAGAGCTGGAAGGGGCCTATAAGGCCATCGAGTCCAACCCCCTGCTCAATGCAGGAATCTACCTTAAAGAATCCCTGACAGATGGCTGTCCAGCTGCCTCTTGAATGCCTCTAGTGTGGGAGAGCCCACAACCTCCCTAGGTATATACAGAATATACAAACATAAAGAAAAGTGCCATTAACAACATATCTCCTTCTTAGGGCAACTTTATTTTTATTTTTAATTTAAGGTTATTAAAATCACACATTACCAAATATAAAACAACTGCTCACTAATTTAGGATACTTGTGGTGGGTGCTTCAGTATACTACAAAAACTCCTCATCACACTTAAGACATCCTTCCCATTACCGATTCAATTTTGTAGATGTATCAATCTCATTAACACATCCATCTTATTATTATATTAATTTATATCCCGCCTTTCCCACAATACTGGGACTCAAGGCCGTTTACAAGATTAAAACATATCCAGTTAAAACATATAAATATAAATTTACAAAAGTTAAAATAGAATTAAACTCACTGTAATATTAAAAACATTTTTAAAAATTTAAAAAGGAAATGACAATTGAGAAATCCAATACATTAACACAGGTCCGGAGTATTCCCAAAGGCCTGCCAGAACAAAGAAGTTTTTGCCTACCTCTGAAAATGGAAAGAGCCAGTCTAGACTCCCTGAGACAAATAGTGCTTTCCTAAACCATACTTCAGTACACAAAGGAGCACTGGATATCCAGTATTGCACAATTATAATTTTATCTGCAACTAATATTTATTTCATTTCTATACTATCCAATAGTTGAAGCTCTCTGGGCGATTCACAATCCTTAAAACCATAGAGTACAGCTTGAAGTATAAAATATGGAAACTTAAATTACAATATAAAACCACTACTCCGAGGGAAGCTCGGAGGTTGGCAACAAGGGAGAGGGCCTTCTCTGTGGTGGCCCCCCAATTGTGGAACTATCTCCCTGACGAGGTCCTCCTAGCGCCACATTGTTATCTTTTTGGCGCCAGGTTAAGACTTTCCTCTTCTCTCAGGCATTTAGCAATATCTGATGAGCCTGGGTTTGTTTTGTTTTTAGGTTTATAGCTTTTTAAAGTGGTTTTAAATGTATGTGTATATTATGTGTATATTGTATGTTTTTGCTGTTTTAATTTTTGTATATTTTTTTAATTGTTTTAATTTTATGTAAACTGCCCAGAGAGCTTTGGCTATGGGGTGGTATACAAGTGTAATTAAATAAATAAATAAATAAATAAATACAACCAGAATAACACTGAGAAGCAATGCAGAGATTTTACAGATTTAAAATACAGATTTAAAACAGCATAGTTAAATGACTAGGATGATAAAATGTTAAAATACTGGGAAAATAAAAAGTTCTTCACCTGGCACTGGAAAGAGTACAACTCCGGTACCAGGTGAACTTCTCCAGTGAGCCAGTTCCACAGCCAGGGTGCCACAGCAGAAAAGGCCCTCCTCCTGGTAGCCGCCCGCCTCACTTCTTTTGACAAGGGCTCACAGAGAAGATGACCTTAGGCTCCAGGCAGGTACATATGGGAGGAGGTGATCCTTCAGATAACCTGGCCCCAAGCTGTTTAGGGCTTTGAATATTACTACCAGCACTTTGAATTGGGCCCGGCCATGGACTGGCAACCTGTGCAAATGGAAAAGTACTGGCATAATGTGGATTTATTTGCCAGTCCCCGTTAACAATCTTGCTGCCTGGTTCTGACCAGTTGAAGTTTTTGGACTGTGTTCAAAGGCAACCCCATGTATAATGCCTTGCAGTAATCCAGACGAGAGGTTATCAGAGCATGGATAACTGTAGCTACGCTAGATTTCCAACTATATTTTAAACAAAATGATTACACATCTCACAATAATTTAAAAATGCAGGTGAGCAACTTGTGTCCCTCCAGATGTTTGGGCCTACAACTCCCAGGATTGCTCACCATTGGCAGTATTGGCTAGGGCTAATGGGAAATGTGGGCCAGAACATCTGCGGGGGTATAAGTTGCTCACCCTGTTTTAGAAAAAAAATACAATAGGATCAGAGCAGCCCACTTCAATTTAACACCAGTTATTAAACAAATATTGGTTGTTTTGGACAAAAGCAATATTCTTAACATAGAAACCACATCAACATGTTTTCAGAAAATGAGTACCTATCAGCTTGCCAGAGGACTATCAGCAGTTGTTTGAAAGGCTCTGGTAGGAAAAACAAAAGCATATTCTATTCAATAGGGGCTAACGTAGCACTGGTGCAGGAAAAGGGAGACCTGTCATACAAAATTATGCATGGTGTGGAGAATGTGGATAGGGAGGCATTTTTTTGCCTTCTCCCATAATACTAGAACCCAGTGGGGTCATCATCCCATGAAGCTGAATGGTGGGAAATTCAGGACAGATAAAATGAAGGACTTCATCACACAGTGCATAGTTAAACTCTTGAATTCACTACCACAAGATGTAGTGATGGCCACCAATTTGGATGGCTTTCAAAGGGGGTTGGATAAATTCCTGGAGGAGAAGGCCATCGATGGCCACTGGTCTTGGTGGCTATATGCTACCTTCGGTATCAGAGGCAGTAAGCCTATGTACACCAGTTGCAGGGGAACATGGGTGTTTGGTGCTCTTGCACTCGTGCTCTGCTTGTGGATTTTCCAACCACAGCTGGTTGGCCACTGTGTGAACAGACTGCCGGACTAGATGGACCCTTGATCTGATCCAGCAGGGCTCTTCTTATGTTCTCATGCTGATTTCCAGAAGTTTTGGACTTCAGCTCCCAGAAGCCCCCTACTTTCTGCCCGCCCCTGTCCTAGTGAACCCAAAAATGGCACACCTTATGGTAACATCCCTGGCAACCCCCCCCCCCCCTTTTTTTTAACCTCCTGGTCATCAGATCTCAGACTCAGAGGTTCTTGAGTAGGGTGACCCTATGAAAAGGAGGACAGGATTCCTGTGTCTTTAACAGTTGTATAAATAAGGGAATTTCAGCAGGTATCATTTGTATGCATGCAGCACCTGGGGGAATTCCCTCTTCAACACAACAGTTATCGCTGCAGGAGCCCTGCCCAGATGTAAAGGACGGCAGGGCTCCTGCAGCTTTAACTGTTGTGATGAAGAAGGAATTTCACCAGCATACAAACGACACCTGCTGAAATTCCCCTTTTCAATACAACTGTTAAAGATACAGGAGCCCTGTCCTCCTTTCCATGTGGTCGCCCTATTCTTGAGAAACCTTGAGGGCCGCCAAACCTGCTCTTGGAAGGAAATGCCACAAGCAGAGCACTTATATTTGGTTTCAGTAGTCGAAAAGCAAAACACCAAGTGACAGATATTGGAGTTTTGAAGCAGGCAAGATATACACCTCCCCAACAAAAGCCTCATTATATTTATAACCCTCTCCTTAATCTTTCTCATTATATTTAAAGAAAGGGTCAGATGTGTGTGTTTTTTTTTAAAAAAATATCTGTTGGATCTTTTTAATTACAAGGTTTCTATACTGACATGTTTCTTTTCCCGTCCTTGTAGGTGTGCCTGTACTTTTATGATAAACTGTACAGGGGAAACCGGGTGACTAAGGTGGATACGGAGAGTTTCAGTGCCTTTTCCTCACCTAACCTGCCTCCACTTGCAAATGCTGAGGTGGATATTACAAGTAAGCAACACTGTGATTTCAGCACTCAGACTGTCATGATACCATCTGTAACCCTTTCCTGAACTGTTGCAATACTGGGTCAAGGCTTTTGAGTAGCCTTTTATCCTCTACTCATGATGGGGCTGTTCTTCTTTGTTGGTGAGCACTACTCACTGTTCCCCTTGTACTTTGATGAGGATGATTTCGTTTAAAAACTGGCCGTTTTCTCATCGTGTTGTTGCGCTTTACCCGAAACAGATGCAGTAGGTAACCGATTGCATAGATGTAGTCTTGTGAGTTCTGCTTGCCTCTTAGTAGACACCGTGTGAACACTTGAGTGGGGTGGGGGTGGGGAGGTAACAACCTACTATGCATTTTTGTTTAAAAACAGACATGGCGGCTGGTGGCTCCGATGTCAGTGGGGCTGTGAATCCTCTCTGGGTTTCAGCCAGAACTCTAAAGGATCTGTCCAAGGTGCTGAACCAATTTGGGGGATTATGTCAGCACTTTCGATAGCTCCTTTATTTATTTATTTTTGCATTTATATCCCTTCTCCTTCCCTCCAAGGAACCCAAGGTGGCATACATAATCCTCCTCCTCTCCATTTTATCCTCACAACAGCAACCCTGTGAGGTAGGTTGGGCTGAGAGTCTGTGACTGTCCCGAAGTCGCCCAGTGGGTTTCCATGGCTGAATGGGGACTAGAACCTGGATCTCCCAACTCCCAGTCCAACACTTTAGCCCCTACACCACACTGGCCCTGTTCAGATGACACCGTTAACCATGCCATTAACCCTTTTGTGGTTAGTGTGGTTAGGACAGCATGGTTAACGGTGTTCTCTGAACACCCATTTTCCCTATCCATCTGTCCCGTTAACCACATCGGGGTAAGGCTCACTAACCACGTTATGCAACATGGTTAGCAGCACTAACCGTGGCTAAAAGTGTCGCCTGACACGTGTCTATGGTTAAGAGGCCATGGTTAAGGCAAGGAGCTTCCAGTACAGAGTGGCTTAACTAGGCGGGGCTGCTCTAGGCAGTGGGCTCTATGGCTGCTGTGGATTGCCGATTGATACGGTCACTGCGGCTGCCATTTCGTGTTTCGCATTAGTATTTTGGAGCGATTTTTGCTCTTCTTAGCAGAGCATGCTCACAGTAGAGCTTTTTAAATCCCCACTTGCAATTTCCCCATACGAAGCATCCGTTTGTCCTACCTCGATGAAGCGCCTTTAAGCCCCTCAGGTTTCCCATTCCTGTGGCGGCGCTGCCCGATGACGCGGCTAGCGCTGCTGTCTCAGAAGACTTCCGCCTCCCCTCTGATGATTGCAGAGGTATAGCAGGCATGGCGATGCAGAAAGCAATGGAACCACTCACTAAACGGGGTGATGCATGCATGTAATTGCTGATTTCGTTGGTGCCTGCCCTAAAATGATGGCCGTAACTGCCAGGGCTCCTAGTGCTAGGGCTGCTGGGATATGGGGTGGATCACTTGGAGGAATCTGGTGCTCCACTAACCACTTTGTGGTTAGCGTGTGGTTAAGGAAAATTTAACCACAAAAAGGGTTAACTGTGTCATCTGCAAGTGTTCCACATGCGGTTAGCGTTAATCACAGCTGGTTAAAACCAACCACAAAGCCCTGAGTGTCATCTGAATGGGGCCATTGGCTCTCATTTTAGAGTTCTGACTGAAAGCCAGAGTGGATTCACAGCCCCGCTGGGTTCCAAAGGCCCATGCAGAGCTGCCACTTAAAGTTTGAGTTGGGTCCTAATCCCCCCCTAATGCCCATCAAGGGGGCCCACTGGTAACTCTTCTCCAAGTGCCCTCAAAATTATGGAATTCTTGCAATGGCCTCGTGGACTCTTCTGTATCAAATGGATACAGATACACCGTAATATTAAATAAACAACTGGAAGTATTAGCCTTTACTTGCTCTTTGGGGCTGAATGATGTGATGCATTAAAACCTTTTCTAACCGACAGGCTTAAAACTGGACATTTCTGTTTCTTCTTTGGAAAAAGACCCGACTATTAATAGGGTCTGCGGTGCAGCATGGAGGGGGATGACATCAGCTCTCTCCCCTGCTGTTTTTCTTCCAAAACAGCCATTTGGGGGAAAACAAATTCAGTGGGGAAACGGCATGAGGGGAGGATTGACTGTCCTTCCCTTGTGCCGCCAGCCTGACCTGGATCAGGGCTACCTGCATCTGTTGTTTTGTTTTCTAAAGAAAGAGATGTGGCCAGTTCAAAGTATGTTAATTACGAAAGCTTGTAGCATAACATGGTTTGGTCCTTAAATTATGGGGCAGACGTAAAGCAACGGGGTATATAAAATGTCCACAAAATAGGGAACAAGCCAAGAAGTTTCTCGTGCTGTGTATTTATTACATTTCTATGATATTACCACCCAATAGACCAAAGCTGTCTGGAATATGTTTCACTAAAAATCACAAAAATCACTAATAATAACTTCAGTAATAATAAATTGTTTAATAATAACTTGGAAACATGCATTTAAAATGTTTACCGACGCAGTGAAAAGAGAGAGCCGAGCAATTTCCATGACATAGCTGCTATTTGAGGTTTCTTAACATTACATTTAAAAACAAAACACAACACCAAGTTTTGAGCCTTGAAACATTCTGCAGTGGGATCCAGTGTTTAGAGGGTGGCATTTTTATATTATGCAGAGTTATCTGTACTTTCGTTACGGCTTCTACATAAGAACATAAGAAGACCATGCTGGATCAGATCAAGGGTCCCATCTAGCCCAGCGCTCTGTTCACACAGTGGCCAACCGGCTGTTGGACAGGGATCAACAAAGTAGGACATGGTGCGATAGCACCCTCCTGCCCATGTTCCCCAGCAGAGAGTTTCCCTGTGGCTGCTCTTTTCTATCTCTTCTCCATTATTCACGCTTCTCTTCTTGGCCATCACAGATCCTGAATTCTGCAAAAAATGTAGTTCTCCAAAAAGCTGATATCAAGCCCACAATTATTATTATTATTATTATTATTATCATCATCATCATCATCATCATCATCATCATATCTCTTTCTTGCTCATGACGGTTTTTCTAGACGGGCATGATGGGCTTTGCCAAGTCATGCTGTCTTTTACAGATTCAGGGACTTCCTGGCTATCGAGCATGTTTTGAGCATGACTGCTTTCTGGATGTTGGTGTGGATGTATTTTGATAGGCCCAGTTTCTGAAGCTTTTCTGTACAGTTTTTTGATGTGATGCCGGGACTGATGTGACTAATGGAACAATTGTGACCTTTTCCTGTTGCTGTAGTTCTTTGACATCATCATCATCATCATCATCATCATCATCATCATCATTTATATACCACCCCATAGCCGAAGCTCTCTGGGCGGTTTACAAATATTAAAAACATCGAACATTTAAAAACCAATATACAAAATTTTAAACCATAAAAAGCATCAAAACAGACTACATAATATAGTGATCGATTACACTTAGAGACAAAATAAGCAGATTGGAATAAGATGGGGTGGTTAGAAGAAAAAGTATCTTTGCTGGCACTGAAATTAGACTTCGGGTGAAATCCTAAGCATGTTTAGATAGAAAAAGTACTGCAATTCCCAGCATGCCCCAGCCAGTCTAAGCATGCATAGGATGGCACCCTTAGGGTTGAGTACATAGAATGGGCAGCACGGGTTAGAAGCTTTCTGCTCCATTCCGGGAAACCTTTTTTCTTTTAACAGAAGTGAACAGAAATGTGCCATAGAACACATTTGTGCTGCAATCCTCTTGAAGAGAAAGAGTTGCTGCTGAACTAAGCATCTTACATAGATTTGCTTCCAGAAGTCTAACTTGCTGCTCCTACAGCCAGTCTAGGATGGAAGGTGCCAGGCAGACAGATAGGGAAGGGTGCTGTTACGTTTCTGTCAATTAAATGGAGGGTGGAGAGGATCTTGAGTAGTATCATGGGACCAGGGACCAGCGTTGCAGACTGTGAAGATTGCCCAGTTAAAAAAAGAAGAAGAAGGGAAAGCTGTATCACTTCCCTCCCATCAGCCGTGTTTGTTTCAGGCATCTTGAGTCTCTGCTTCAGCTTTTTGATGGTTGCTGCCTTAAAAATCTTGCAATCGCCTGGGCTGCATCATCTGTCACAGAAACCGGGCTCCACTGAGCTCGACAGGCAGGGCATCTCAATATAATGATTTATTCGTTTATGAGTCTCTTTTCTTTAAAAACTGGCACAAAGAGATGTCCAAATCAAAGAAGGTATATTTAAACAGGTGGAAATGAGTCGGGAGGCTTTTAACAGGAGCCGTAGCATCAGGATTGACTGAACGGACCAAAATAATCTACTGGTAACAGTACTTGGTGGAAGATCTTGGATATAAGATGTTCCTGTCAGTAGATGTTTTGTGGAGAGGGATTGCCAGGTAGGGAGTTCCAGAGAGAAGGGGCCACCTTGGAGGAGGCCTCCCGCTGTGCTAGATCAATATTGTCAACTTTCTTACTACTACCATTAATCACAGAGAGCAGTCCTATTGGGATGGCTGTGAGCCTCCGAACTCAGATATTTATGGTCATCCAATGCAGATTGGGAGGTGCAGCAGAGGTGATCTTCACCTCTGTGCTCCTCCTGTTCTACATTTTAGTTAGATGGGCTTTTTTTGCCCATCTAGCTGGGGCTTTGTGGAGCAGAAGTGAAGGAAGCTGGGGAGGCATGGGGATATGGCATAAGCTGGCTTCCCCAGTCCCCCTCCCTCCCTGCCCATGGCACACACCCTTTCCCTCCTCTCCAAGCTCACCTACATGCCTGTTTTTCCAGTGGAGGCTGGTGGCTCCGATGTCAGTGGGGCGGTGAATCCGCTTTGGGTTTCAATCAGAACCAGCCAGAACTCTAAGGAGCTGTCCAAGGTGCAAAGGCTTGGCTAGCTCTGACTGGTTCTGGCTGAAACTCACTAACATTGGAGCCACCATCCTCCACTGAGGTTTTCTCCATTGTCATTGGAGGTAAGTGCCATGTGCTGCCTCCAGTAGCAGAGGCAGTAAGCCGATGTACACCAGTTGCTGGGGAACATGGGCGGGAGGGTGCTGTTCAACTTGTGTCCTGCTTATGGGTTTCTAGTCAACAGCTGGTTGACCACTGTGTGAACAGAATGCTGGACTAAATGGACTCTTGGTCTGATCCCATATGGCTCTTCTCATGTTCTTGTGAGGTCTTAAGGCAGAAGCAGAGGCTGGACATCCATCTGTTGGGGATGTTCTGGTCCAGTAGATTAGGGTGACCAGATAAAATCCAGGTCAGGGCTCATGTAACTTTAACAGTTGTAGAGAAAAGTGAATTTCAGCCAGTGTCATTTGTATGCAATTAGTTCCTGATGAAATTCTCTGTTCATCACAACAGTTAAAGTTGCAGGGGCCCTGCCTTCTTTTGTAGATGGTCACTCTAGTATAGCGCCTGCACCTTTAACTGTTGTGATGAAGAGGGGATTTCACCAGGAACTAATTGCATACAAATGACACTGGCTGAAATTCCCTTTTCTCTACAACTCTTAAAGTTACATGAGCCCTGACCTGGATTTTATCTGGTCAACCTACAGTAGATGACTTTCAAGCCCCCTTCCAACTGATTAACTGGCAATACCAAGTGATTTGTTTTCAAAGTTTTAATCAAATTCCATTTTTATTTGTATTTTATTATGGTTACCTGCCTTGAAAGCCATTTTGGGCAGAATGTAATAAAGGAATAAATTTAACAAGGAATCGATGCTAAAATTCATTTCATGTATCTCATGGTAACAAACCTGGGTGTGTCATTCAGTGTATACTCCATAGGAAGTCATGAGCAACATGATGCATGTTCTTGATGATACATGCTTGTTTTATGAACGATTTCAGCTTTTAAGGGTATACCTAAAACATCTTAGCTTCACACTTAAAATCTGTGATGTGTGAAGAGGTTCCGAGCAGTCTTGATTCAGTTTAAGAAGCTGAAGTTGTTTCTATGCAGCCAGATGAAGGGTATTTCCACCCCATCCCACCCCCCATAAAGGCAGACGTGTGTTTATTCTTGTAATGAATCTTTAGACAGGACTCTCTCTCTCTCTCTCTGACTTTAAAAACATGCATCAATGATCTTTCAGCAATTTTTTGCCAGGTGAAAGGGGGCGGTGTGTGATGCTGTGCCTTGCCTTTCTTCAAGAACTTCCACCCATAGGCTGCTCAATGCTCTCCACCTCTTGAATTCCCCTCTGCATTCTAAATAACTGCTGCGCAAACTTATGTAATGGTGTCTGGCTTGCTTTCAGCCTGGTGGGAAGAAAGCATCCGTCGTTTGTCTGGAGCTCCAAACTCACAGAAAGTTGCATTTCTGGTTTGATTTCATGAGGTGGAGTTCAGTCCATCCCCACCCCAACCTTAGGGAGGTGTTGCTTGCTGGAGTTACCGCACTCCTTTAAATGAATGAGTCCAAACCTGTATTGCAATGTGGCTGCAATACGTTGCTTAAGCCAAGCGCTACTGCTTTCTAGAACATGCTTGGATTAGTTCAGTCTCTCCTGCCTTTGGACGGCGTTGCTTTTATTGCATGCAGCGAAGAGTACAGGGCTCATTTGTAAGATCCTTATAGCTTCTTCTTCTTTTTTTTTGCACAGCCTAATGGTATCTGGTGCCCATGACCTCAACAGATACGCCTGCTTCTGCTTCTTGCTGAGTCTTTTGAAACTAAGAGCCTTTCTAGATACTGGTATCATGGAATCCTCCTATAGATGTTTCTGCTTTTTAAGCGTCTCGCTTTTATCTGTCCCGAGGAGGGCGTTTTCTAACACCTTTTCGCTTTGTGTCCCCTCTAAAGCAGCTTAACCTGTTTTTGTAGCCAGGTGGGTACCGGTTCTCCCCCCCACCCACCAGGAGGGTTGTTCTGTGCCTTTAATATCAGCCTGGCATGCAGAAATGAAACAGGCAAAGTCTTTTCAACTCCGTCCAAGTGCCTGCTTAATTACCGCATATCAGACTGCTGTTAAAGGCATAGAAGTAGAGCCAGGAGACAGGTGGCAACTCCTGAATATGCTTCCTGGTGCCATCACCTTCCATTGACCTGCTGTTCCTTGTGACTTGCTGGTACCAGAGCCTCATGTTTCCTCGGAGTAGTGCGACGAGAGGGGAAGAGGCAGAGATCCAGAGAGGCTCAACCAGGGTGACGATATGGGAAGGAGGGCAGAGCTCCTGTATCTTTAACAGTTATATTGAAAAGGGAATTTCAGCCTGTGTCATTTGTAGGCATGCAGCACCTGGAGGAGCCCTGCCCACTATTGTATCTGGTCACTCTAGTACAGCTCTTGCAGTTTTAACTGTTGTGATGAAGAGGGAATTTCACCAGGTGCTGCATGCATACAGATAATACCTGCTGAAATTATCTTTTCAATACAACTGTTGAACATACAGGAGCCCTGTCCTCCTTTCTATATGGTCACCCAAGGCTCAACATGCCTGCTGTGGCTTTTGGGTGGTGGTAGTGGTGGCCCTACTCTAGAGGAGAGTGTTGTATCCACCGACCTGGGCAGTAGGAATCTGGTTCCACACAAGACTTAGGAGATAGTCGTTTCTTTTAGTGTTCTTTCCTCGCAGACAGCCACATAACAGGCAGACTGGTCTTTTCCTTGCCAGTCTGGTACAAATACTGGGATGGATTAACTGTGCTTAATCCAAGTCATTCAGAAACCCTGGCCTGGCTCAAGGAATGGGCCTATCATAAACACTACGGAGAAACGGCTCTCCAAGCTGATAGATGGGCCAGCCGGGGCAAGTAGGAAAACCTAAAAGAAAAACAGCTTGTTCAAGAATTAATTCCCGCACGTACATTTCATGAGCTGTTGTTGACTGCAGCCTGAAGTGGTGGCTTGCGTCAGCCTAGACAATAGCACATTGAGCATTTCCACGTCAAAGAGGAAAATAACCCAGCAACGTTTCTCCAAGAGCAAAGCAAAGGCTGGCACACAGACTCTCAGTACTAGATTATTTGATGACTCACAGTAGAACATGTTTGTTTGTTTGTTTATTGCATTTATTTATTGCATTTATATCCCGCCCTTTTTCCTCCTTAAAAAACCCAAGGCAGTGTACATACTCCCCCTCCTCTCCATTTTAGCCTCACAACAACAACCCTGTGAAGGTAGACTGGGCTGAGAGGCTGTACCTGGTCCAAAGTCACCCTGTGGATTTCCATGGCCGAGTGGGGACTAGAACCCAGATCTCCCTACTCCCAGTCCAGTATTTTGGCCACTACACCACACTGGCCATTTCTAAACCGCACCATGTCTGAGATGATGTGAAGTGATGGTGACATTTCTGGTTTGGTGTTAGATTCCTGAAGTAAGCGCATAGTTAGGCTATGGAACTCGCTACCACAAGATGTAGTGATGGCCACCAATTTGGATGGCTTTCAAAGGCAGTTGGATAAATTCCTGGAGGAGAAGGCTATCAATGGCTACTAAGCCTAAGGGTTATATGCTACCTCCAGTATCAGAGGCAGTAAGCCTATATATACAAATTGCTGGGGCACATGGGTGGGTGGGTGCTGTTGAACCCATGTCCTGCTTGTGGGTTCCTGGTTGTCAGCTGGTTGGGCACTATGTGAAAGAGTGCTGGACTAGATAGACCATTGGTCTGATCCAGCACGGCTCCTCTTATGTTCTCACGGTTTAGAATGAACAACTATTTCTTTTTTTGTTCTGTTCTGAAAAAAACAGCTAGCTGTTCATTAAGACACAAAGGAATTTCCTCAACCTTTATCAAGTAGGGATGTCACGAGCGTCCGACTGAGTCTGGGAGTCCAACGGACTCCCTGCATCCACCCTCCGGACTCAGTTGGGCACCTGCAGTGCGAGCTCACAAGGCCCTGGCGAGCCTGGGCAGCCATCTTCCCTCGCTTCTGAAATTGTGCACTTCCCTGCTGCGTCAGTAGGACCTTTACGTCCGCCTTTAATGCAGCAGGGGGAAGTGTGTAATTTCCATAGCCTCCATTGTGTACAGAATGCAGCATTAATGGCAACCGTAAAGGCCCCACTGACACCGCGGGGGGAAGTGGGCAATTTTGGCCCTGGGGCAGCTCCCACGTCTAATGAGCGGGGGCAGAAGGCAGCGGAGATGGGGCAAATGTCTGACCAGGCAGATGCGAGTGACTTCCCCCATCCCCATCCAAGTGCTTAGGCCCAAGTAAAGTTGGCATCCTTCAGCAGCATTGCCAGGCCTGAACTGGGAGCTTTATAGGAGACAGTTGCAGGGGCCTGGCTCCTGAAAACACCTGGTTCTCAGGGCCAGGTGAATTCTGGGATGTGGGATTCATGTCCCAGCTCAAGCTACTTAAAATTTTCTTCTCTGACCAGTAAGCCTCAGTTGAAGAGGGAGCATGGAATCAGACGCACGGTGTAGCAGTAAATGTTGAAGTGCAGGCACTTATCATGAAAATCCCCATAGCTATGCCCTCAAGAAGTCTCCAAAAATGCTGGCAAAAATTGCTTTCACTCCCTCTCCCTCTCTCTGAATGGGTTCACACAACACACCAGTCTATACTTAGTGGTTGAGTGTGGGCCGAAGTTAAACTCTGGGTTGTTTGTTGAACCATGGGTTAGTGTGTTGTCTGAACCCAGGACATTTTCCTCAGAGTGGCTTGTTAACCACACAGTGTGGCTTATTTTTCTCAAAGAACCCATGGTTTATTGTTGGTTTGTTCAGGGTGGTTAACAAGCTACACTGAATGGTTAAGAAGCCACCCTATGGAAAATGTCCTGGGTTCAAACAACACACTAATCCCTGGATCAGCAAACAACCCAGAGTTTAAAAACAACTGACACTCAACCACAACTTGTGGGTTAGGATGTTATGTGAACAGCCCCTTCACTGTGTTATATATGTCTGTTGTAAACCTGGTGGGTCTTAACGACCCCATTCAAGGCCATTCAAGGCCAAGAATTACAACAGGGACAGTTCACAACACAGTATTGTTGCTGGAAATGTCCATTTCTGTCTCAGGCACTGTGAGGATTTCAGCTAAGCTCAGAGAGAACAGGGAAGCCTGAAGTGGGTGGCAGATGACATCACCATCCCTGATAAGGAAAAAGTCACGGCGCTCAGCCCCTGTGACTTCTGTCTCAACTGCACCCCTGCTCATGGTGCGAGACCTGTGGCTCCAAACAGCCTCTAAGCAGTTTCGTCTCAGCACTTGAAAATGGTAAACCAGTTTTTGGGTGTGCACGTAGCTAACTTTTATCAGTGTATCTTTAAGTATGGTCCTAAGGGTGTGTAATCTCATGTAAGACCTGCTGGTTTCACTGGGAATATAAAAAGCTGTGTTATACCAAGCCAGGCCAATGGTCCATCTAGCTCAGTACTGACGACACTGATTGGAAGCAGCTCTCTACATTTTCAGGTGGGAGCCTTTCCCAGCCTTACCTGGGAGATGCCAGGGATTGAACTTGAGAACGTTGGCTCTTGTAGCATCTACTCTTGCACTGAGCTATGGCCCCTACGGTGTAAATGTGTTTAGGATCACAGACTTTATATTTATATATTTATAAAACCTCTTCGGGCTTGATTTCACCAGAGCCAGATCAGTTATGCGCTTATCTCTCAGCTCTTTCTGATGAGCTTTATATTTTAATTTACGTAATGCATAAGAGGATCATCAGTGAGAGCGAATCTCTTTTACAAAATCAGCCTGTCCAAGTCACAACAGGTTGCTTAAAGTCTGTTGTGTTGTGCCAGAAAACATTCTACAAAAAGGGCTGGATTTTTAGCCAGATCAGATTTCCTATTTGGAAACGGAGATAACTTTTGTTCTCATGCTTCATGCCATTGTGACATGCATCCCCTTGGTTCTGTCTTATTCCT
The DNA here is from genome assembly GCA_029215795.1 of Anniella stebbinsi. Classification (NCBI taxonomy): domain Eukaryota; kingdom Metazoa; phylum Chordata; class Lepidosauria; order Squamata; family Anniellidae; genus Anniella; species Anniella stebbinsi. The sequence goes on from JARDYH010000001.1 coordinate 357,959,497, forward strand.
ACCATGTGGCTCTAAGTTTGGCCTGACCAGAGAGGCTGAGGTGTTGTCTAGTGTGGTCTTCTCCAATCTGGTGACCTTCCAGCTGTGTTGAGCCGCAACACCCAACATTCCCAGCCAGCATCCCCAATGCTGTCTGGGATGGGAGTTGCAGTCCGACACATCCGGAAGTCACCAGGTTGGAGAAGGCTGGTCTAATGGGTCCAAGTTCAGGGCTGGTATTCAGCAAGAAATGTCCGTTCCCTGGTGGAGTTTCCTGGAGGAGAAGGCTATCAATGGCTACTACTCCTGATGGCTATATGCTATCTCCAATATCAGAGGCAGTATGGCTATGAATAATGGTTGCTGGGGACCGTAGGTGGGAGGGTGCTATTGCACTCATGTCCTGCTCTTGTGGGTTTCCTGTGGGCACCTGTTTTTCTACTGTGTGAATGGAATGTTGGACTAGATGGACCCTTGGTCTGATCCAGCATGGCTCTTATGTTCTTATGTCAGGGAACCCAACACTGGCTTGACCTCCACTGAGCCATTGCGGGTTCTAATACTCCCCACTCTATCTTGGCCTGTCATCAGTGCCCTGATTCTGAGCACATGAGAAATCCAGCTTCCTTTTCACAGATGGAGTTCATAGATGGTTGACCTTGTGCTGCTAAATCAGCATTTTGCTTCCAGTTCTTTGTTCAGACACACCACTGCCTCTGGTCCTGGGATCCTGGGGATGATCTTGAGCAGGGGAATAAGACCTATCAGGGTACGTAGGTTCTTCTGAACTTGCAGCCTCATTGAAGGTGTATCTTCCAGGGTGGTAGTCTCAGGAGGCTTATTGATGTCCACTGACTCCCCTTGAACTGTGTACGTACTAGGACCAGCAGTAATGTACTCTTTTTCTCCAAGATTTTGTCCAGTTCTGGACTGGTTCTGCAATGGGACATTACAGGTTTTTAGCAGTAACTGTTCAGGATTATTGTGCAGTTGGTCACTCACAGGGCTTCTATACAGTTTAGGTACTACACATGGTAGGAGGCTTGGATGCCAATCAATGGAAATGCTTTTATACTGAGAGGTGCACCCCTATCCTAGGTATATTTCCTTGGAAGTTTCAAGTTTATTCATATGTTAACAGTGTAGGATTGTAGGGTTATAATGGAATCCTATACACTTGGGGCCTCCAATGTGGTGTCTGAGGGCACACCTCTCTTAGCACCCATTAGGTTTCCCATCCCTCCTGATTTTTATTTTATTAAGATTTTTTTAAAAAATAAAATAAATTAAAAAATATCGGAGAGGCTGGCGTGTTGCAAAACTGAGTGCTGCTCTCCAGCACCATCTTTATTTGGGTCCAAAAGTGTTGAGTTTGTACAAAATCATGCATGTTGTGGAGAATGTGGATAGGGAGACATTTTTCTCCCTCTTCCATAATACTAGAAAACAACGGGGTCATCCCATGAAGCTGATTGAGGGCAGATTCAGGACAAATAAAAGGGAGGACTTCTTCACATAGTGCATAATTAAACTACGGAACTCACTACCACAAGATGTAGTGATGGCCACCAGTTTGGATGGCTTTCAAAGGGGGTTGGATGAATTCCTGGAGGAGAAGGCTATTAATAGTTACTAGCCCTGATGGCTATATGTTACCTCCAGTATCCAAGGCAGTAAACCTATATGCACCAATTACTGGGGAACATGGGTGGGAGGGTGCTGTTACCCGTGTCCTACTTTGTTGGTCCCTGGCCGAAAGCTGGTTGGCCACTGTGTGAACAGAGCGTTGGACTAGATGGACCCTGGGTCTGATCCAACATGGCATTTCTTATGTTCTTATGTTTTGGACTCAGACCCCCGACCTCTACCTTGTACTTAGGTTCTTGTGCAAGTTACTTTTCTTTTAGCTTCACCAGCCTGCCTCCTGGGAACTGAGTGTTTTGTGACTGGCCATGAATGTGCAGGCTCTCTCCCATGGCAGCCATTTTGTGAGTGCACCCAGGACACGCCCACAGAATTCCAGTGTGCCCCTGGCTGAACAAGGTTGGAGAAGTAAATAGCATGTTTGCTCAGAAGTAAATACCAAGCTGCCATTTATTTCTTAATTTTAATTTCTCCCTTACCTTGCCAGATTGGGTAGCTAAACCTACCTGTATCACTGTTTTAATTGCCCATAATACAATGCCCTCACTATGCAACTTTTGTCCTCACTCAGATTAAATTTCTCGAGAGTTGGGGGAAGAGGCTGCAACCCCCCAAATGGCAATTCTACCACAGGAATGCACATGTCAACACAGTTTTGTGGGGATAGCATCCCCAAAGATCAAGCAAGGGCATTATATTACCTGGGACAGGTACCAGGAAACAGGATTCTCCCAGGTAAATTGGATCAATCGGAATGTTTATATTGACTTACAGAAGGATGCGAAACAGTAGCGGCTCCTTTTGAAAGTCCATAGTTATGAGTTTGGGTTAAAATAGTCATATTTTGTAGATAAACATCCCCCTTTCATATTATTATTATAATGGATGTAAGCAGTATATTTTTCAGACAGGCACAACTCCAGAAAATCATCTAAGAGAATGGTTTGCCCTCTTTGAATGACTTGTTTTAGATCATGGGGATCTCTCTTCAGCAATCAGTGTCAATGTATAGACTGACCATCTGAAAAGGAGGACAGGGCTCATATAACTTTAACAGTTGTAGAGAAAAGGGAATTTCAGCCGGTGTCATTTGTATGCAATTAGTTCCTGGTGAAATTCCCTCTTCATCACAACTGTTAAAGGTGCAGGCACTATACTAGAGTGACCATTTACAAAAGAAAGCAGGGCTCTGCACCTTTAACTGTTGTGATGAAGAGGGAATTTCACCAGGAACTAATTGCATACAAATGACACTGGCTGAAATTCCCTTTTCTCTACAACTGTTAAAGTTATATGAGCCCTGTCCTCCTTTTCAGATGGTCAGCCTATCAATGTATATCATCTCAAAGACTACGTTTCAGGCTTTCGCAAAGTTTTAAAATACTCTCTCTCTCTCTCTCTCTCTCACCCACACACACACACACACACTCATACACACACACACACACACACACACACATTTCCCCAAACTAGGTAGGACACATTCTGAAAAAAGACTTGGTAATAATTCTTCTCCTCAACATCCACTTAGAAAGAACACCCTTCTTCGGGAGTTGGTGGGCGGGAATTGATCGAGGCCAAAAGCAAACTAATCCGCAGTTGCTGCAAAAGAGATCACTTGTTGTGACATTTAAATGAAATATGATTGCTTATCTTTGGCTTTCAACTTGCCTGCCGAACCATTATCTGACAAAGACTGATATACGCAATTGGTTTTCTCCATTGCAGTCAGGTGTGCAATAGTGATTATATTACACCAACAGTGGTGTAAGGATTTGTGGAGCTTCTTGCAGGGGGGAGGAAGAGTTCCATCCAGCGTAGCAACCTTTCTGTTGGAAGCCTGGTTCATGGCACCTACCTGCTGGGGAGGAAGCAAGTGACTGGGTTGTGTAGACTCAACTGAAGGATTGATGTATTAGGCCCTTGGAGACCTGTAACCACCTGGAACTTCAGTGGTTATGTTTGTCATGTGTCACTAGGTTCTGGAGGTATGGTTCTTCCCAATGCAATGCCCTGGTAGAATTCACACTGCTGTACAGCTCTTAATGTATTGGAGCCCGCTCTGGGTCAGATCCTGGGAACGCATCCATCTAGATTCTAGAAGCATGTTCGTTTGGTTTGGATGAACCTGATTTCTGACTTGGGGCAGTTCCCTAAAAGTTTGATACTGTGTTGTCATTCTTTTTATTTATTTTAAATCTCAAACAGAAAACAAAATAAACTTAAACATAATATCCGTCCCCTCCCCCTCCATCTCAGAGGAAATCAATGATCATATTATAACTATTACAAAATATATCTATTACTAAATGTCTCATTCTTCAGTTCTTGAGCATTTCCGTCCTTTCTTTTTAGGTCAGAAAAAAATAAACTAACTAACCACAAGACAGATACCTTTCATTATGCCAACCAAAAAGATTTAAACGCTTTTGGAATGTTATTCTCCCATTCCAATGAAGTTGTATATACCATGAAGCAATGCCAGTCCATATTAAATGTGTCTTTAGATCTTGTTCCTCTTAAAAGTCTGAACTTGCAATATGTGATTCCCAGAAGTCTTGTGCATGGCTGCAGGCATGAACTGGCATAGGCAACTTTCATTTACGCCGTTTATAGTATTCTTCTAGGTTCTGTGTAAAATATAATAAGGAATGGGATGTAAACAGAACTCCTGTTTTTTCGGACATCTCCTTAGCCAGCCATTTTGCATGTTCCCACAGTTGTTTGGATTAAAAGGATTATACTGGTGTGTGTGTGTCAAAATCCAGTTTGGAGAAACTCTTGCGATCCCATTCCAGTGATGGGCAGGACCAAAGGCAAAAGAGGTAGGGCCAAAGACAAAGGGTTGGAGCAATAATACCCAAAACTACCAGGATATTTTAATTTAAGGCTTTTACTGCCAGCTCTGACTCCTAAGCCTTTGGAGAGGAAGTTCAACTTTTTAGAATGGGGGAAAAATGCGCAAAAACAGAGAAACCAAATGGTCAAAGGTCGGGGGAAAGGGGGCGGGACCAGGGGAAGGGGCTTGGCCATCTGGAGACACTCCCCCCTGAGGGCCGGATTGAGACTCCGGGAGAGCCAGAGGTTCTGCATTCCTGGCTCGTACCACATATTGGTTAGATTGTGTATAGATGCACATCCTGTTGGAAGCAGCTTTCTTTCAGACTTCAAGATTATTTACACACCATTGTCTGCTAGGCATGGATCGTGAGCTTTTCCAGAATTAATAATGAATGTTTTGGCATTTTAGTAATGGAACTCAAGAGTGACTATTAGTTAAACAGCTGGCACCTGGTTTGCAATGTATAATCACACTTAATTGAATCATTGCCATTTTATTTAATCACTAGTAACTGCATTATAAACTCTGGAGATGATTAGTAGTAAGAGTAACAACATCTGTCTGCTAAAGCCGTGTGAAATATGTGCCTTGTTGCTGATGCCTGGCAAGGTGGCTTGGCTGAGCTCCCCCCTCCCCCCCTCCCGTAGGCACATGTTAACACAATTGTACTTTCTAAGTAAAATGGAAGTGGGATTAAGATATCAGAATGTTTCTTTTGCACTAGAGCTTCTTCGTAGCAACCTAGCAATCCCTTGACTTACTTGTCTTGCAGACTGGCTGTGATAAGTAGGACCTTTGCAAGAAATTTGGTGGCTCGTTCAATTCTCATTGGGGTGAGTCCCTCCTATATATGGTCGCTACCACGAGATGTAGCAAACAGAATTGTAGTAGAAAAAGGAGATGAGTCTTACTCAGAGTGGAAAAGAGGGATGGAATGGTAAAGTCAGAGCCCCACAGTTAGAGATTTCACCTTGGTTGTGTGCACAGGAAGGGTTTAGACAAAGCTATCCTGGTGTGCTCATCCAGGTCGAGCCCCCAAATTGTCAAAGATAAAAATCCACTTTGGTTGTAAGGCAACTCTGTTTTATTGAGCATAATGCAGCTGCATGGAGAGGGTCTTACAGACAAAGAACTTCTCAACTGGCCGTGTGAAAAGCAGGTATATTTGTACATCTTAGCATCTTAACTAATTAGCAGTTGGTAAAATTCTGAAGCAAAACAGAGACAGATCAAAGAAAACTTCTTCATTATACCTTATCAGCAGGTGGCCCATAACTCTTCTAGTGATATCAGATTGACCTGGATGGTCAGGGTCTTGACAGTTAGACATTCCAATTACACATTACAGCACATGCAGGCGCATACATCATTCCAATCCCATCATGCAGTTCACTTGCAAGAACCAAACTACACACAGGCTGGTTTCGGACAACACTTTAGTCAATGGTGGGTTGAGTAGCCAACTCACAGTTGGTTATTTTGTGGGTACTCCCCATACAACATATTCCTACACAACTGTGGGTGGTTGGGGCTGGCGTTGAGTGGACTAATAGTCAACCCGGCATTTGACTGACACAGCCCCCACCCCTCTCCCCTCCCTTCCTCCTCCCTCAGTCCTCCCGGTGCTATCCCAGCAGCCTCTGCAAGTTGCGCCAGTTGTAGCAGAGTGGCAGCCGCCTCTTTGGTCGCTTTTGCCGCCTGCCTCTATGGGCTTGTGTTTTAACCCACTCACCACACGCCATTAACACACTCACCCCTCCACACTACACTTTAAACAACTGGCTTCGAGCTAAACAACATGCAAGCCAGTTTTTTCTCTCAGTTGCTTATTTGGGCGGAATAGCATACTGCCAGTAGTTTGTGAGTGGCGTGTTGCCCTCCACCCAACACAATAAGCAACACAACTGACGATTGTTCCCCCCCCCCCCCCCCCGGTTGCTTAATGTGTTGTCCGAAACTAGCCGCAGAGTCCTACATACAGAGCAGGTATATCAAGGCCTGTGGCTTTGCATTCTCACTTTGAAAGCGGTTTGGAGAAAGGGCTACTAGTCACGATGGGTATATATTACCTCCAGTATCAGAGGAGCATACTTGTGTACACCAATTGCTAAGGCTTGTGAACAGGAGGGTGCCGATGCATTCATGTCCTGCTCGTGGGCTTCCCATGGGCACTGTTTCAACCACTGTTTGAGCAGAATGCTGGACTAAATGGACCCTTCATCTGATCCAGTATTTCTCTTCTAATGTTCATGTTGATTTCTGGAGTCACAGGAGCTTTATTACACGGATAAAAACACTCACAATCACTCAGCATTTCCCTTTTTCTTCTTCTTGATGATTAAGCAAAGAGGAGACCCTTGTTTTGATGTCACTGTTAGACATACTTACAGAAACGGTCCTTGCTAGATAACTCCCCAGATACTGAGGTTCTGCTTTATCAGATACGTTTTCCGGAATACAACTCAGATTGCCTGGATCCGTGGAATCTTCCAGGGTGTATTTCTAGAACTTTGCATTTTAAAAAGTATCTTCTAAAACTGTTCAGTCTCCATTTTAATTTTGTATTCTTTGAACTTACACAATTGTATTGTTGCATAATTTGTTTAAAGATAAGTGTTTACTTTTTAAAAACATGGAATAGCTTTTATTTTCCCCTAACATCTTTTAAAATTTACCAGACCCAGCGTGATTTTTAAAATCTTGTTTTTCTTCCTTTAGATCAACGTTCCCAAACCTGGTACCCTCCAGATGTGTTGTACTACAAGTCCCAGTATCCTCCAGTCAGTATGGCTGGGGGATGCTGGGAATTGTAGTCCCAACAATTAGAGGCCACAGGTTAGGGAAAGCTGCTTTAGAGCACAAAAGGTAGGGATTTTTTGTTTTATTATTGAACTGTGCAGTTACACGTGTGAAATCCATTACTGATAATCTCAAACCTGCGATTCTTAGAAGAAACAGAGCAGGATCTAAGAGAATGTTGGAACAATAACAGAGCAGAATTGAAGGCATTGCTCATCCTGGCTTAATAGATATGTCACACCACCAGCATACATACATACTGCTTTACAAAATAATACAACACAGTTCTCTGCCCCAAGGAGTTTACAATCTGAATTTTAGACACTTCATGCCTTCATCTCCAACTGAACGGAGCTTATGGCTGCAGTTCTGTGAACGCTTATCCAGGAGTAAGCCACACTGAAAACAGTAGCGTGTTTCTGCGTAAACATGCACAGGGTAATGCTGTAAAGGATCTAGCCCAAGGGATAGATTTTGAGCTGGGATTGGAAGGAATGCTCCTTAAATGAGGGTGTTTTTTTTTTTTTGTCTTTATAGTTAACTGGGAGACCGTATGGAGAGCCAGTACCACCAAGAAATTTGAGATCCACACCAACATGAACAGCAACGTTGGACTGCTGAGGATCTTCCCAGGCATCACTGCTGCTGCGGTCAGTCATCCCTGCTTCTGAGAGCATCTCAAAAAGCAAAAGCTGTGATGCCACTCAAGTCTGATGGGAGACTAGGTGGCCATATGGAAAGGAGGACTGGGCTCCTGTATCTTTAACGGTTGTATTGAAAAGGGAATTTCCAGCAGTTGTCCTTTGTAGGCATGCAGCACCTGGTGAAATTCTCTCTCCATCACAATGGTTAAAGCTGCAGGACCCCTGCCCCCTTTTGTATCTGGTCAAGAGCCCTGCCTTCCTTTTCATATGGTCACCCTATGGGAGATGCTTCCAAGAATGCTGTTTTGTCAAAAAAATCCTAATGATGACAGTGGCCCGGAGACTCTGGGAGGGGAAGAATGTAACCAGAGATGTGACAAATCCATGTCTTACCGTGCTTTTCAACCGCATGCCCTCGAGAGGCGCTTCCACAGTTTCTGATCGTCTGAGGTCAGGAAAGGGAGATGAGCTGTGCAGACATGGGCCCTTTCTACACCCAAGGGCGTAGAGGGAGGGAGGGGGCACAGTTTCGGACTTACCTGCTTCCGGGATCATCCCCCAGCGACCAATTGGAAGTGCGACGTCCTGGGACGTCATGCTTGCCCCCGGCACCTTTTTTTTTTAAAGGAGCAGAAGAAGCCAAGTGCACGGCGGAGAAGGTAAGAACTCCCCCTGCGGATGCCCCCCGCCACCCTGGGGATGGCAGACTTGCTTCCCCCCCCCCCCCCCCCCATGGGCATGGAACCGTGCCCTTTTCAGGTGCCACGCTTACTCACGAGCAAGCAGGCAACAGGCAGGATGGCCGCCCACACCTCCTGCGGTCTCGGGATGGTCCCGGGACCGCTGGAAGAATCGGGTTTTCCCAGGGTTTCTTTATCCCTGGGAAAACCCGTGCCCGTCCCCCCCCCCCCCCCCCCCGCCCTCGGGGAGTCCCTGTGCATCATTTGGATGCACAGAGAGCACCCAGAGACGACCCCGGGGAAAAAGGGTGGTGTAGAAACAGTAGCTGACCAGATAAAATCCAGGTTAGGGGTCATGTAACTTTAACAGTTGTAGAGAAAAGGGAATTTCAGCCAGGGTCATTTGTATGCGATTAGTTCCTGGTGAAATTCCCCTTTCATCACAACAGTTAAAGGTGCAGGCACTATACTAGAGTGGCCATATACAAAAGAAGGCAGGGCCCCTGCAACTTTAACTGTTGTGATGAAGGGGGAATTTCACCAGGAACTAATTGCATACAAACGACACTGGCTGAAATTCCCTTTTCTCTACAACTGTTAAAGTTACATGAGCCCTGACCTGGATTTTATCTGGTCACCCTAAGAAATGGCCATAGTAGGCAGGCTACAGGTGTGCTTCTTTTTTTTTTTTTTTAATGTGTGCTTCACCCTTCACGCAGTCCAGATTCCAGGCCCAGTGCCGTCCTTCCTGCCACCTCTGCATTCTATCAGCCCATCCTCTTGCATTGTGTAGGCCAGCCTTCAGTAATTAGGACTGCTAAAAGGAACAGCCTTGGAGTTCTGAGTGCAAAGGGATGTCAATCAATAACCATCTTTTCAATCTGGAGTCATCTCTGTATCTCCTCTTGCTGCTGTTGCTTCCCCCGATTATGCAGATTCTTTTGCCTCTGCGTAATTAAAACAGGCATATTGCTTGCACCTTTCTGGCTCATCATACGTTTTCCTGGATTTTAGTGTTGATCAAGTTCTCCATCCCAGTATAACCCATCTTCTACTTGCCCATCTATCTCTTCTACTCTGTGCAGTAGGTTCACTCCGTACCTCCTAACATTATGTTAGTTTATACAGGAACGAATCTCGGATTATAGTTTTGTAAATATATAGTATTAAAACAATCTGGCTTTATATTTAAGAATGTGTGTGTGTAGAAGAAGCCAACATTGTAATTGTGGCATACATTTTTGAACTCTAATTGCTTATATTGAATCATAGACTCATGGAATCGTAGAGTTGGAAGGATCCTATAAGGCCATTGAGTCCAAACCCCTGCTCAATGCAGGAATCCCCCTTAAAGCATCCCTGACAGATGGTTGTCCAGTTGCCTCATGAAGGCCTCTAGTGTGGGAATGCCCACGACCTCCCTAGGTCATTGGTTCCACTGCTGTACTGCTCTAACAGTCAGGAATTTTTTCGGGTCTTTGAATGCTGAAGGAAATGCATGGAAATCAGTGTAGAATCATGGAATAGTAGAGTTGGAAGGGGCCTATAAGGCCATCGAGTCCAACCCCCTGCTCGATGCAGGAATCCACTTTAAAGCACATCAGAATCCCAATTGTGGCACACATTTTTTGAAGTTTAATCGCTTATATCATTTTTCTTCTATGCAGGTGAAGGCGTTTCTTCAGAGTCCAATGGAAGGGGTTGTGCTTGAGACCTATGGGAGTGGGAATGCTCCCAATAATCGCCCAGATTTGCTAGATGAGCTTAAGAAAGCAACTGATCGCAATGTGGTGATTCTGAACTGCACCCAGTGTCTGCGAGGGACTGTTTCTTTAGTCTATGCTACAGGAAAGGTGAGAGGAATTCTATGATTTAAACTAGGGTTGCAGAACCCGAGGATTGGATTCCATTTTGGAGCAGCTTTCGAGGACTGCATCCCAGTGGTGGGTGGGGACAAAAGTAAAAGGATGTGGCGCTAAAAATACCATGTCACTTCTGGACACGCTTGGAGGTTGCATTATACACGGCCAAGCATGTAGAAGCTAGTGACATACCTATTGGATGACTTCTTCTTCTTCTTCTTCTTCTTCTTCTTCTTCTTCTTCTTCTTTCATTTCTTTCTCACTTGTGGTGGTTTTTCTAGACGGACATAACAGGCTTTGCCAAGTCATGCTGTCTTTTACAGATTCCTGAATTTCCTGACAATTGAGCATGTTTCAAGTATGACCGCTTTCTGGATGTTGGTGTGGATGTATTTTGATAGGCCCAGTTTTTGAAGGTTTTCTGTATAGCGGAATAATTGTGAGCTTTTCTTGATGCCATAGTTCTTTGACTTCCATGGCCAGTGGTGTATATTTGTCTCTCTTTCCTTCTTCCTTTTCAACTACATTTTTTTCATTCGGTATTGCTATATCGATGAAGTATATGTGTTTTTCTTTTTTTGTCTATGACCGTTATTATTATTTATTATTTATTACATTTATATACTGCCCCATAGCCGAAGCTCTCTGGGTGGTTTACAAAAATTAAAAGATTGAACATTAAAAAGTCAATATACAAAATTTAAAACCATAAAACAGCTGATATGTCTGGTCGGTTGCAGGGTATTGTCTTGTTGGTATGAATTGTTCTGTTTTATGATCTGCATTTTCCAAGATTGTTTTGGGTGAGTATGTATAGTATGGTGTAGATTGTTTGATAAGGTTGAATTTGATGGCCAGTTGTTGGTGAATTATTTTTGCAGCTGTATTGTGTCTGTATGTATAGTCCACTCCTGCCAGAATTTTACATCCTCCTGTTATGTGGTCTATTGTTTCTTGGAACTGATGGCATTTCCTGCATATGTCTTTTTTACACTATTATCTTTTATGATGTATTTTTGGTAGTTCTTGGTGGCTATAACTTGATCCTGTATAGCTATTAGGAATCCTTCTGTTTCTGGAAATATTATGATTATGATTTACATTTATATACCACCCCTTGGCCGAAGCTCTTTGGGTGGTTTACAAAGATTAAAAATGCTAAACATTTTTAAAAATACAAAATTTAAAACCTTAAAAGCATAAAAACAGACAACATATAAAAACAGTATACATTTTAAACAACTGTGAACTCTCAGCCAGGCCTAAATATAGTTCTGGGGTCAATTAAAAACTCATCATATGCTGTTAACTGGGAGAAGAGGAAAGTCTTCACCTGGCACTGAAAAGATAACAATGTTGGTGCCAGGCGAGCCTCGTCAGGAGATAATTCCAAAATTGAGGGGCCACCACTGAGAAGGCCCTCTCCATCGTTGCCATGTATTAGTTTGGAAATGCTTCAACATGCTTTAGAAACATTTGTGTGCCTAACTGGATATGGGGGCCACCATATATGTTTAGGGAAATTACAACAGGGTGCATATTTCTGAAGTTTTCAATATGATGATGGCTAAGAAACCCTAGCACACAGCTTTACATATACACCCCTCCCCAATATTTGCTGGTGAGTAGTGATGGGGCAAAAATCTGCCTGGGCATGGAGGGCAGCAGACACCCCTGCATCCAGTTCCCCCGGGCCCCAATGGACGTGCCCGATGGAGTTTTGTCCTATCGCTGGCTGTAGGACAAAGGGGGCGCAGTTCTGGGTGGAACTCACTTCTGCCCTTACCTGCGCACGCCCTTTGTCCTTTCCTCCACTGAATTAATGGCGTCTGCCATCAACACAGTGGGGGAAAATACGCGATTTCCTCAAGGCTGGGGAGATTGCGTATTTTCTCCCTCCATTCTAGTGCTAATTATGTGCCGAGGGAATTGCGCAACTTCCGGAGGCTCTGGAAAGTGTGGTTTGCCGAGCTCTCGGTCAGGGTGTCTCCTGGAACAGGGCTGTCCGGGCAGCGCTCAGCAAACACGTGAGGCAGGCGCCCTGCGAGTTATTCCTTCCCTACTGGTGAGCCAGGTTCTCAGTGGGATTCCTCCAAAAGATTTAAAGTGGACGGCAGAATTAAGCCTAATTCTGAGATGATTAGATGAGTAGAGAGGGAACCAAGTTTAAGCAGTAGTGCCAAGTGTTGTTGGGGTTCAGTCAGGGCTGGGTTCTTTTGGTGGGTGGTTACTAAAGAGAGGTCTTGGGATGCTATAAAGAAATGTATTGTTGAAAACTCAATGCATTTTGACCTCTTGCGTTTTGTTAGGCCCACCTCAAAGGGTTGTAACAATGTCTGCATAAATTATTGACAACAGATTGTCTTGTGTTTATACATTGGTGACTAGGGCCAGAGCTACACCAACCAGGATATAACACTTTGAAAACGGTTTGAAAACTGCATATGGAGTGTGCCCTGGGCCTCAGTTGTCAACACTGGTATAAATTGTTTTAAAGCAGTAGTGTAGATCCTGCCTGAATCTAGTTGCTGGTGTATAAACACAAGCAAGAGGCTGAAACGCATTGGACTTGTCTACAATAATTTTGTTTATAGCATCCTGAGACAATTCTCTTTTTTGTGTTCATCTTGGATGCTAACCCGGCTTGCACCCTACTAAGTACAGGGCCTTTTCAGTGGTGGCTACCCTGCTTGAGGAATGCCCTTCCCCAAGAAGCTCGCCTACATTGTTGTCTTTTCAGTGCCATCTGATGACCTATTTATTCACCAGACATTTTAGTTATTTATATGTTGTTGTTTTTAAAATATATTATTGTATTTTTTTAAAAAAATAATCTTTACACTGATGTTAGTTTTTACTTTGATTTTATACTGTAGTTTTAATTTTTTTTTTAAAAAAAACACCATTATCCTGTTTTATCGTGCTGTATTTTATGGTTTTAATTGTTGTGAACTGCCCAGAAAGCTTCAACTATTGGTTTTTATAAAAATGTAATAAGTAAATAAATAAAATAAGCTGCTCTTGAGAGTTGCAGCATTCTGCCGCAACATCATCATTATATTATTGTTGTTGTTATGTTATTATTATTTTATTTCATTTTTATACCACCCAAAAGCCGAAGTTCTCTGGGTGGTTTACAACAATTCATCATATAATAAAATATGGGATATGATGCGGAGGGCTGCAGTGGGTCAGGGGAATCAGTATAAACTGGGGGCCATGCATTGCATTTTCCAAAATGCCTTCCAATTATTATTATTATTTATTATTATTATTATTATTATTATTATTATTATATTGCATTTGTATAGCCAAAGCTCTCTGGGCAGTTTACATAAGATTAAAACATTTAAAAACAATATACAAAAATTAAAACAGCAAAACATACAATATACACATACATTTTAAACCACTATAATAACTTAAAAAGCTATAAGCCTAAAAAACAAAACAGACCCAGGCTCATCAGATATTGCTAAATGCCTGAGAGAAGAGGAAAGTCTTGACCTGGCACTGAAAAGATAACAATGTTGGTGCCAGGCAGGCCTCGTCGGGGAGATCTTTCCACAATTGGGGGGCCATCACAGAGAAGGCCCTCTCCCTTGCTGCCATCCTCCGAGCTTCCCTTGGAGTAGGCACTCGGAGAAGGACCTTAGATGTTGAGCATAGTGTACGGGTAGGTTCGTGTTGGGAAAGGCGTTCTGTCAGGTATTGTGGTCCCAAGCCATGTAAGGCTTTATAGGTTAAAAACAGCACCTTGAATCGGGCTCAGAAACATACAGGCAGCCAATGCAAGCAGGCCAGAGCAGGTCTTATATGCTCGAAACTTCTGATCCCTGATGTAATTCTGGCCACTGCATTTTGCACAAGCTGCAGCTTCTGAACTGTCTTCAAAGGCAGCCCCACGTAGAGTGCCCTGCAGTAATCTAACTCGGAGGTTACCAATATGCTTAGCTAACAAAACAACGTGCTCACCAGTAAAATTGCATCTTCTTCATTGACTGCAGACGCTTATGGATGCAGGTGTGATTCCAGGGGCAGACATGACGCCAGAAGCCGCCCTGGCCAAGCTGTCCTATGTCCTGAGCAAACCTGGACTTACCTTGGCTGAGAAGAGACAGGTGAAACATTTTTGTCTTCTGAGTTCTTGTTCGTCTAATCTTTTTCTCAAGTTATGGCTTCCTGGGAGGTTCGTTCCTTTGGAGCACATTGGCCAGGCCTAGAGCCGAAGACCTTTGTGCTGTGGAGGCTGTTGCCTCTGCTTTCGGTGGGGCTGTGAATCCATTCCTGGTCTTAGCCAGAATCAGCCAGATCTCTAGAGGAGCTATCCAAAGCGCTGGACCATATTCCCAAAATCTTTAACCACTTCTGTTGGCAGGGGAGGGGTGTGGTCCATGGTGGGGGCAAAGTAGCCCCTATCTCACCCACATTCCTCCCCCCAGCTTTTTAATTCATATCTATCTATCTATCTATCTATCTATCTATCCATCCATAGCAAATGACTACAAATGAAATGCATATATATGAAAATGTAAACTTTCTATCAATTATACATAAGCTTCAACATGCAGGCAAGCTGGAGGGGTTCAGAGGAGGGCAACAATCAGGGGTCTGGAAACAAAGCCCTAAGAGGAGAGACTGAAAGAACTGGGCATGTTTAGCCTGGAGAAGAGAAGATTGAGGGGAGACATGATAGCACTCTTCAAATACTTGAAAGGTTGTCACACAGAGGAGGTCCAGGATGTCTTCTCGATCAACCCAGAATGCAGGACATGGAATAATGGGCTCAAGTTACAGGAAGCCCGATTCTGGCTGGACATCAGGAAAAACTTAGACTGTTAGAGCAGTACAACAATGGAACCAATTACCTAGGGAGGTGGTGGGCTCTCCCACATTAGAGGCATTCAAGAGGCAGCTGGACAACCATCTGTCAGGGATGCTTTAAGGTAGATTCCTGCATTGAGCAGGGGATTGGACTCAGTGGCCTTACAGGCCCCTTCCAACTCCACTATTCTATGATTCTATGATTCTATGATCTATACCCCACCCATTCAAATATTGAAAGTGGCGTAAGGTCCTCAATCTATTGCATTGTTGGAGGTGAGTGTTTATCCTTCCAATGTTGTAATATCACACCCATGTTCCCCACCCCCTGTGTAGTAGCTCTAGCACTGACTTTGTCATCTATGGGTTTCTCTTCTATTAACTGGAGAGATTATAATTTAAAGGCTGGAACCTCCAAGGGCATCTCCTCGGGGTGGGGGTGGGTGGATGGGAGGGAGCAGTAGGTGCTCCCAGTTTGATGCTTTAGCACAAAGCTAAGTATGCGGAGGATGCAGGAAGACCACCATGCACAGAGTTCTGCACATATCTGTGTGCTTCACCGCGTGTACAAGCCTCGTCAGGGGGGTGGGGATTTCTATGTGCTGTTTACGTAGGCCGTGTGGTCGATGATAACTGGATGGGCTAAATAAGAACCCCAGAGCCCATAACTTCAGGCCACCCCATCTGCCCCAACTAGGCTCAAAGGACTGCTGTTGTATTTTAGGGTGCCTCTACAAGAGCGATTTAAAGCTCTTTCAAAGCGCATTACCGATTTTACCTCCACATGAACAGAGCGCTAATCGGGGGTTGAGGCGCTTTTTCTGTCTGATTATGCGCATTATCGAATGCGTGTTAAATAGCGAGTTTTAATTTACCGCGGGAGTTAAAGCGGCTTATGGCCATGTAAACAAGCAATTCTCCGCATGGAACAACTTCAAAGCGCGTTTCATACAAGCGGTAATGCGCTTCACCGCCTCCCGTGTATGGGGATTAGGCGTAAAAGCGACTGCGAGAAGATGCGCATAATCGGCCAACCAGGCGTCAAACCGAATTCTTGTAGAGGGGACCTTAGATGAAATTTTAAAAATGAAACGTACGCTAAGAATTTCTGTTCTGGTTACTGTTTTCACCCTCTTAGGAACCAGATCTAGAATTGCTGCTGAACGATAATAGCACTCGGTCTGAAACATGGCGCGGGGAGAAGGTGCAAGTTGTCTGCTGTTCTCCCTACATGTCACCTCTGCCATGTGGGAACATGCCCCTGTACAGCAAACCAGTCTCTAACCACCCCTAGAAAGGCGCAATGAAACACTCCCAGCTTGCACATTTCCAGTGCTTTCGTTCCCCCCCTTTCTTTTGAAGGCATGCCTAAACAAAGCCAAAGCCTTCCTTCCCACAGCACTCTCGCCGTCTTTAACTTTGTACAGCCATGTTTCCAGATAACTATCACAGTGGCTCTGTATTCCCAGACTCCCTCTAATAATGCCGCAGTTCTGCATGACAGAACCAAGGAAGGCCGACATCTACCGAGCCCCATGATGCGCAGGTACAAACCCGCATGTGTGCAGCAGCGTGTGTCGTTTTTCTCTTTGTAAAGCAGTGCCCCTGCACTGCACCAGAACCTTCTTATGACACTCTCCCCCTCCACACACACACTCCTGCCCTGCTCTCTCAGGTATCCCAGGGAACCCTGGGAGTTGACTAATCAAATAACAGTGATACCATTAGGGCCAGACTATGAGGCTCCGGTCTGGCACCCTTCGGCTCCAGCAACAATTAGTTCCCTTTCTATAGAACTTTTTACAGAAGAGGTTGGATGTGCTGCAAAGCCAAGATTCAGTTGCGCCTGCTACCGTCATCTTCCCAGGGTGCACGTAGACCCACGTAGGGCCCAGAGGCATGCTGGGAGAATGAAGATGTGGGCGCAACTGGAACTTCGCTCTGCAGTGCTTCTGACCTCTCTGTGAAACTTTTTATTTTTTTATTTTTAATTTTTAAAGGAAATAAGTTCCTGCCACTGTTATGCATTGCATTTGGGAGATGGAAAAGATTGAATAGGGTAGGAAAGCAATCAGGTGGTGGGAAGAACTTGGTCCTCTCTCTCTTTAACTAGGGTGACCAGATAAAATCCAGGTTAGGGCTCATGTAACTTTAACAGTTGTAGAGAAAAGGGAATTTCAACCAGTGTCATTTGTATGCAATTAGTTCCTGGTGAAATTCCCTCTTCATCACAACAGTTAAAGGTGCATGCACTATACTAGAGTGACCATATACAAAAGAAGGCAGGGCCCCTGCAACTTTTACTGTTGTGATGAAGAGGGAATTTCACCAGGAACTAATTGCATACAAATGACACTGGCTGAAATTCCCGTTTCTCTACAACTGTTAAAGTTACATGAGCCCTGACCTGGATTTTATTTGGTCACCCTATCTTTAACCCCACCTCACCTTTTTACACAGTGAGTTGGGCTGCCTCCCACGCTGTACCCACTTTGTAAAACGTTCCTTTTTCAAGAGAAAGAAAAGAGGCCTAACCTGCATGTGTTGTTCCTGCTGCTTGCTAAGTGGCCCCCAGTTTGGATGGCTTCACATTCATGGAGGAGATTGGCTACTAGTCCTCATGGCTACTAGTCCTCATGGCTATAAGCTACCTCCAGTATCAGAAGTTGGTACAAGTCTTTATGAGTAACGTCTTTGAGCAACTTCAAATAATATTTCCAAATCATTCTCTATCAGATCTTATCTAAATTGAAGCATCTAAACCTTGAAACATTGTTCTATGTGTGTTTGCCTACTAGCCCCTTTGCTCCCCCATCCCAGCATTCAATAACCTCCCCCCATGCCCCCTCACTATAATAACAGAAAAGCAAAACAATAAAAAGTTCCTACAATATGTACACCAGTTGCCGGAGAACATGGGTGGAGGGTGTTATTGCACCCGTGTCCTGCTTGTAGGTTCCCGGTCAACAACTGGTTGGCCATTCTGTGTGGACAGAAGGCTGCACGAGATGGACCTTGGTGTGATCCAGCATGGCTCTTCTTATGGTCCTGAGAGAGAGAGAGCGACTGGGATGGCATTGGGGGAAAGCCAGGGCAATCTGGGGCATGGGGGTGGGGTGGGGTAAGCCAGGGAAGCACAAGGCATCTAACTTGAGGATCTCCTTACTTCTAGCAGTGCAACTGACCAAGCTACAATTTCTGGATTCTTTAGGGATCCATGACTACTAAACTGGTATGAAACTGATAGATTGTAGTCAGTTTCACAGGATCTAATCCCTAAAGTGAGTTTTAGTAGTGGAGACTGGTGGCCCTGATGTCAGTGGGGTGGTTTATCCATTCCAGGTTCCAGACAGAACCAGTCAGAACTCTTTAGGAGCTCTCCAAGGTGCTCCGCACCTTGGAGAGCTTCTACAGAGTTCTGACTGGTTCTGTCTGGAACCTGGAGAGGATTCACCACCTCACTGACATCAGAGCCACCAGCTTCCACTGAGTCTTAGGCTAAATAGTTGAAGTTCTGTGGTCATATATGATACTTTTATAAAGCAAGAACCGAAATTCTAGATTGTCCAGTACCCTACAAGAGCCTTGGGTTTTAAAAACTCCGCCGTCATCTTTATTGATTTGAGCGAGGCACCTGTTTTTTTCTTTTCTTTCTAAAGGGTTATCCAAGATACCTTCACTTATCGATCTCATTTCAAATGTTTTTAAATCTTGTAGAAAAATAGTCTGGCAGTTTGAAGGGCCTTTTTTTTCTTTTTACAGGCCATGATCCAATATGACACCATCATTTGCATTCATCATGTCTTTGTTTCACTTTCTACTGCATTGAAGATATGCTTTACTTATTTATCTGGCCTTTTACATGAATCTTTTTTTTAACCTACTCCAAGGCAATTAATACCACAAATGGGTGTCTGTTTTTTTTTAAATTATTATTATTATTCTGAAAAGCCTGTAAAAACATTTAATAATTTCAAGAGCTTTTTGGTATCTATGAGATTTGATTATAGAAACCTTTCTAATCAACATTAATATATAAACATGCAGTGGCTCTGCATGGGGGTTCAAATTGTGGTCCAGTTAACACGTAACACTAAACCATGGCTTACCACTATGTCCAGAAGCTGGAATGAGTCCAAGAGAGACCCAGGCTCCTGCCTTGTCCCTTCCCCTTCCCTCTTCCTGCTGCATTTAGTTTTGCTTTCACAGAATCTCAGCTTGTTGTTGCAAACAAACTGGAAATCATAGTTTATAACAAACTCTGGTTGGTTTAACAAGCCAGTTTCATAAACCATGGTTTGAAGTTGGCTTATTTTGAAACTGCCGCATATACACATTCAGTGTACACAGAATGAATGTCTGTGTAGGTCTAGAGTAGGGTGACCAGATAAAATCCAGGTCAGGGCTCATGTAACTTTAACAGTTGTAGAGAAAAGGGAATTTTAGCCAGTGTCATTTGTATGCAATTAGTTCCTGGTGAAGTTCCCTCTTCATCACAACAGTAAAAGTTGCAGGGGCCCTGCCTTCTTTTGTATATGGACACTCTAGTATAGTGCATGCACCTTTAACTGTTGTGATGAAGAGGGAATTTCACCAGGAACTAATTGCATACAAATGACACCGGCTGAAATTCCCTTTTCTCTACAACTGTTAAAGTTACATGAGCCCTGACCTGGCTTTTTTCTGGTCACCCTAGTCTAGAGTCAACCTTGGATTCTTTTATTTGGTTCCCCGCTTGCTTATTATTTTTTTCACCCCTCTACTTCAGATGCTGAATGAGAATCTGAGAGGAGAGATGACTGTTGTGCCCATCGGGACCAAGATCACCCTCAAAGATAGCAAGTTTATTCAAGAGATTGCAAGATATCTATTTATCAGCTGCAAGGAGGTACTTGTTCAAATGGGACTTGTTTAAGCAGAAACCTCATTGCAAAAGACAAGAGTATCCAACTGTGTTTGTTCCCTCTCCACTTGTATGGGTCCCTGGTCAACAGCTGGTTTTATTTATTGATTTTAAACATTTCTTAGCTGCCTTTTCAGGGCAGAAGCTCTCCCAAGGCGACTTACAACAGTATACACATTAAAAGCAATAAAAACATAGCAAGTAAAATATCAATTAAAACAATAACAGCTAACATTAAAAACTAGTAATAAAACAGCAAGTACTAAAACAGCAAGGGCAACAGCAGCCAAACAGTATTCTATTATGAGAAGGCCTTGGTAAAATAAAACGTTTTAAGGCCTTCTTAAAAGCCTATAAGGATGGTGCACGGTGGATCGTCGGTGGGAGTTTGTTCCATGGGTGTGGGGCCACTGCTGAGAAGGCCCTCTCCTGTGTGGAGGCCCACCTAATATCTCTCACTGGTGGGCAGGTGAGAAGGGGCTCTCTTTTTGATCTTAAAGTGCAGGCAGGCTGATATGGGTGAAGGTGGTCCTTCAAGTTGGCCACTGTATGAAAAAATGCTGGGCTAGAAGGACCCTTGGTCTGATCTAGCATGGCTTTTCTTATGTGACATGAATGGGAGTCCACTTGTACAGTGTTGGATGGAATCCAGAGTTTAAAACAGCAAAAGGGATAGTTGAGTGTAGAATTCAGGGCATTAGGTTAGTCTGCGTGATCTGTTTTCTGTGTGTAGCTATGAGTACAAAGGACTTTTTAGCTATCTCAAGCCCCCAGTTCATGTATTTTATTTCATTTTTAAAAAATAAAATGAAAAATCCTACCTTTGCATGTGAATTCAAGACAGGTTAAAGCAAGATCACTCCAATTAACTTTTAAAATGTTGCAAAAACAGCTGCATTTGGAAATTGCTGGAATCATTGGAATACAGAAGAGAGGACTTATGTCTTTGTAGAACATCTTTAGTACCTCAGACTAGGGATGTTCGTTGCTGGAAATCTGGTTCTTTTTGGCTGGCTGGAGTTCTGCAGTGTTTACGGCTCACTTTGCCTTTGAGAGCTACAGGCTGTTCCCCAAACTCCAGGAAAATGTTGCGCATTGGGGGGGGCAGTTCTGCAATTTGCGCAAATTTCTGAGCAATTTTTGTGCAAATTATGCAAATTCGACCATAATTTGCACAAATTTGGCCGCAATTTGTTCAAATTGTAATATTCCCCCCCCTCCCCAAAAGCGCAAATTTCCTGGAAAATCCGCATACTGGCCCATCTTGCTGCAGCTAGAGTTGAATGTCGCAGCAGAAACTGCAACAAAGTCTGGGAGGCCAAGCCTGGGAAAACCCCTTGAACTCCTCCCCCTGAATGGATTTCTGTGATGTCCCTGCCTCACACTAGCAAATCAAACCATATGCAGGCATGATCAGAAAGGATTATGAGAAATATATGTGTGTGTGTGTGTGTGTGTGTGCATTGCTAATAGTTTATTTTACTTTTGCAGGAACTAGCAGCTATTAGGGATGCTTTGACTCCCCCTTTGGCTTGTGTGGCTGCAAAAAACGGTGACTTGGAGGCCCTAAATGTGTTACAGAACATGGTAAAAAAACCCCTCTCATGTAGCGTATTTTATGCAATCACTCATATCCTGAGGATGAGAAAACCTCACCCACTATGGTCATGCCAAGTGCATTTTGAATATTCTCCCAAATGAAGCTTCTCCGAGGTTGTAAAACGAGAATAAAAAAAACCTCAAAGTAGTCTCACAACAGCGACAAACAATTTTAGACATCTATTTTGATCCATTAGAAAGAATCCAAAAGTATCAGCAGGTTAGAGCTGGGGACAGATCTGAATAACTGCTGACCTTTATATTTTCAAAATGAGAGCAGACCTTGTTTTCGTCCCAGGAGATCTTTTTTCATGCCTTGTATGGTGTAACAGCCTCATTAAGTCTGCATAGTACCTCCTCCGGACCATCGTGAGACTATTACAGCTGCAGACCTTTCATCCCTCACCCCTAAACACTTTTTTATTTAATATCCAGCCTGAAGAAGAGCTCTGGTGAAGTTAAAACCTTGCTCACCGTTTTGTGATGTTGTAGTTCATCCTAATAAAGCCATCTTTTGGATTTCAGCAGGGAGTCATCCGATTATTTTCTGAAATAGTGTGAATTGATAAAGAGTTTGCTGAAATTCAAGCATGTAGTGGGGCGGGGGACCAGGATCATGTGTTCCTGTCTCTGAATTATTCCTAATAAGGTCGTCAAAGAGCCCCCTGCATGTAACAGCTGTATGCGTGTAAGTCCCTGACTGGGTGAAAAGGATCCTTGAAAAAGCAAGAAGCCCTGATCATTCGGAGGAGCTCTGTATGCATGGATCTGTATGCATGTACAACTAGGGGCCCTTTTCAGACCTCATTATGAATAAATGGAGGTTGATTGTGTGCAATTTGGCTTTCCCCTCCATGTGTTCACATAAAATCTGAAGCAGGCTTCTCTAACTGATCGTTTCGACATCCTTCAGCCATCCTGGATTGGCATGCAAAAAGTAACCTCAAAAGGGGCCCTCCATTAATCCTAGAGAACATGATAAAAAGAAAAATTGGGGAGGAGATGTTTTCTTGTGCTGGGTCCAAGCCCCAATCACAACTGGGAAATGTTGTGGGTGTGCAGATGAGACTTTTGCTAGATATGTGAATGATACTTTTCAAGACCCTTCTTTTTAAACAACTTTGTCACAGGGTGGAAACCTGAGCTCCGGGGATTACGATGGTCGCACTCCACTCCATGTTGCCTGCTGTGAAGGGAATTTGGAGATAGTCAGACATCTACTGGAGTCTGGCGCAACCGTGTATGCAAAAGACCGATTGGGAGCTACTCCGCTGATGAATGCTATCAAATTCAGGTATATATATATTTTAAAAATGCAGTTAATGTCAAGTTCCTGGAAGAATAACAACACAGGAACATAGGGAATGGCCTTACCATTGGTCCAACTAACCCAGTATTGTCAATATTGATTGGTAGCATCTCTCTGGGGTTTCAGGCAGAAGTTTTTCCAGCCCTCACTTGTAATGCTGCGGACTGAACTTAGGATCTTGTGCATTCAAAGCTTGTGCTGAGCTATCTCCCCTCTCTAGTGAAGGCCTGTGCTGCTTTATTGAATCCTGGTTCCACTTTACATGGTACTTTAGAGTGCTTTTGGCCCAGATGGGTTTAGAGTGGTTTTGGCCCAGATGGTGTCATGAAGAGGAAGGACAAGTGCCTCACACTTCCTGTTCCTTTGCAGTTCTGTCTCTTCCAGAATAAATGTTCATATCTCCCCTGTCTTGTAGATTTATAGGATGCCCTTGCATCAAGAGTGTGCTTAACTCCCGGGCATTAGGGACGGGAAAGTGTTTAAATTAGGATAGCGTCGTGAAGGAACAGGAAGCGTAAGCCACTCATGCTTCCCGTTCGCTCTACAACTTTGTCACATTCAAATCTGTTCTTTGTTGGAAGAAAACATCTGATTTTTTAAGCAGCTAAATACGTTTTCCCATAGAACTTCTTTTAGAGTTAAAAACAACTATTTCTTGTGTTCCTAAAAAAAAAAAGTCTAGAGCAAATGTTTTGGCTGCATTCAGTATAAATCATTTATTTTTATTTGTGGAATTTATTACCTGCTTCTCATTATAATATAATCCCAAAGCAGGATACAACTAATAAAACACTAACATCATACAATACCAATAAAAACACCCCAGTCAAAGAGAGGAGAACAATAAATAAATAGGTTTACACAATGCAGCAAAACAAATCCAGTCAAAACCCTGGATGAGCTAATAAGTCTTTAGTTGGCACTGAAAGCTTGTAGGTTTCAGTGCTGACCATATATGAGGAGGGATGGAATTCCACAGTTAGGGTGTCTTTCATTGAAAATGCCTTCTCTTGGGTAGGGTGACCATATGGAAAGGAGGACAGGTTTCCTGTATCTTTAACAGTTGTATAGAAAAGGGAATTCCAGCAGGTGTCATTTGTATGCATGCATCACCAGGTGAAATTCCCTCTTCTTCACAACAGTTATAGCTGCAGGAGTCCTGCCCTCTTGACAAGATATAAAAGATACAGGAGCCCTGTTCTCCGTTTCATATGGCCACCCTTTATCAGTGCTAACTTTGTTTTCAGGATTCCAAGCAAACAAAGCTTTCTTCTTACAGGTGGTCCGGATTCCTTAATAGTCATTCCAGTGTGGTCGCCATACCCTTAGAATTGTATTTTGCACCACAGAAAGGTCATTAAGGGTACAATACTATGCATGTTTAGACAGGAAAAAGTCCTACGATTCCCAATAGCCCCCATTTCTGGGGCATGCTGGGAGTTGTAGGACTTTTTTCCTGTCTATACATGCACAGGATTGCACCCTTAGTCACTTGGCATGCGATCTTAATACTCAGTATGACAATCAGACGGCTAACCAAGTCATTCAAAGACATGAAAAGTGGACAACAAGCTCTTAAAATTCTTTAGAGCAAGTTGAACAAACTTGCTGGTGAACTGAGCTGGCGCTCATCCAGCCCACCTATGTAATATGTTCCTGCAAAAAGCTATGTGTGTTTTAACCACACCCAGTGACTGCCTGAGGAATTTCACATGAGTATGTTATTCAGATTCTTTTGCTTTACCACTCCCATAAGGAACTCCTACTGGGATGGTTGATCTTTTTAAAGCTGCCGAAAGGGGAGTTGGAAGCTGTCTTTGGATTCAGGCTTATGCTCTCTTATCAGGTTGAGAGGACGAAATAAATCGGTTGTCAGTTCACAGAAGTTTCAGGCCTGCTCTGTCAACAGGTTTCACTGCAAAGCTTAAGGTGGAATTGTATCATGAAAAACCTACAGAATTAGTTAGATACTACTGCTGCAGGTGCAACAGGTTTGTGGAATTAATTATATACAGAAAGGGAATTTAGCTATAGAAATAGTTTATGCTAGTCATACTAATACATAGAATTGGGGGAAGTGGAGGAAGGAATTGGTGGTCATGCAATCCAACCTTCTATCCTGAAACATGACCCTCTTATTCATAAATATCTCTTAACACATATATGTCTAACAGAAAGATGTAGGATCAGTTTGCTTGATCAAAAATGTCTTGGCTATATTGTGATATTCAAAATCAACTTTTGACTAAATGAATTGGTCCTTAATTTCTCACATTCCAGATTATAATGTGTCCAGCATTATCCATTGCACCATTTTCTCAATATGATTGCAGAGATTCTGTATTGTTGGTAGCAATTAGCCTCAGTACTGGTTTTGCTTAAGTAGGGCAGGTTGATATGGGTGGAGGCATTCATAAAAACATTTCGGCCCCATGCCATCTAGGGCTTTAGACATCAGCACCAGCATCTTGAACTGGGCTCCATGGTGAATAGGCAGCCAATGTAGCTGCTTCCAAACAGATGCAACGTGATGTTATCTAGGCCAATCAATCAGAATTCTAGCAGCTGAATTCTGTACTAGTTGAAGCTTCCAAAGAGTTTTCAAGGGAAGCCCCACATATATTACACTGCAGTAATCCAACCGTGGAGGTTACTGGAGCATGGTTCGCTGGAGCCAAGGCTATCCCTATCTAAGAAAGGACGCAGCTAACGAACCAACCAAACCTGGCAAAAGGTGCTGCAAGCCACCAAGGGCATATTAGATCCCAGAGTACCTCCAAGCTATGTACCTCCAAGCTGTGTATTACCTGTTCGGAATGCAACCCCATTCTGAACAGGTAACACACCAACTTCCCATACCTGGGAATCGCCTATGCTTAGGGCCTCTATCTTGTCCGCATTCAGCTTCAGTTTATTGGCCTTCATCCAGCTTATTACCAAATCCAGACAATGGATCAGCAGCTCCACAGCCTCACCTGACTCTGATGATGAAAAGAAATAGAGCTGGGTGTCATCAGTGTAAATTCCAGTGTAAATCTCCAAATCCCAGATAACCTCACCCGGTGGCTTTATATAGATGTTAAAGAGCGTGGGGGCTAAGACAGAACCTTGCAGGATTCTACAGTTTGGGTGCCATGGAGTCAAGCAGAAATCCCCCAATGTACTTTCTGAAACAGACCTTTCAGGTATAAGTGGAAGCATGGTATCACTCTGTCCCTCTCCCTGAATCTCCACTCACAGAATTGATTTAATTGAATCAATAGCTACTGAAAGATCAAGGAGAATCAACAAGGTTCCACTCCCCCATCTCTCCCAACTAAGGTAATCCATCAGGATGACTGATGCTGCCTCTGTGCCAATCCCGGACTAATCCTAAACTGAAATGGGTCAAGACAATCCATGTCACCAACTTTCCTTGGAGTTGGCCAGCCATCACCCTTGCAAGCAACTTTCTCCGAAAGGCAATATATGTGACTGGGTGATAGTTCTTGCAATCCTCCAGGTTGAATGAGGGTTTCTAAAGAAGCGGTCTCATGACCAGTTTCATTTGTGCTTCTAGCATGCCACAAGTATGGCATTATTCAGTGTGGTGTAGGAGAGCCAGTGTGGTGTAGCGGCTTGAGTGTTGGACTGGGAGTTGGGAGATCCAGGTTCTAGTCCCCACTCAGCCATGGAAGCTCACTGGGTGACTTTGGGCCAGTCACAGACTCTCAGCCCAACCTACCTCACAGGGTTGTTGTTGAAGCTGTTGTTGTGAGGATAGAAATGGAGAGAAGGAGGATTATGTACGCCCCCTTCGGTTCCTTGAAGGAAAAAAAAGGTGGGATATAAATGCAATAAAATAAATACAAATTATCCAAATAGTAAACTATTCCTGAAGCATAGCTTGAATAATTTATGTAAAGAGTCCTGGGGTGTGGAATAAGTTCATAAACACACAAAACCTTAGTGAACCATTGAGATTTGACAGCAGTTCAAGGAGCAATGCATCCAAGTGGAAACATGATGTCTCCAAGAGACATCACCAGTGGCTGGCTGGGTGAGGAAGTCCTATTCTATGAGAGACTAACATCTGGCTGCTACAGCAGCTATCTCCTCCGATGTTTGCCATAGCTTAGAGCAGGGTTGTTGAACCTCTGAATCAGCCTGAGAGCTGGATTCCGCTTCGGAGGAGCTTTTGGGGGCTGCGTTCCAGCGGTGGGCGGAGCCAAAAGCAAAAGGGGAGGGTACAAAAACAACAGCATATTTTAGCTTAATGCTCCTACTTGCAGTAACTAAGCCTTAGGAGGGGCATGTCAAGCTTTCAGAATGGGGGAAAAAACCACACAAAAGGGATGAAACCGCCAAGCAATGGTGGAAAGGAGGTGAGGTAAAGATAAAGGAACTATAATATGTAGATTCAAATAACTTTTTATATTTATCTTATTTGTTATAGATCATTCAAAACTTGTATACAATTGTATTAATTGTATGAATTGTAATAATAATAATAATAATAATTGTATTAATTGTATACAAGTTTTGGATGATCTATAACAAATAAGATAAATATAAAAAGTTATTTGAATCTACATATTATAGCTCCTTTATCTTTGCCTAACATTAGTGTGGGCCCCTCCCCCCATTTTTGTCTTTGTCTGGAGAGGAGCTGAGGCCAGAGGGAGAAGGTATGGTCATCTGGGGAGCCTAGAGGGCCAAATTTGCACCCCGGGCTTAGAGATTCGGAAACAGAGTAGGAGCTGGACGATCTGAGCTATGAGGGGAAACTTGTATATACATTTGCCTCTCCCTAATGGCTCTTGTCTGGTTTTGCTGTATTTTAAAATATGTTGTAAACCATCCTTGAGAACTTTGGTTAGTAGGCGGGATAGAAATACTCCATATGATATAAAGAATAAGAGAAAAATCCAGGAGGAAACTGTTATAAAAGGCTGAATGGCTAAACACCAATTTATGTATTTATTTATTTATTTTTATTTACTTATTGCATTTATATCCCGCCTTTTTTCCCTCCAAGGAACCCTAGGCGGCATACATAATCCTCCTCCTCTTCCTCCTCCTCCTCTCCATTTTATCCTCACAACAGCAACCCTGTGAGGTAAGTTGGGCTGAGAGTCTGTGACTGGCCCAAAGTCACCCAGTGAGCTTCCATGGCCAAGTGGGGACTACAACCCGGATCTCCCGACTCCCAGTCCCGCACTTTAGCCACTACACCACTAGCCACTGGAAGGGAACAACAGCGGGGCGGGGCCATTGCCTTCATGTTCTGCTTGTGGGCTTTCCAGAGGCATCTGTTTGGCCGTCGTGAGGAAACAGGATAGGCCTTTGGTCTGATCCAGCTGGGCTTTTCTTATGTCCCTAAGGTTTGAAAAGTAGGAAGGCTGTATGCATGGTAAAGTCCGGACCTGCACTTGTGCACCACACACATAAAACGTGCATATTATGTGCCTGTTTTTCCACAAGCCTTCCCTCCAAAAAAAGGAAAGACAAAGAAGTTGGAAGGGTTGTGGGAATGGAGTGTAAACGTGGTGCGTGTTGTGTTTTTTGTGCGATAGGGCAAGCATGTACAGGCCTCACCATGCACATAATATTGGTATGTTTCCAACTGTGTGAATGAGCCCTTTGGTAACCATTCTGGGAAAGTTAAATAACAAGCCAAAGATAGTGTGTGGTTGCTTATACTTCTGGGTAAACCTGACAATATTCTCTCATCTACAAGTATATTACTTTTAGAATTTTTAAGGGGATGGAGAGATTCTTTACAAGCATTGTCTTCCAGGTCTTTCCCACACATTAGCAGTGATTCCACCTTTTGAAGTTTCTAATGCCTAGTGTAAAACGTCAGTTCGTTGTTTCTCACCGAAGAGCTGAGGCGCCAAAAGAATGAAGTCATTCAAGTTTAGGAGTGGGTTACATTTCTTTAAATGACTGGTGGGAAATGCAGTTGCGGCTCCCATCACTAAATCCTCACACACTTCCTTAACTCTCATGCAAGTCAGAGCTGACAGTGTAATCCAGAAGTCATTAGCCATGCTTGAGCCCCACTGAAGTCAGTGGAACAAGTTTGTTGTGACTGACTAAAGTTCCATTATTTCAGAACACCTAAGAGATGGTACTTGCAATTTACATACTCATAGTACTGGCTTACCTGCATGCCTGTTAGCTACCAAGCCACATACAAGGTTATGCTGTTATCCTACAAAGCCCTAAACAACTTGGGACCAGCATACCTAGCAGACTGCCTTCCCTTATATATACCTGGACGACAATTACAATCCTCAGAGGAGGCCCTACTAGTCATTCTGAGACAAACGGAATGCCGCCATGAAGAACCTCGGCAGCGGGCCTTCTCTGTAGTGGCACCCACCCTCTGGAAAAGCTTCCTCGTGCGGTTTGGGAGGCAGAAAACGTTACATCTTTTAAACGACTCCTGAAGTCATACCGTTTTACACAGGCTTTCCCTGGTTTTTAATGTAGCTAGTTTTATACTGCCTTTTTAACTTTTAATGTTTAAATTTATATTGTTATTTTTATGGTTTTTAATTGTGCACTGCCCAGAGAGCTTTGGCTGATGGGCAGTATAAAGATGTAATAAATAAATAAAGTAAGTTACATTAATTTGACACAACTAAGTTTACAGCCTACCCACTCATTGACCTGGTTTGCACAGCATGGCCAGGTCATCATGGGTTAGTTAACCCACAATGAGCCATGGTGCATGCTGGGTGTGTGCAGCCACAGTTTTCAATAAATATGCAATCTTTGTTCAGGGTAATAGGGGTTGCACTGTGTTGTGCAAACCTGACCATCATGGGTTATTTGAGGGCTAAACAACTCCTAAACAACCTCTACTAGTAGTAGAGCATTGTGTATTCAAAATGGCAACCGCACAATGACCTGCCCGTGTTATGCAAGTAGGCCCAGTGGATTGAATCCAGAGTAAGTCATGCTGAAATATTTATCCCATTGAAATGTTAAACATTTTCTCCATAGAATGCTAAACAAGTTCTCCTTGATGTCTTCTGAGGAGAAGAGAGTTTTCAAGCACTCAGGTAGCTCGGTCACCGTTCCAAGTCAGTTCAGAATGTGTGCATATTCCACAACAACCTGATTGTGTAGAATGGCCTCTCTGAGGCTGTCATTTGTAACTGACAGTGCAATAATCCCAAACATGTTTCTTCAGAATTAAGTCTCTTTGAGTCCAATAGGACTTAGTCCCTAGTCAGGGTGCGCAGGATTGCAGCCTGAGAGGCTGGGATCTCATGAGTTTGGATCATGAACTGCAATTCAATACTGTTCACAGCCAAGTCAACTCTTACTTTCACCAGTTGATGTGCAAGTTGCTTACATTTTTCCTCGAACATTTACTGATACAAATGTTAGGTTGCACTGTGGAAGAAGAAGTAAATACAACAGTTGCTGCCTCCAGAAAGTGGGGAGGGAAGAATTGTCCTTGATGATGTGTTGTGTCTCAAGGATCACGTGTGATGAAATACTTAAGATGACAAACAAAACGTGAGGTTTGTAATTGCAGCAGCCGTTAATAATACATCTCTGCTAATGGAATACAGG